>CM060092.1:17625789-17710625 GCA_030522485.1 Stenchaetothrips biformis | reverse complement strand
AACATTTCAAGTCCCATTTAGCGACTCTGCTGCTCAAAACGCCTCAAGAGTTTTGGCCGCCTGCGCCGGCTTTCTTGCCTACTGTGAGTCTTTGGGCGCATGACGTTCCACTGCCTTGTCGCACTATTTCTCTCGCAACCCCCCATGCGTGCGAGAGAGATGACACAGGCCGACGAAACCGCAGTTCGAAATCAGCTTGCTCTCGCCCTGGAGTTCTATGAAGGCGCACCGGTGAGCAACCAGTGCGCAACGGATGATTAGGGAAGGCTGAGTAAAAGAGGGGGATAGTAGAAAAGGGGCAGCAGACGTGTGATTTGAGAAGGACGGGTGGAGTGGGGCGGATGATGGACAATGGGGCTCGGATAAGACGTCCAGTGAGTCGAGCAGCCAACCAACCAGCAGCGGGCTGTGAGGCCCCGAGCAAGCGAGTCTCGGAGCGGGTCTTCATGCCACAGCGGCAGGCTCACTGAAAACTCCAAGGTGAGAAATTAAACCACCCTAGAGGTGAGAAAAACATTTCACCTTTTTGTGGGAGAATCTAAATTCTCACCTTTCTACGGCGAGAATCTCAATTATCGCGAGGGTGGCTCATTATCGCCAGGAAATGTTGAGAATGTTAAACTTACATCATATAGGCTGGTTGAACACTTCATGCCAAAATTTGGTGAGAATTTTGATTCTCGCCACGAAACTCTGAGAAATATTTTCACCAAAATTTGGTCGGGATTCTCACCCTTCACTGCTGTCTTCGAACAGTTTCCATCATTCGTCTGTTTCCGTTGTGTCTCCCTCGCGTCTCGCGGGGCGTTCTGTGCGAGAGAGACAGAGCGACAAAGCGCTGTCCGGAGTCAGCCTGCAGGGCGCCTAGGGTCTTGTCTTGACTAATACCTCAAAGAGAAGGACCATCGTCGAAACGCGTGCGTGTGACCATCGGGCCGAAAACTTTCTTCCCGGGCAGACAAAAACGCCCGAAGACAAAATAAGAAACAACAACAACAACAAGCCATAAAGGTTAGCGGTTACGTCTAACCAGCCGACGCGGCGACAAGAGACAAATGTTATTGTTTGGTGAAGCCTGTTGCCCTTTAGCCCCCACAAGAATGGACCGTGTTGTACAGGCGGCCTCACTTTCTTCCAGCCCCTCGCCCCTTTTTTTCTTCTTTTCTTCGCCCTAAGCTGCTTTCAGCTGACTGCGTTCGGGCCGCGGTAAAAACAAAAACAACAACTCAGCAGCAAGTTGGCGAGTCACTGGTGCCGACGCGCCGCTGGAACGCGCTGCGCGCAGCACAGTGGGCCAGAAACCGGTGGGGGCGGCGGTTTGAGCTCCAGAGTCGCTAAAATGAGACTCGAACCGAACGTGTGATCCCACGAATGGATTATCGCTCGCCCAGCGGGGAATAATCCATCGGTGGGGTCACGCGACGTACGATTTGAGTTCCTGTTCAGCGACCCTGTGGTCTTCTGGCCCTCTGTGCACAGCCACGCCGCCGGACTCGGTGCGAACGCCCGGTCGATTTGAACGGAAAAACTACAAGCAAGTCCAGGCAAGGGGGTCCACCATTCTAGTAATCCTGTGTACTCTTTGTCCAGTAATCATTGGTAATCACATGTCAAAACTGGATATTTTTACTGCTTTTTTAGGCTTTTGGGAGTTCATCTTAAGAAAATAGGCAAACAATTGACCTTGCTGGCCAAAATTATAGAGTTTTTTGAGATTTTTTGTAGGTAATCACTAGTAATCAGTAATCCTGTGTTCACTTCTGATCTGAGTGGTGGACCCCTCGAGTCCAGGGCAACTACTACTGCGACGACGACAACCACGTTTTGGGCGGTGCACCCTCGAACTGACGCACACACTGCCTCGCAATGTCGGCGCGGGCGTGGCGTGGTGGGGCGGGGCGGAGCGGGGCGGGGTGCGGCGCACAGTGGGCCAGAAGACCGCGCTGGCGGCTAAATATCTCGACGCGTTTTGAGCTCCGGAGCCGGTAAAGAGACCTCGAACTGAACGTGTGACGCCAACAATGGATTCCTCGTTCGGAGAGCAATTGGTGGGGTCACACGTCCGGTTCGAGTCCATTTAGCGACTCTGAAGCTCAAAACGCGTCTCTAGAGTTTTGACCGCCTGCGCCGGTCATCTGGCCCACTGTGGGGCGGGGCGCTCGCACACGCCGTGTTTGGGGACGCTGAGCAAACACCGCACGCGGCTCCAGCCGGCTCCAGCCTGCTCCAGCCTGCTCCAGCAGTGCCATTGTGAGGGCTCCGACTCAAAGGTGTACATATTGGGCGGCGGCACGGAGTCGGGCGCCGCCTGCACCGTCCAATCCGAGCGTCTCCGCTTTGACGAGGGAGGACCAAATCAACGAGGATGAATTCTCCACCTTTGAGACTGCGTGTGTGTGCGACCCCAGCGGACATAAAGACAGACAAAACAGACGGACGGGCGGACGGACGGACGCACACAGCGGCGGGTGACAAAGCCGTGGAGTAGGCCGCAGGTTTTGGCTCCACTATCCGCTCCGCCGCCGCGGCGCTATATCACTGCGACTACATCAAGGCCCAATATGAAGCCAAGACCGCCGCCGTGCGGTGCGCCCCTAAAAAATACGGCTGACTTTTCATCTTCGCCAGCTGGGGACTGTCGCGTTGAAAAAGGTGTGAGCTGCCGGGCGCACAGTGGGCCGCCTCCCAGCCGGCGAGTGCCGCCAGGCCTGCCCTCGCGCCACAGGGCGGCCGGCTGCACTGGCGGGGCACAGCGGGCCCGGCGCAGGCGGCCAAAACTATTGACACGTTTTTGAACTTTAGAGTCGCTGAGCAGGACTCACAGCGAACGTGTGACCCCACCAATGGATTCCTCGTTCGGAGAGCAAATCCATGGGTGGGGACACACGTTCGGTTCGAGTCCCATTGAGCGACTCTGGAGCTCGAAACCCGTCCAGGATTTTGACCGCCTCCACCGGTCTTCTCTGGCCCATTGTGCGGGGGTTGTCGCAGCGCATAAGCCGCAGTGGGAACAGACGCCTGCAGATCGGTGCAGGCCGCCCACAGTCCGGGGGCTGCAGGTACGCCAGACACGGGAATTAGCATTCTGGGAGCAGGATGAATATTAATGAATAATGGTCTGACTGACAAAACTGCGGGAAAATCAAGGAGAAATTTGTCTTTAGCAGATGATACCTTTATACTTTGAAACATACCTAGGTATGTAAGACACATAAAGGTGTCAGCTTGCTTTTACTCTCGAGTCTAGTGACCAAGCGCGTATCCCACCAATAATAATAGGGCTGGCTGGCGGGGCGGGCTCTAGAGACCCTCCCGTCAGAGATGCGCAGGCGAGCGCTTGGTAGTCCCGCGGAGGCAAGGGCACCCTGCTTCAGGCTAGCTGTATACCTGCTGTGCCGCACCAGACGCTGCCTGTGTAGCCTCGCGCGGGGCGGATTCGGGCTTCCCGCTCCGCATGGGACTACCAATCGTCTGTGATTGGCCGAGAGGTGCCCCCTCTGCGCATCTCTGACGGGAGGGTCTCTAGCGGGCTCGTGGCTGAGGCCGGCCGAGGCGCAGCCTGCGCGGAACATCAGCAATGCCTCCCCGCGCCCAGCCCCAGCGGAGCACGGCCACTCGCGCGCGGGGTGGCATAGGGTACTTGAACGAATCCCTGGACCGGAAGTCAAAGAACAAAAGTAAGAACGTCAACCGCTTCTGCGCATGAGCAGACGCCAACCTCGACGCCAACGCAGAGTGGAGGGGGGACGTCTGCGCATGCGTAGAAGCAGTTTTGGTTCTTACTTTTGTTCTTTGACATCCGGCCCAGGGATTCGTTCAAGTACCCTATTGTCGTCGGTCGGCCTGCAGCAGCTCCTTGCACGTGGGTGAAGCGGTTGAGACCAAAGCCTATAGAACCGCTCTACTCTGCTCATGGAGGATTAACACGTGTGTAAGGCAGTTGGGAGGTTAACCTATCCGGGTACGCCTGCACCCATATGGCGTTAAACGTGTTATAGTTCAAAGCAGAACTACCAATTTAGACAAAACATGAGGAGTATCATCTGCTTCCATTACCGTTCATGGGATGGGATTTTTTAAAATAATAGTTGAAAATGAAAATCAAACTATATTTTATTAGAAACAATGCACGAATGTTGAGGCATACCATTGCCTTCGCAGGCAAGTCTGCACTCCTCTCCGGCACACTCGGAAAAGAGATATAAAAGGGAAAGACAAACAACTGAATCGTTCGCATTGATATGCAGGCTTCCAATACGTGCATTCGGTGCCGAGGAGTTGCTGTTTCAGCCCCCACCCCTTCGACACGAGGCCACTGCGACAACTCAGCAAGCACTGTTATTCAAACAAATGTGACGTCATTAGAATGTGAACACTGTTATTCAACGAATGTGACGTCATATTCCGTCGAATGTGAATTTTGTCACGTTCGTTTGAATATGACGTCACATTCGTTTGAATGTTGACGCACGTTCAAACGAATGTGACACCCTAATTTAACGGCCCGTGTCACGTTCAAACGAACATCGTATTTCAAACGAACGTGACAAAATTCACATTCGAACGAATATGACGTCACGTTCGTTGAATAACCGTGAATTGTGTCACGTTCGTTTGCATGTTCATCCACGTTCAAACGAATGTGACATCCACATTAAACGGCCGTGTCACATTCAAACGAGGTGTGACAACGAACGTGACTAAATTCACATACTAACGAATATGACGTTTACATTCGTTGAATGACAGTAAGGGTGATGGGTCAACGGACACACACACTCTCTCTCTCTCTCTCTCTCTCTCTCTCTCTCTCTCTCTCTCTCTCTCTCTCTCTCTCTCTCTCTCTCTCTCTCTCTCTCTCTCTCTCTCTCTCCCTCTCTCTCTGACACAGAGGCAGGCAGGCGCGGCGACTTTGAGGCTCAAAATACCCATCGACCGGACGGAGGGCGGCCGAAGGACGGCCCGGGCCGTTGGTTCCCGCTTCGCTGCACCCAGCTCCATCCACCCAACGGAACCGGTGTTCTCTCGTCGCGCCGGACCAGCCGGCCAACCTGCGGAGTGATTCAGAAGAGTCGTGTCGTCGCGGGTGCGAGGGAGACGGTGGGGACAAACCGATCGACTGAACCGCCCGGCCGTCGGCACGACTGGGACCGAACTCCGAGCGACGCTGGGTGACGTGCTGATGACTGGGCACGGCACAGAACACCGGCGCTGGCGGCCAAAACTCTTGACGCGTTTTGAGCTCCACGGTCGCTTGATGGGACTCAAACCGAACGTGCGACCCCACATATGAATTGCTCTCCGAACGAGGAATCCGGTATGGTGGGGTCACACGTTCGGTTCGAGTCCCATTTCGCGACTCTACCGCTCAAAAAGCGTCGAGAGTCTATAAGCCGCTTGCGCCGTTCTTCTGACCCTGCGGCAGGGGAACTATTTCCTGCCCACAAAGCCCACGCTGCGCGGCCACGCGCGAAATAGAAGTGTTATTGACAATGAGACATGAAGCAGAGTAGAGAGAGAGAGAGAGAGAGAGAGAGAGAGAGAGAGAGAGAGAGAGAGAGAGAGAGAGAGAGAGAGAGAGAGAGAGAGAGAGAGAGAGAATGTCGCTCATTGCTACGACGTCAGTCGGACTCACCACCCTGCTGCGCTGCCGTGGTGCTGCGGACCGCCAGCCACTTACCCACTGCAACAGAGCAAGCAGGACAGCGTTAGGGTCACGCCTAGACCGTCTGCGAGGGAGACACAGCGAGGCAGCGTGCGGTGTGCGCTGAGTGGGGCCCCAGCACAGTGGGCCAGAGGACCAGCGCAGACGGCCAAAAACGCCGACGCGTTTTGAGCTCTGCAGAGTCCCTGCCGAACGGGTGAACACGCCAATGGATTGCTCACCGCACGAGGAATCCGTCGGTTGGGTCACACGTTCGGTTCGAGTCCCATTTAGCGACTCTGGAACTCCAAACACGTCCGGGATTTTGACCGCCTCCACCGGTCTTCCGGCCCACTGTGCCCAGGGGGCCCCTTGGCGGCGACTTCTTGCGCCTGGACGCACCCAGACTGCGAACAGATGCCGGGTCCTCGGCCGGCTGGCCTTGCGGGCGTTGCGGCTGTCCCACTGGGTGGCCCCGTGGACAGTGTGGGCGCGCCGCCCTGTCCGCCTCGTTGCCCAATCGATAAACACAAACAGGCGGCTCCGTGTCACCAAGCAGGGAGCAATATCAAATAAGAAAAGCCACACCTCTCCATGACCTTCTCCGATTCTCCTGATATTTTGTGGGCTTGTTAGACACCTAAAGGGAAGTCTTTTGCCAAATTTCCAGATCCTGAAAAAAATTATCGGCTTAGTTGCGGGTAATTTTAGTTTAACTTTCGGAGTAAAAACACGGATTTGGGTATTTTGCGCTACATGGACAACATTCATCCCTGGGGGTTCAAATTTGGCATCCTTACGTAAAATTGACCAAGAAACAAGAATATAACCTCGGATTTGACGTGGGACGAATACCAGCTGCACCAGCCTCAGAAAACCACTAAAATATGGCCTAAAATTTACGTTTGGCTTGGGACCTTTGAGGAAAACATTTTTTTGCGCCATCCAATGTTTTGATCATGTAGAAAAAAACGAGATAAGTCAAATGAGCACCCGCGCAGATTTTTTTTACTAGCCGTTTAGGAGTTATGGGACTTTGAAGTCTAAAAGTTACGTCCAAAATATCTGAGATAGGAAGTTTTTTCAAAAAATTGACGAAAAATACCTTCTGCATACATGAATCGATTCATCTCAGCAAGACAAAGAAAAAGTTTCATTACAACTACGACGTCCGAATCGAAATGTAAATGTTCCAGACCATTATAGTTTAAAACTTGTATGATCCAGAAAATCTACATTTCGATTCGGACGTCGTAGTTGTAATGAAACTTTTTCTTTGTCTTGCTGAGATGAATCGATTCATGTATGCAGAAGGTATTTTTCGTCAATTTTTTGAAAAAACTTCCTATCTCAGGTATTTTGGACGTAACTTTTAGACTTCTAAGTCCCATAACTCCTAAACGGCTAGTAAGAAAAATCTGCGCGGGTGCTCATTTGACTTATCTCGTTTTTTTCTACATGATCAAAACATTGGATGGCGCAAAAAAATGTTTTCCTCAAAGGTCCCAAGCCAAACGTAAATTTTAGGCCATATTTTAGTGGTTTTCTGAGGCTGGTGCAGCTGGTATTCGTCCCACGTCAAATCCGAGGTTATATTCTTGTTTCTTGGTCAATTTTACGTAAGGATGCCAAATTTGAACCCCCAGGGATGAATGTTGTCCATGTAGCGCAAAATACCCAAATCCGTGTTTTTACTCCAAAAGTTAAACTAAAATTACCCGCAACTAAGCCGATAATTTTTTTCAGGATCTGGAAATTTGGCAAAAGACTTCCCTTTAGGTGTCTAACAAGCCCACAAAATATCAGGAGAATCGGAGAAGGTCATGGAGAGGTGTGGCTTTTCTTATTTGATATTGCTCACGTCTAGTTTAAACGGAATCCGACAGCGCAGCCAACTCAATAAGCATTGAAGTGGCGCGCACATTAATTTGGGAGGGATGAGCCGCGTTGACTTTTTCCGGCGCGCACTTTTCCATTAATTTTTGTGATGGCGTTTGTCTGTCTGAACTCTTGCCTTCAAAACTGTTTATGTTTGAGCGGCGAGGAAAAAACATTGGTCCATTTCATCCAGTAGCTTCCTTGTCCCTTGTTTTCTTCCCCCGTGATTCGAGGTCACCTCACCCGTCGCCCTCTCCCCTCCCCCCCCCTCCCCCAGGCGGCCGCAGGAACAGAAGACGTGACAGAAGAAACACGCGCGACAAGTTGTTGTAGCTCACAAAAAGATGCAACAACGACGGCAACAGCAACAACAACAACAACAAGAGGGACGGCAGCAAAGGGGCCGTCGTCGTGCCAATCGAGAGATGGGTCCACAGGGGGTTCCGGGAGTGTCTGTGCGCGCAAAGGCCCCCCCGGCCAACTCTGCGGCAGACGTATGAGTTTTGGTCAATAGCGCCTGTCGCTGGCGTCGGCGTCCGTCCGCTCGGACCAGTCCTGCGGACTTATCTGCATTTGGGGCGTCCCTTCCTGTTTCGAGCCTCCTCTTGAAGCGGAGTGGAAGGAAGCGGAGCGGAGTGGAGCGGAGTAGAGCGGAGTGAAGGGGCTCTGCCCGGCCCGCGTGTACTGTGTATGGCCCCGGCCAGCCGCCAAGGATCGCTGCCTGTCAGGCGCGGATCCAGCGCAAACATGACGGGGGGATCGGCGATACAGGATCGGGAAAGGCTCGGGGGGGGGGGGGGGGCTACCTACAGGGGTATGGGCACAAAAGTTGCGATGTATTGTGTGAGGAGTGGGTAAAGTGGGTCACGCTTTCAGCAAGATTAGGGCTCGAAGACCCAATTTCGATCGAGGTGCGTGGACAAAAGACTCACGCTCATTGTCTACATTTTCGACTGATAAACTTTGTTTTGGACCGTTTCAATCCAAAGGCGGGGGGGGGGGGGGGGCTCGCGACCCCCTAAACTACCCCCCTGGACCCGCGCCTGCTGCCTGTACATACCAATTCGCGCTCGATTCCGCGCACCACCTGAGGCTGCCTTTTCATGTTTCTAAGGCTCTGGAAGTGGCTGCCGCACAGTGGGCCAGAAGACCGGCGCAGGCGTGGGCAAAACTCTAGGCGCGTTTTGAGCTCCAGAGTCGTTGAACGGTACTTGAACCGAACGTGTGACGAGGAGGACACAACTCGAAACATTTGTGTACATTTTTAAAAAATTTGATTTATTTTTTTAATTTTTTGAAATTTTTGGTGTACCCGGGCGCTGGCGATCGTCTTTAACTAAAAATAAATCTAAAAATGGAAACTCTACACCCCCTCCCCAGTCTTAATGGGGAGGCCTCCTGCTTTACTTCGGTGTTCGGGATGGGAACCGGTGCTATCAGGTAACTGGGGTTAATCCCGTCAGCGACTTCGATATCGTACGCCGGGGGACCCAGTTAGGACCCGAGCTGCTCCCCACGGCTCAAACATGGGCAGAGTAGAGTAAGGCAGAGACGATAGAGAGACAGAGAAGGAAAGAAAGAGAGAGAGTGAGTAGTTTTGGGAGCTTTTGTTTGCGCGGGGTGGTCGGTACCCACGGTACCCCCGCTGTCCGGCGCTCCCAAACCCGAACATGCAGTCAGTAGGCCAGCTTCAAAGGACTTATCAACTCCATCCGACGAATCGGAATGGACCCACTCGCGACCAATGCGAGTGTCTGGCTCGATCGGGGATCGAACCAGTGCCGAGGCCAATCCGCCGAAGCAGACTGCTTTTTAGACACCCGGGTGTAGTGGCCTGGCATAGACGACCAAGACCACTGCACCACCCTGACTTGCACGTCTGTCGAGTGTTGGACGACGGGTTTGAGTCGCAGTGGAAGGAAGCCAGTCGAAAAATGAAAGGAAATTTGGGGATTCGATCCCCGAACCTTACTGTCGGGGTCGGACGCCTTAGCGCCCTCAGCCACCACGGGTCATGTCTGACACCGATTGAAGCGGGTTCTTGACGCGACAATGAGCAGCAATATATATATATATATATTTTGATGTGTGTGCGCCCGAAAAAAAAATTCAAAGTTGTTTCCACGTTGGCGTCAGCACGCGGTAGGGGTGGGGGAACTAATGGAGACTGATCCATAGCGCGGGGCGGGGCTCGCCGTAGTGGCGGCAGCCTGTCCTATTTTGGCCAGGCAAATAAACGTGTGAACGATCAAAGGTCGCCCAAACCCGCACCACCCGTCCTCACCCAAATCGCTGCGAGAGAGAGAGAGAGAGAGAGAGAGAGAGAGAGAGAGAGAGAGAGAGAGAGAGAGAGAGGGAGGGAGAGAGAGAGAGAGAGAGAGAGACAGAGAGAGAGAGAGAGAGAGAGAGAGAGAGAGAGAGAGAGGGAGAGAGAGAGAGATAGCGCAGTGCGCACACACACACACACACACACACACACACACACACACTAAATCCTTATGTACTTTTTTGTTCATAGTTATGCACGATTTTGCACATGCGTTTGTTATGCATAATATTATACGTTGTTATGCATAATTTATTCATAACTATGTATAAATTATTCGTTGTTATGCATAATATTATGCAGAAGCTTACGCATGTGCAAAATCGTTCATAGCTATGTACAAAAAAGTGCATAAGGATTTAGTGCACACACACACACACACCTACACACACACACACACACACACACACACACACACACGGGGCCAGCGGTTGGGACGACCGCGCGAGGTGCGTGGTATGGTCCGCGATCGCAGCCTGTTGCGGCCTACCCACAGTGGGCCAGACAGGTTCTGAGCTCCAGAGGCGCTAAAGGAACGTCGAATCGAACGTGTGACCCCACCAATGGATACCTCGTTCGGACAGCAATCCATTGGTGGGGTCACACGTTCGGATTGAGTCAAATTTTGCGACCCTGCAGCTCAAAACGCGCCCGGAAATTTGAGCGCCTCTACCCGTGTTCTGGCCCACTGTGCTGCCTGCGCCGGTTGCAGTGAAGCGGCGTGCTGTCCTCAACTACGTACACTGACACCCACCTCTTGGCTCGCCTTTGGCACTGGCCCGCCTGCAGTCTCTCTCTCTCTCTCTCTCTCTCTCTCTCTCTCTCTCTCTCTCCAGATTGAGGGCGGTCCGTGTTATGCACGTCTCGATGGCTTCCCCGGTGGTTGCCGCGAGCGCAGCGCGGGCAGCATCAGTCAAAGAGGCTGGCGAATCAAGTAATGGAGTAAACCTCAGGCTAGGAACAGCTTGCTCACCGGTTCCCCCGTGGGGGGAGGGGGAGAGCACTTTTAAATGTATTACGGCGAAAAGCTGCGCAAACATATTAAGGTCTCAGTAAGCAGAAAGAAGCAAACAGCTCAATAAGTGCCGTAATCTCGGATTTTGCGGTGAGATCTCGTCAGAATTTCGCAATATCTCCCCAAAATCTGGCAAGAAATCGTGTGTTCCTACTAAATTACATCAGATTAGATTTCCTCGTTTCCCGAGATGTTTTGACATGGACAGGGGTTCAAAACTGCAGAATTTGTGCATCCGATCCCATTTGGCGGGTCATCCGGCCGCAGCTACCCCGCGCCGCTCCGTCCGGCGCGGCGCCCCGCGGTTGCTCGCAGCGCGCGGCCCGCACTGGTGGCGCCCCGCGTGGAGGGCGGCCGCACCAGCCCGCCGCGCGACTATACTCTGCGCTGCGGGGAAGGCCCACGCAATCCAGCCTTTCCAGGCTTCCAGGATTTAAAAATTTTAGGATTTCAGGATGATTACAGAATTTCAGGATTACAGAATTTAAGGATTGCAGAATTTAAGGATTGCAGAATTTTAGGATTTTAGAATTTTAGGATTTCAGAGAAAGGATTTCAGAGTAAGGATTTTAGAATTTTAGGATTTCAGGATTCACTGGGAAAACAAAGGCATTAATACGTTAAAAGGGTATAATTAAAATTTTGCCTGAAAGTCCGAAACTAATTCACGCCCAATTATAATCAGCGATAGACTAATAAAACGAATGATATAGGTGTGTGTGTTAAAGTTGAGCTAAGTGATGTGAACCTTACTTAATTTTTCCGCGAATTATAATTGTTGGGTTATGCCACTTAAACGAAAAGAGCCTTTATCCAAGAGTTCTCTCGACAGCCTAATACATGTCACTGAGCGTTGGCCGAATGGAATCGCATCGTCGCTCGCCGGTCCACTGAAGTCGCTCTGGCCAAGCGGGTTCTTGCACCGATTCTGCATGATCTTTGTCTCGAGTTCGACACCAGGCCGCTGCCGGCCAGTCTTCGTTTTCCACGCTGTCACGTTTTTTTTTATGGCCGCCAGGCGTCGGTTTCAAAACGGCCTAAACCCGGTCTGAACGTGGTCTGAAGAGCAGCCGAGTTTCAGACCGCGTTCAGTCCGGTTTCAGACCGCAGTCAGGCCTCAGTCAGACGCTCTTCAGACGGCATTCATACCTTGTTCGTGTCGCGAACGGCCTGGATCTCGTCTAAACGCGAACTAACTGAGGCCTGACTGGCGTCTGAAACCGGTCTCCAAATTCAGACGCGGTTCAGCATGCTTTCAGCATCTGTTCCACACGGAGAGGCACTGCATGCACGGCTGCAAGGCGGGCCTGGTCTGGCCTGGCCGGCTGTGGTGTGGGGACTCTTGACTCTTCCGAGGCCTGAATACCTCTTCCAATGTCCCATCGACAATGGGCCGGCTGAGCCACAGCAAAGCCAGTAGCCCCGAGACAATGGGGCTCCCTATGCTGCTCTAAGGGCCGGATGCAGTGCTGGGCGCCGGGGCCGCACACTACACTCTGGAAAAAAAGGCACGTTGTTTTATTTTCGGCGCGGAGTACAAAGTGTACCGTACACCGCCCTGGAGTGCGGCCCAACCCGGCCTGAGTTGATGCAGTGAGGGGCGCTCAATCCCTTGAGCGCGCCGCCCTCGAGCCCCGCGACCTGTTTTCCTATTTCCGGCCCTGTTCGGACCGCTGCCACTTCAGCCGAGCCCTCCGCCCTACGCCCTCAGCCCTGCCCCTAGCGGCCGAGCCGCCGCGCAGAGGGGCCTTGGAGGACGGAAATACACGCGCTCAGTGTCGCGTACCGATTCCAGGTTCCAGGCGAGGTGGCCGGAAAATCATTTTAGGCCGGTCCAGCACACACTTCTCCCCACCTCTCTCTCTCTCTCTCTCTCTCTCTCTCTCTCTCTCTCTCTCTCTCTCTCTCTCTCTCTCTCTCTCTCTCTCTCTCTCTCTCTCTCCCCCTAAAAAAACTCTCTCTCACTCTGCTATCTCTCTCTCCCCTCGCTCTCTATATCTCTCACTCTCTCACGCGCACACAGGGAAAAAATTAACACTCACACAAGCGCACGGCCACTGTTTCGTTAACTTAATTGCGGCCCATTAAAAAAGTCGTCCGTCCCACTCGGGCAGTCCCGCATAAAATCCGCCGCACCAATTCAAAGTGTTTTTGGGCGGGGCCGCCGGCGCGCTGCAGCCGGCCAGCCGGACTTCAACAAGCCGGCGTCCCCTAGTCCCGGCCCACTGTGCGGCCCGGCCCGGCCCGGCCTGGCCTACATTCGCCGCTAATCCAGCATCATTCAGTGGCGGCCTGCCTTTGAGTGTGGCGGTCTGGTCGGGCATGGCGGACCGGCGAGGCGCCTCGCAGACACCCATTAAGCCAAGGCTGCGGCCGCATTAGTTAGGACACCAACTTCACCCCGCGGCCGCCGCGCCGCGTCTGTGTTAGTGTGCGCGCCGCTCGCTCTCTCGTTCTCCGCCGCAATGGCAGCCCGCCGCGGAAGGGCACCCCCCGCACAGTGGGCCAGAAGACCGGCGCAGGCGGTCGAAACTCTAGGACGCGTCTTGAGCTCTAGAGTCGCTAAACAAGACTTGAAACGAACGTTTGACCGCACCGATGGATTCCTCGTTCGAAAAGCAACCCATATTGGAGGGATCACACGTTCGGTTTGGGTCCTATTTAGCGACTCTGGAGCTCAAAACGCGTCCAGAATTTCGGCCGCCTGTGCCGGTTTTCGTTGGTCCACTGTGCCCCACCCCCGCTGGCTGTCTCTCTTTCTCTCACTCGCACAGGGAACTCTCTCCTTTTTTCCCCGCCTCTTTCTCTACTCCTCAAGGATCCAAATACTCGTCGGGTTTATAACGACGGGAATGCCCCAGCGGCGCGGCGCGCGGCGATGGCCCTCGCAGAGTCCGTAGACCCCGCCGCACTCTGTCGCCTCCACCGTGCTTCGCCGCGCTTTGCCGTGTCACTGGGGTGTGGAGGGAGCGGGGCTAGAAGACAGCCCCGTGATCTCACTGAAAAACCAAACGTTGTCTAGACCACACCAACTGATGCGGTCAAATGAGTTCCGTTTTGACCGCATCAGTTGGTGTGGTCTAGACCACGCAGCCGTGGTCCTCGGTTTGACTAAAGGGGTCCTACCCCGAAGCCAAAGCACAGGGCCAAACTGCTCCATGGCTGGACATAGTCAAGGCAACAGGTCCAAATTATAACTTACGTTACGGTTCTGCTACGATTTAAAAGCATCGGTTCGTTTCTTCTACTCCGTTTGAAACCATTGTACGGATCCGACAGATTTAATTTTTATCCAAAGTATCCCGATGATGGTTTTAAGCAGTGTAGGAGGAACGGCGCGCTGGTCTGATTAGGCCCCGTCGAGGGACCGGCCTTTCCAGGTTGACGCGCGATTTCGGGACGAAAAGAGGAGGAATAAAGAAGGAGTCCGATTATTTGCTCGACTCAAACATCCCTTTTTTCCTCCATCCCAAGGGCAAGGCCGGCAAGGAGCAGGGTGTGTAGTGTAATGGCAGCGTCGTCTAAAGAAAATATCAGATGTCACCCCGTCCGGGCCATCTGCCTCGGCGCACCGCCGCCAGTCCATCTGGCGGAGGCAGCGGGCACTGAACGGACTGCAGCACGACGCCATCAGTCACTCTCCTTGCTGAGAGAGAGGGAGAGAGAGAGAGAGAGAGAGAGAGAGAGAGAGAGAGAGAGAGAGAGAGAGAGAGAGAGAGAGAGAGAGAGAGAGAGAGAGATAAAGAGAGAGATAAAGAGAAAGGGAAAGGGAAAGAAAGAGAGTTAGACAGAGAGAAAGAAAAACAGAGAGAGAGAGAGAGAGAGAGAGAGAGAGAGAGAGAGAGAGAGAGAGGAGAGAGAGAGAGAGAGAGAGCAGGGGACGGGGAGGTCTGGCCGTCGGTCACTGGACTGCGAGGTGGAGCGCGATGAAGACTGGCAGGCTGGCCGCGGTCCGCCACGGAGCGCCTGCCATGCAGAGCATAGGCAGGCCCGCGGCACGGCGGCACGCGTCGGGCGAGGCAGAGTCAACCTCCCAGGCGTTCCAATGCGGCTCGTTCGAGTCCGACCGGGCGGGCTGGTTTTCACTTGACTAGACTTGACTGGACGTGACGTGACTTGACTTTACTTGTCATGACTTGCCGTGGCTTGACTTGACTTGACGTGACGTGACTTAACTTGATTTGACTTGAGAGGATAGACCACAATGGACGACCGTTTGTCGTTTCGGGCCATGCTGTAACTGCCTGGTAACTGCCATGCTTGCACTCGCACAACATGGCATACCTTGCATACACACTGCTAATCGAAAGGCGATACCTACTTGAGTATCTTTTATGGCGATAGAATTGAGTGTCGCCTATAAACGACCTTACCGAAATATCATGCCTTCAAAACGGCGATACACGAAAGTATCGCCAAAATTTGGCGATACTGCAGAGTGTTGCCAAGATTTTGCAATAAACTTTGAACAACTCAAGGGGACAACTTCTTCGTTTATTGCCAGATTTTGGCGATACTCCAAGGTATCGCCAAATGTTGGCGATACTTTTTGTGCATCGCCGTTTTGAAGGCATGATATTTTTGTAAGAAGGCCGTTTCGTTGGCGGTACTCATTTGTAGGGCCAAAAAGGGTACTAAAAGTATCACCTTTGGATGATTTTGCAGAGCAAAGAGGCGAGACAGCTACAAGTTTCCCTGGCCGGCCGGCCGGCCGGCCGAGACCGAGAGAACAGAGCAACGCCCCGGGCCGTTGCGGAACCAGACCGCGGCGTCTAGTTTGCTCCGCTGCCACAGCGGCTGCCCAAAACTGGCGTAAGCATCCTGTATCGGGTTCGCGTCGGTCCAACGCGGATCAATGTTGGGACGGCCGATGACGTCATTGGTTTTGCCCCGCGCCGCGGTGCAACACACTAAATGTTTTTGTTGTAATTTTGTAGTACGAGACATCACTGTTGCAGATGAACTTTTCGTACAATTTTGTACAAGAATAGGGAAATTTGGGCAGATTTTCGGACGAAAATTGTACGAAAAGTTCATCTGCACAAAAAACTGTGATGTCTCGTAATTTGTACGTAAATTTTTTTGTGAATGTTAAGAAGCCGAGCACGTTGCACTCGAAAACACCGAAGAAGAAACGGCGACATTGCAAAATTGAAAAAACATTGGCACCAAGTAAATTTAAAGAAACTTGGTTTAAATCGGTATGGCACGGGGAAGATTTTTTTAACCGATAACCATGCTAATTCAATCAGAGTATATTCGACGAATCTCGACCTTGGTTCAAACTCGTAGAATCTCCGAGCGAGGCGTACTTACTTTTTCAAGCGAATTTCAAGTGGCCTCACCCCTTTGGGCTGACGCCGTCCTCCTCCGCCTCGCCCTTACGTCTGCTATTATTCATATATTCTTTCCCTGTTGCCACCGTACCGTGGCAGGCAGGGCAGCCAGCCAGGCGGGCCGGGCAGGCAGGCAGGCAGGCAGGTAGCCAGGCAAGCAGCCCGACTGGTGGCGCACATGACGGCAATACATAAAGAGGCTTTACAGATTGAAGGGCGGGGGTCTGGCAGGGCGGTGGTGTAATTTGGAGCCGTCACCGCGTCGCCGGGACGCCACTCCCCATTGAGCAGGCTCGGCCGCGCGCACGCTGCACAGTGGGCCAGAGAACCGGAGCCGGCGGCCATAACACTTTCGAGAGTCGCTGAACAGGACTTATAAAACCAAACGTGAGACCCCACCAATGGATTACTCGCCGAACGAGGAATTACGAAAGGTACTCAAAGTATCACCTTTCGATTTGCAGTGTTCTCAGGGCCGCGGGCCATGCACACCTTTATGAGGTCGGGCCTTTTTCGACCTCCGGCGTCTGATTGATTGTTTGACCAAAATTAGGATGATGGCCAGCATGCTGTCTTACATGGAGTGAATCGGGATACGCAACGAAATAACCACTGTTAACGAGTAAGGCCGCACAGTGGGCCAGAAGAAGACCTGCGGTGGTGGTGGTGGTGGTGGTGGTGGTGGTGGTGGTGGTGGTGGTGGTGGTGGTCAAATATCCTGGACGCGTTTTGAGCTCGCTGAGTGGAACTTGAACTGAACGTGTGTGGCCGCACCAAATGGATTGCTCCACGAACAAGGAATCCTTCGGTGGGGTCACACGTCTGATTCGAATCCTGTTAAGCGACTCTGGAGCTCAAAACGCGCCTACATTCTTGCCGGCCTGCGTCGGTCTTCTGGCCCAAAGTGAGCCGCCAACCTGGTGCTGTGAAGGAGCGAGGTCCACTATTGCTACTGGCTTCATTTACGCTCCCCTCTCTTGCCCCGTCCCCGCTTGCCCGTGTAACCCAACGTAAACGGCCCTGCTCTTAATAGCGCGGGGGTGGCAAACAAGTACCAGGGAGCAAGGACGCTCGCACGACTGCTATCAATTTAGTAAATTGCGACATGATCGTCGTCGTTTTTAGACTGCAATATTTCGGGTGTTATTTCGTCTTGCCCCTCAAAAAAGGAATTGCAATGTGGACTACAGCCAGAGGCAACACCGTTAGAAGACAAAATTTTTCCTCCTACGACACTAAACGACAATAAACGTTTTTGCACAGATTTTGAACGAGACCTTTCTCTTTTTTTTTTGGGGGGGGGGGGGCAAAAGTTTATCTGTGCAGAAAAAAATAGAAACTGTAACGCCTCGCACAAAATAGTACATAACATTCATCGTGATACACGCCGCCACTAATAACTTTGCCACCCCAATCTCTCTCTCTCTCTCTCTCTCTCTCTCTCTCTCTCTCTCTCTCTCTCTCTCTCTCTCTCTCTCTCTCTCTCTCTCTCTCTCTCTCTCTCTAAGACACACACACCCACACGGTCTCCGCCGTCCGGAGGCCCGCCGCGGTTGGTAGTGCAATTTAATTTTCGACCGAAATCCGGGAGGCGGTTACCCGATACTGTGGCCGCGTCGTGGCCGCGCGGAGCCCGCCGCGCCAAACCACAGCAAACCGAGCTCGTGGAGAGCGTCGGCCCGACAGGGAGGGCAGCTAGGCCGGCCATGCTGATGGGATCGGGCGGACCGCACTCACACTAACACGCGGACACATGCACAACTGGATAAAATATCAGCTGATACATAACACATGGCCCGGGGGCCACCTCAAGCAGGCTTCTCCCTCCAGTGTCTCCAGCGCGGTGGCGCCCGCGCACAGTGGGCCGGAAGACCGGTGGGAATTTTAAGTCCCGTTGTAATGTACCTAAAAAGCAATAAATCAAATCTCTCTCTCTCTCTCTCTCTCTCTCTCTCTCTCTCTCTCTCTCTCTCTCTCTCTCTCTCTCTCTCTCTCACACACACTCACACACTCACACACACACACACACACTCACACCACACACAAATCAGCTTTTATCCAGCTTGCCCGTGGCAACAAGCCGTGTGGAGTCGGCCCTCCTAAGTAACGAGGGCCAAGGGCTGGCAAGGCGGCTGGCCGGGGCCGCGGGCAGGACAAGGACGGCATGTTGCTGTAAGGGCTGAAAGGGCTGCGGAGTAGCCGAGCTGCTCTGCCCGTAGGTCAACACAGAATTATTATTGTGGCCGGCGGCTCGTGTGTCCTTCGCTGCCGCTTTTTCGCCGGTCGCGCGACGACGCCGACAAGATGGAACACGACGACCGCAACCCGGCCGGAGCACAGTGGGCCAGAAGACCGGCGCAGACGGCCAGATCTCTGGAAGCGTCTTGAGCTCCAGAGTCGCTAAATGGGACTCGAACCTAACGCAGTGACCACACCAACGGATTGCTCTCCGAACGAGGAATCCATTGGTGGGATCACCCGTTCAGTTCGAGTCCCATTGAGTGACTCTACAGCAGAAAACGCGTCTAGAATTTTGGCCGCCTGCGCCGCTCTTCTGACCCACTGCGCGGAGCGAGGCGAGTCGAAGCCATCGCTCAGACGTCCCGTGCACGAGGAGCATCCGGAGATTGCGCGCACAACGCAACAAAACGGCGAAACAACAACAACAACAACAAGGGGGCTGATGATGCGGCGTAAACACGTCTTAACGGTGACGGCAAAAAGGGTGCGCTCCATCATAGCGCGTGGGATTGCCGAGGTATCCGTGTGAGAGCGCCCGTGCCGTGACAAGCACATCTATCTTGGCTCTGTCCCCACCCCGCCCCACCCCGCCGCGCCGCGCTTGGAAGTCAACAAGGCCGCAACCGCGGCCAACCATTCCGCCGATGAAGCACAGACAACACTGTTGGTGCCCGTCCGCGGGGAGACAACATTTCACAGACGCGGCGCGTGTAGTCACGGCGCTCCCGGGCGGTGCGCTGAGCGCTCCGCTTCCTGCTCGCAGGAAACTCACGCAGAGAGGCCGGAGGTCGCCTTGTCGCAGCGCGTCGCACAGTGGGCCAAAAGACCCGTGGAGGCGGTCGAAATCCCGGACGGGTTCTGAAGCTCCCGTGTCGCTAAATGGGACTCGAACCGGACGTGTGACCCGACCAACACTGTTAAAAAAGCCGTACTTTTCACAGGGAAAAGGTACGGTCATTCCGTAACCTCGGCGTACAGTAAAACCGTACCAAAAAACCGTGCTTCCCGTAAGAGCCCATGTTACTAAAACCGTACTCTGTACCCCCAAAACTGTGCTGACTGAGGAACGGTGCAACCAGGCAAATTGTCTACCAGCTTTGTACCGTACTATTTCCTGTGGATTTTTTCTACAGTGAATGGATGGCTCTCCGAACGGGAAATCCATTGGTGGGATCATACGTTCGGTTCGAGTCCCACTGAGTGACTCTAGAGCAGACAACGCGTTTAGAATTTTGGCCGCCTGCGCCGGTCTCCCGGCCAACTGTGCGTCGCTGTTTATTCGGCGATGGGGGAAAACGGCATCGCGCAGCGAGCGGCGACTCGAAGAGATAATGCAATTAGAGCCAGTGGGACGGATCATTGATTAGGACGGAAGGCAAGCCCCCTCCCCCCCTCCCCACTCAACCTTTGCGATGATGAGGCACAGCACCGAGACGCGCTGTCACGAGGCCTCGCCGAAGACGAAGACCAAAGGACAGGGCGACGCACAGTGGGCCAGAAGAAGACTGGCACAAGCGGCCAAAACTCTATACGCGTTTTGAGCTATAGAGTCGCTACATGGGACTCGAACCGCGCGAGTGACCCCACCATTGGATTCCTCGTTCGGAGAGCAATCCATAGGTGGAGGCACACGTGCGGTTCGAGTCCCATTGAGTGACTCTGGAGCTAAAAAAAAACGCGTCCGCGATTTGGATTGCCTCGACCGGTCTTCTGGCCCACTGTGCGCGGCGCGCATTTCCCTTCCGGCCTCTCCAAGGACTCCACTTCAAGGAGTGGCGACCGACAACGCCGCTCAAGACTGGGCTAACTTTCCGCGGCCGAAGAAAACTGGCCTATCGCCAGAGCTTTCCTGCACCAGAGGGTCCATATTCCCCGTTTGCGCATAGAGTTGGGCCAGTCTTCGCTAGCCTCCCAAGTGTAGCCCAGTCTTCCATGGAGGGATCGCGTCTTGCCGACGCGCGCGCGGCTTGGCGACGCACAGTGCGCCAGAAGACAGGCACCATCATTATCATCATCATCATCATCATCCTCAGCGCTTTTAGGTCTCAACAGACCCTTAGCGTTCGAGTAAGCAACTTCAACAGACTCGGAACTGGAACGCAGACTGGACAGGCAGCCGCCAAAACCCTCGACGCGTTTTGAGGTCCAGAGTCCGCTGAATGGGACTTGAACGAAACCGAAGGAGGAATCCATTGGTGGGGTCACGCTGCTTGCGGCGCGAAACGTAGCAAGCGGGAAGAGCAGCACTGCGAGGAGACATTCGGGTTCAGAAGAGCGGAAGTCCCCGCCGCCGGCGTCAGGTTGATGTCTCTTCGTTTCCTGCATGGGCCGCCGACGGAGACGCCGTGTTTCCCTCCCGCCTTGCCGCCAACGGCTCCATGAAATCGGAGAGAGGATTGGCGCCGCAGGTGCCGCCGAGTTGTCTGTCTGTGTACCAGCCCGAGACTGGCGGCCAGCGTAAAAATAAAAACAGCAAAAAAAAAGGGAAAAAACATTAACCTTCTTTTATTTTCCGATTTGCGTATGCGATGACCGGGGGACTCCGAGCAGGGACTCCTTCCTTTCCGATGATAAAATCACCGCAGGCAAAAAAAGAGGAGAGGACATTTGCAAAGCGCCTGCTCCCTCTCAACATTTCTCTCCTCGCTCTGCGTCTCTCTCTCTCTCTCTCTCTCTCTCTCTCTCTCTCTCTCTCTCTCTCTTTCTCTCTCTCGCCCTCTCGCGTGCGCCCGTGTTTACAGAGGCGCCGCACAGCTCCCCGCAGTCCCGATAAGGTTCCGCCGCTTCTTATCAACCCCATCTACTGCCCGGTCCGTACCCCCCTCCCATCCTTCCCCCACCCCCACCCCCTCTCCAGCACCCCCTGTCCGTCACCACTCAGTCATTCGCTGGGAGTATCCTCTGGGTCGGCGGAGTCACGCGGCCACCACGATAAGAGGGTCGTCTGCGTTGTCACGCAATGGGGATGCTCTTCGGTGCACTGCGAAAATTTTAGGTTGTCGTCACTTGATAACGACGATTTCAAGGCTACGCTACAAGATCATATGTGAGCTTAGTACACAGCTGTGGGAGCGTACTTACAAGCACACAGCTATAGGTGTATGCTTTGCCAAGCACACTTTTATCCCAGCCATTAAAAGGCAGACTCCTACAGCTGTGTACTTGGCAAAGCATACATCTATAGCTGTTGTGCTTGCCATGCATGCATCTACAGATGTGTGCGTGTAAGTCCGCTCCCACAGCTGTGTACTTAGCACACACTTGATCTTGAAGTGTAATTTTCGTTTCAAGAATGTCATCAAAGCAGTTACTGACATGGTCACGGTAAAAAGTCTACGAAGTATGACTTCGTAATACGAAGAAATCGAAGGCATTTTAAAATCTACGAAGAAATGCTTTGTGTTATGAAGCAAAATCCTTCGTAATACGAAGCAATTCTACAATAGCTTCATTTTTTTTTTGTAGTTACGAAGCAGATGATTCTTCGTAGACTTTTCAAAGTGGTTGTTACGCTCGTTCAATAAGTGTTGGAGTTCTGATGAAGGTATCATAAATTTGTGCTGACTTTGCGATCCACAGTTTTGTTAAGAAGGGACAACAAATTTGAACGGTGTGGTTGGTGCTGGCGGTTGGTTTGCCGAAGCAGCGGTGCCTTCTGCCCGGCATTAATTTACCGTTCTGTCACAGCGAGAGGGAAAAGGAAGGAGGAGGAAAGGGCTTTCCTGGAACTGCTCCCCATCTGTGGATGACGCACTGTAAATATACAGTCTCTACATCTCTCACGAGTCACTCCATTCCACGATGGCGCTTTGACTCAACTCTGAAAAAATACATGTACTTTTGTACGGTTAATGTACAGAAGAACATGGTACGGAAGTACGGACGAAAGTACGGGACGTCCGTACTTGACAGGTACGGACGGTCCAGGCA
Source organism: Stenchaetothrips biformis (assembly GCA_030522485.1). Taxonomy (NCBI): domain Eukaryota; kingdom Metazoa; phylum Arthropoda; class Insecta; order Thysanoptera; family Thripidae; genus Stenchaetothrips; species Stenchaetothrips biformis. The sequence goes on along the minus strand of CM060092.1, from coordinate 17,688,255 downwards.
AATTGTTGACCAGACATGTTCCGTACTTTTTCCGTACTTTTTTCTGCCAGTGGAAGACTCGCAGAACAAGACTTAACGCGTCCTAACAACTCACCAACACCACCACTCGCATCCACACACATTCATACTCGTGATACGCACATATAAGCCTTGGGATATGCGATACCGCCCTTATGTACCGCCCTACACATGCTGCTTCCTCGAAGACTCGTTCACAGCTTAACGCACCCTCTCCACAGCAACTTCCCCCTCCTGGTCCGCACGTCATACGCACACACACTAACACACACCTACACACCTACACACGCAAAAATGTATATAAACATTTAGGGTGTGCTGCGGCTGCTGTTCTTCCTGCTGCTGTTCTTGTTACCGGCAAGGAGGAAAAGAGCCTCGCCTTCCAGCCTCAGCGTCGCGGAGGCCTGTCGACTTCTCCTCTTCTGCTCCGCCGCGCCCCGAAGCTATTGGCACTTTAGTGGCGGGAATGGGACGCGATGAGACAAACTACGCGAGCCGCCTGGCGCGCGGCGCACACACGACTGTGTGGGGTGGAATATGGAGCCGGGCCACAGTGGGCCAGAAGACCGGTGGGGGTGGTCGAAATCCCGGACGGGTTTCGATCTCCACAGAGTCGTTACACGGGACTTAAACCGAACGTGCGACCCCACCAATCGATTGCTTTCCGAACGAGTAATCCATTGGTCACACGTTCGGTTCGAGTCCTGTTTAGCGCCTCTGGAGCTCAAAATGCGTCTAGAGTTTCGGCCGCCTGCGCCGGTCTTCTGGCCCACTGTGCATGCGGCGCTTCAGACTGAGACTGCTCTGCGCAAACAAAGTGGCACTTGGTCGCACGCTTAAAGCGTTACGAAGTATTTGAGCATACACAAGGTACAAACTATTTAGTTTGTTATTCAGAGACTTAGTTCGCAAATTACAAAGAATTTTCTTTATGTATGCTCAATTGTTGTAACAAGCTACTTTTGATCGTAAAGCTCAAAGAAGTTTGGAAGGTTTTAGGATGCTTAAAGCCATGGCTTATACCAAAATATGCAAAACCAAAGTTCTATTCCCTTCACGTATTTACACAGCAGCCGTCGAAAAAAGACAGTCATTAAAAGAACTTGGAACGTCACTTGTTGACACAGCGAAAAATTAGTTATAAGCAAACACATATCCCCATGTTAGCTGCCTCAGTCAACCCACGTAAACCTTCCCTTCCCGAAATGTGTTGTCTCTTCTCCACTGGTTTCACTGACTCACTCCCCCTTGGTGCGCTGAATCGCGCCGGCAAAAGGCGGTGCTCGCGGAAGCAAGCCAGGCACCGTAAGGAGGGACGGTAAGACGAGACGTGGCCCACTGTGCTGTGGAGCGGGGCTCTGGTTTCGGTCTTCCGGAGAGGCTGACCGACCGGGCCCGCCGGCCCGACAGCCTGATAGTCAGCCAGACAGGCAGCCACACCGGGGCCAGAGGACCGGCACAGGCGGCCAAAACGCGAGACGCGTTTTGAGCTCCAGAGTCGCTAAACAGGACTCGAACCGAACGTGTGACCCCACCAATGGATTGCCTTCCGAACGAGGTGTCCATTGGTGGGGTCACACGTTCAGTTCGAGTCCCATCCAGCGACTCTGGAGCTCAGAACGCGTCTAGAGCTTTGGCCACCTGCGCTGGTTGTCTGGCCCACTGTGAGCCAGACAGCCAGTCGATCCGCCTGCATCGGCACAACGCGGCACGCGGTGGTGATGAATACCGCAATAATGAAGGCCGATATCACAAATAAGGCTGATAATGCCTCGGTGTGGCGGCACATAAACCAGAGAGCCATCGCGCCGCGGTTTTTGCACCGCAAAGTCCCAACGAAGTATTGCGAGCACCTCAAAGGCACAGTGTAGAATAAGAGTGACCATCTGGATGCACTGTCATCCCAAAGAACAGAAAAAGGAAAGTACCATGATGTCAAATGATGTCAAGATTGACACCATTGCCGACGATCAAAGAATGCGTTTTTTTTCCCACGTCAAGTGCATGTCAATTGACATCCATTCAATATGAAATCCTACGATGTGAATTTGACACACTGATGCAGAGCGTGACTAAATTTTTTCAAAAATTTTGCTCTCTTAATGTTTTAGTATGATCTTTTTTTTGTTCCCTGGGTTAGGTTAGGTCCCTATCCCGGGACGCGCCGAGTTTGCGTTTCCAAGGGCAGTGCGACAGTGCGGGCGCGGGCAAAATTATTAAGAGAGAAGAAGCCCTGTGGGACATAGCGTGACAATGGCGTTCCTTCATCCCTCCATGATGATAAAGTCTAATATAGCCGCAACGGGATTCCGCAGAGTGGGCCAGAAGACCGGCGCAAGCGGCATATAAAAACTCAAGACGCGTTTTGAGCTCCAGAGTCGCACGTGTGACCCCACCAATTGATTCATCGTTTGGAGAGCAATCTATTGAAGGGGGCACACGTTCGGTAAGCGTTCCGTTTAGCAAATCTGAAGCTCAAAACCCGTCCGGAATTGTGACCGCCTCCACCGGTCTTCTTGCCCACTGTGCACCGGCTGCCCGGGCCGCGGCCCGCCGTCGCAAGGCACGCACAAAGAGAGAACCATTGTCAGACGGGAGGAAAATTTTCCGCATAGCGATTGGAGAGAGTTTTCGATTGCATTCCTTGGCGGCCTGTGGCTGCCAGCCCTGCCTGGCTGCCGCGTGCCCCGCCGGTAGGCAGGCTCGCCGCGCTGGCCGGATTAACTTAACACGGAAGATAAAGGCCGCCGGGGGTTTCTTTCCCGCCGCTTCTCTTTTAGAACAATCACGCGCCGCGCAGAGTATACACCGTTTAAAGCGGCGGTGGTTTATTCAAAAACCCAAGCTGTCGTCAGGACAAGGCGTGTTTCCCGGTGTTCCCTCCCTCCCTCCCTCCCTCTCTCTCTCTCTCTCTCTCTCTCTCTCTCTCTCTCTCTCTCTCTCTTTCTCTTTCTTTCTTTCTCCCTCTCCTTCCCTCTCTCCGGCCGTCCACGCTAGAGATGAAAATGTCCGGAAAGTTTCCGGAAACATTAAGAACGTTTTACCGGGTTTTTTTCTGGCCTCGGAAAAATTGGAAAGATTCATCCCGGAAAGTAGGCAAAAAGCCCGAATTTTTGCATGTAAGTAGGCAAAAAGCATAACTTCATCTCTGTGTGACGACGATTCTCAATGCACTCATACTATTCATAACCCTTTTATTTTTCCTTTTTGTGCTTTTTTTGTTGTTGTTTTGTTTTGTGGTTGAAGTTGTGAATAGAGGGTTGCCAGTGGAAGTTAAGGTCCAACGAAACACAAAAGTTGTGGGTTTCATGCTCATATTCCACTGCAGAGCCTTATAACCAATTTTCCCAATTTTTCCGGTACTTTTTTCCCAATTTTTTTAGGTTTCTTTTCGACACTTTAAAAGTTTCCGGATAATTAGCCTCTCTAGTCGGCGCTCGGCGCCCTTGGCAGAGCGAACGTCGCTTCCTTCTCCTCTTTCATGCTATGGATGGAGCGGCGAGGCGGGTTGCCACGTGCCGCGATTCGGGGGACACGTCTTCATCGCTCTGATTCCGCCGCACTCATAGGGCATCACGCAAAGTTATGCAGACCGGGGAAAATGACATTGATGGGAATCATAAGCCCGTTGGCGCGGCTGCCACGTTTACTCTGAGCAAAGCGCGAGGCTTCGCCTTTGACGAAAAGTAATGCGAAGTCACGTGGCGCAGGACTCGTCAGGACTCCTGGCCCTGCAGCGTCTCCCTCGGGGCACCTGCAGGAGCCGGCATATGTCGTGCATCGAACTCTGTGACTCGAAAAGTGGCATCCCGGTTTGGTACCGGGTTTAAAACCGTATAATACCGACAAATACCCGAGGGGGGAACAACTTCCCACATTCATTGTACAAAATTTGGACACATTCCCACATTCTGGAGGCAAAAACGCCTGTAATTAGGCAACAAGTGTAACAAATGAAGCAGAATTCTTGCACATTCTAACACATTCCCACATTCATTGTACACAAAATCTTACAGTGAGTCACCCCTCGCAAATACCGACCAATAAAATACTGCCGGAGCCGTCACCAGTCAAAATGTCCACACTCTGAAGATCCTCCTGAGCTTTTTCAGTTGTGCACAATGTCTCCCTCGGCCGGCAAAACGGCGCGTCCCTCGGATTGCCATCGGAGCGACAATCATCGCGCGCCGGAGCGCGGCTGATTCGATGTGATGTCGCGAGAAGGGCCTCGTAGAGTCGTGTGGCTGCAGCACCATGCCGGCCGTTCGGGCCCCATAAAGGGCTGACGTGATTTAGGTGGCCGGCGCACAGTGGGCCCGAAGACAGGCGGCCAGAACTCTCGGACGCGTTTTGAGTCGCTGAATGGGTCTCAAACCGAACGCGTGACCCCACCAATGGATTCCTCGTTCGAAGAGCAATCCATTGGTGAGAGGTCACACGTTCGGTTCGAGTCACGTTCAGCGACCTTGGAGCTCAAAGTGCCTCTAGAAATTTGGCCGGCAGCGCCTGTCTTCTGGCCCACTGTGCGGCGCAGCGTGAACAGGTTATGTCTGCGTCATCGGCGATGCTGTCACCGCGCGCGCACAGCCGCGTCCAGGGACCCACCGCCCGCATGCGCTTTATTCCAGTAAAATGTCCAATGTTCAATGTTTGCTTATCGTGAACACTTGCATACACCGTCACAACGACAACGAATGGTCTGGACAACTGTGAGAAGATGACGTGCACGAAAACAAGGAAAAAGAAAAAAAAAAGGGAGGGGGGAACGTTTTCAGTTCCCAAGTCCCTAAGGACACAGGCGATTTCCGGGGAGTTCCTGCGGGAAAACCAGGAACCGTTCATGCCGTGTAAGACCCTCCTTCCAGTACTGGGCCAGCGCACCGGATCTGTTGTAGAAGTTGGTAACACTGTAGTATGAAAAGTTGGTAAGACTGAAATATGAGAATATGTAAGAGCCTGAAATAAAACCTCAATCCGTATCCAGCAGTCGGAGAGTTAAGTCATTATCCAGTCATCCAGTCTCAGTCGTAATTAATCTCAATCAATCCAGAAATTATCCTGATAGCTAGTGAACCAAATCAGAACAGTCTACCCAACCAGTACATCGGGATAATAATACAACAGGATCGACTAGGCACCCTGCCTGCATTGCGTGCAGGGGCTCGCCGACAAACAAACAGCCAAACACGCTCCGAGGGGTAGCGACGGTTTGCTGTTGGTGCGTCGCGAATTGAATGAGTCATCAGGTAAGCAATCAACAGCCGGCGCTGGAGTCTGATTCCGAGGTGCCGAGTCGCTCCTTCTCCAGTACACTGAGGCGAAAAACTACGGAAAAGTCAGTTAAATTTTGTGCTTCTCCGTAATCCTACACCCAGTACCTGTAGCCTCTTTACAAGTTTCACTGCACTAGCAGTTTTCTCCGCCCGTCGCAGACCATTGAGGGGCACGGAGAGGACCGTAAGTCTTACAGAGAAGACTGTGAGTCGCACAGTGAATACTGTTGGCTACGCGATTAGCGAAGCCAGTTCCTTCAGTGGGGTTGGAACATTTCCTCTCTCTCTCTCTCTCTCTCTCTCTCTCTCTCTCTCTCTCTCTCTCTCTCTCTCTCTCTCTCACTCTCTCTCTCACTCACTCACTCACTCACTCACTCACTCACTCACTCACTCACTCACTCTCTCACTCACTCACTATATATACACCGGTACGTGGCACCTCTGCTATCGTGCATTCGAATATTTCGTCAGAAAGCAATGCAAAAATTGTCACGAATCGCGGATCGCGGATCCTTTTACTTTCCCACCGATCTTTCATATCAGTGGTCCATTCCCTTGCTCAAACCAGCCGTTGATAGATTCAGACAAACTGTGCAAGAGAAAACTGGCGAGGATTCGAACCCACGCCGACCCCGATTTACCACCCAGCTTCCAGGCACGGATCCAACTGAGCTACCGTGACAACGGGGAATCGATGAGAAGTGGCTGCATGTGCGGCAACCATGGAACCTCGCCTGCTCATGGGTAACTGTGACGTCTGTGGTAACGGTGGACCAAATTTTGGTCGAACCAACTAAGAATTAGTTTTACTGTAGTTCGAGTGACCAAAACCAATGGGTCGATTCTACTATATATTTTTGACAGTGTGGGCCGCATGCAAACACGAAGACGGTTCCGTAGGGACGGCCAGCAGACTGGATCCTCCCGCTCCTTCTTGCGCGTCACTGCAAGCCAGGTGGGCGGGGCTGATCAAAACACAGGGGATCCGGCCGCGCGGACGAGGGGCGTGCCATGCTACGCACAGTGGGCCACAAGACAGGTAGGGGCGGTCCAAATCCCGGACTCGTTTTGAGCTCCAGAGTCGCTAATTGGGACTCAAACCGAGCAAGTGACCCCACCAGTGGATTGCTGTCCACGAGGAATCCATTGGTGGGGTCACAACGTTCGGCTCGAGTCCCGTTGAGCGACTCTGGAGCTAAAAACGCGTGTCGAGTTTGGGCCGCCTGCGCCGCTCCTCTGGCCCACTGTGCCACGCTCCCATGGGCACATTTTGTTTCCACGTCCCGTCCTTGCCTTTATTTACTTCGTTTTCCCTTATCCAAGAGGTCATGATGGGCAACGCGAGGCGGGCGGAGCAAGCCACGGGGCGGCGGGATGGTCTTGCAGCAGCGGAGCAGGAGAGACGGGGAAAACAACTTGGAAACGAAATTGGCTTGTCCGAGGTGGCGGCGGGATGGCGGGTGGTTGTTGCTGTCCATCCCATGCTTGCCTGCTTTGCCTGCTTGACCCCTCCCCCTCCCCCCACCGTGCGATCATGCCTTACTTCCCCCCTTCGAGGAGAGGGCATCGTTCACCGGATGAGGGTCTGGTCGGCCGGCAGAGCCATTCCGAAGGCCGCACAGTGGGCCAGAGGACCGGCATACCACAGTGTTAGATGATTCTAAACAGTTTGTCGCCCTGTCTCTTTCGCACCCTTAAGTGAAAGAGAGTAACAATAAAATTTGACCTATTTTATTCATATGTTACAGTGAATTCGGCGCGCAAGCGTAATAAGAAGCAATATTTCTTCCTCATACGAATCTTTTTAGCTTTTTCATTGTAGGATACAAAGCAAAACCTTCGTAATACGAAGGATAAAACCACCTTCGTATTATGCTTGCGCCATTTCCTTTGTACAATCTTTGTACGTGCCCTCACACAATTTTGCGCAAATTTGTGCGATTCTGCGTACAAATTTGTGCGAAAAAGTTCGCATGTTGAATATTGTGTGAGACCACGCGTACAAAATTGTACAAATGCGTTTAGTTTGTAAGACATTTAGAGTGGAGGGAAGCACAGTTCGGCATGCAGGGCGCAACGAAAAGAGGAGGCGCGGGACGCGAAGGGGGCGCTCGTCGAACGAAACATGCACACTGCACACCGCGCATTGTGCGCATTGTGACCGCAGCGGCATATGCGGAACGCCAACCGCGCCGTGTGCGCCGAAGCACTGTTGACGCATCGTCCCTTTGTAAGTAGCGCTCGCGTACGGCGCGTGTGGCGCACGCCTTGAGCACGCCTAGGGCACGCCTAGGGCACGACGCCTAGGGCACGACGCCTAGGGCACGACGCCTAGGGCACGACGCCTAGGGCACGACGCCTAGGGCACGACGCCTAGGGCACGACGCCTAGGGCACGCCTAGGGCAAATGCAAACACAAAGGGCCCAGCGCTATCGAAACCAAATGATGACCAGAGACAATGAAAGATAAAAGAGAAAAAAAAAGAAATAAAAAGTTCAGTTAAAGCAACCAGAATGTTAGTGCCATTCACCCCAGAATGTGGAGTGAAATAGGAACCAACTAGAATTCAAGGCTTGTTTTAACAAAGTATTTTGAGCATACAAAAGCTCACAAAAATAAAAACTTTGTAATTTACGAACTATTTCTTTGTATATCAAACTATATAGTATGTACCTTGCATATGCTCATAATATTTCGTAAGATTTAAAGCGTACCGTTCGCACGTCGCCAGTCGTCGGAATTCGGAAACGTTTGGCGGTGAAAAATGAGCGAAAAATCAAAGTCAGCAGCCGTGTTTCATTTCTCGCCAGGGCCGCGCGGTGTTTGGCCGCGACACATAAAACCCGCAGAGTTAGTTGTCGGCAAAGATGGGGGTGGGGCGACGGCAGGCACAGTGGAGGGTGGGGCAAAGTGGGCTTGTTTGCGTCGGGTAAGCTTATGCGGTGTACCGAAATAATCAAACGACGCTGTGTAGGTGTCAGTGTGCATGAACACGCCCGCTACGCTGCCGCTGCGTTGGGCAAGTGTGTGCATCGAGATGAACGCGTGCGTGCGCGGCCTTTCTGTACCTAAGTACATATGTGTATGTAAGTAAAAGTGAGAGAGGTGGAGAGGGAGAGGGGGGGGGGAGAGAGAGAGAGAGAGAGAGAGAGAGAGAGAGAGAGAGAGAGAGAGAGAGAGAGAGAGAGAGAGAGAGAGAGAGAGAGAGAGAGAGAGAGAGAGAGAGAGAGAGAGAGAGAGAGAGAGAGAGAGAGAGAGAGAGAGTGCTCGTGTCTTTGTATGCGTGCGCCCTTTCAACGAACCGCCTCACCTGTGTACCCGCACCCGACACGGCCAAAGAGCCTCACTGTGAGGCTCTTTAGACGCGGCGGCGCACAAAATAGCTCTTTTTCCGAAACACAAGCCGCCCGAGCTCGCTGAGCCCACTCACGCCATGGACCGTTTTATCGCCCGACACGGTCCATCATAAGCGGAATCCGCAGAACGCCCGAAGAACGCTTCGCTCACACGAAAGAACAGCATTGCTCGCTGCCGCTGCGAGCGAGGGACGACGGAACGGCCGCGCACAATGGGAGGGCAGACAAAAACACCGAGGTGTAAAAACGCACACAACCCGCGGGAGTAGGTTACACGTGCCTCTGCACCATACTATCGCCAACACCACCACTATCGCCAACACTACCGCACTATCACCACCACACAGTGGGCTAGAGGACCGGTGCAGGCGGCCGAAACTGTAAACGCATTTTGAGCTCTAGTCGCTGAACAGGAGTCGAACTAACCGTGTGACTCTATCGATGGATTGCTCTCCGAACGAGGAAACCATTGGTGGGGCCACACGTTCGGTTCGAGACCCATTAGCGACTCAAAACACGTCCAGAATGTCGGCCGCCTGCGCCGGTCATCGGGTCCCTTGTGCACCGCCCGACGGGGTGTGCACTCTCAAAACGAGTGACCCGACTAATACGCTATTACGCTCTATTACGCCTCAAAATTGTTGAAATTTGCCTGAAAAAACCTAAAACAACCCCAAAACAGCCTAAAACAATAAAAAAAAACAGGCAAAATCATGACAATGTTGGCTAATACGCTACTATTACGCGAACTATTACGGATTGAGCGACCCGACTAATACACGAGTGCATACCCCCTCGGCACCGCCCACTATCATCGACAGCGAACTCACTTGGCCGCATTTCCGTTTCCGGAAACAAGAAATAGCCGTGACGAGGGCGGCGTGCCAGCAGGTGATGGAGGGAGAGGGACCGTGTGTAACGGCATGGAGTGACCCCACATTCAGATCCACGCCGTGCGTCGGGTCTGCGTAGGCGCTCGCTCGTAACACCGTTTTATACAGCGAGTCCCACTGCATTTTTCATATACCGCACCGCACCGCGGCGCAGTGGGCCAGAAAACCGGTGGAGGCGGTCAAAGTCCCGCGCGAACTCGGTTTGAGCTCCACAGCCGATAGATGAGACTCGAAACGCACATGTGACCCGATCAAATGGATTGCTCTCCGAACGAGGAATCCATTGGAGGGGTCACGCGGTCGGTTCGAGTTCCATTTAGCAAGCGACTCTGGAGCAGGTCAAACCGCGTCGATACAGTTTCGGCCGCCGGCGCCGGTCTTCTGTCCCACAGTGCGCGCGGCGCAGACAGTACAGGTCTGTGGGCCGAGTGCTAGCGGCAAATTGCGAGGCGGGGCAACATCACAAAAGGCGACTCATTAACCGGTCTGCACGTTGGCACAACTCACTGCCGCGCTGCTTCAGTACCGGCTGCGCATTCCTCACTCCATTGGGAAACGCCCCCAGACGCACAGTGGGCCAGAAGACCGGTGGCGGCGGTCAAAATCCCAGACGCGTTTTGAGCTACAGAGTTGCAAAACCGGACTCGAACCGAACGTGTGACCCCACCAACGGATTGCTCCGCGAACGAGGGATACATTAGTGGGGTCGCAACGTTCGGTTCGGGTCCTGTTTCGCGACTATTTAGCTTCTTTAGTTTCGCGTCTTTAGTTTCCGCCACATGCGGTGGTCTTCTGGCCCACTGCGAGACGCACGGCACGGAGCGCCAAAAACAAAACGACACTGGCGGAAAACAGGACGCGAACGACGGACCTCCAGCGCCGCTCCACTTTATTACGTCTCTCTCCCCGCCGCCCTCACAGAAAACATAAGCTTATGTTCTCTGTGACCGCCCTACCGTGTGTTAGAAGACCGTTGAGGCGGCCAAAATTCTAGACCCGTTTTGAGCACCAGAGTCGGTAAATAGGACTCCAATCGAACGTGTGACCCTCACCAATGGATTTCTCTCCGAACGAGGAGTCCATTGGTGGGGTCACACATTCGATTTGAGTCCCATTCAGCGACTCAGGAGCTCTAAACATGTCCGGGATTTTGGCCGGCCCAACGGCCTTCTGAGCCACTGTGCGCTCGCGCAGCGAGCCTTCAAAAAACAAAGACGGGGGCCGTATTGACTCGCTTCGGCTTCGGGATGCGGGTAAGACACTGCGCGACTCATTTTAATTCCGGGCCGGCCCTTCCGGGGTAACAAGATGCAGCCGGGCCGCAGGGCCGCCGGGCTCAAGACCCCCGAGTCCATCAGGCCCGCCGGCCCGCCAGGAATTGTGTCCCGGATGAGGGTGGACCGACAGGTCCGAGCCGAGCCGAGCCGAGCCGAGCCGAGCCGAGCAAGGGCACGAGCATCCCATGGCGTACGACAGACGAGCTGTAAATTGAAAGGCCGTCCCTGGCAGCGCGGGCCTAAACCGCCGTGCGGCAGACTTGGAGTCACGGCGGCGCGCCCACAGTGGGCCGGAGGTGGTCAAAAGCCCGCACCACTAAATGTATTTGTACAATTTTGTACGTGGTCTCGCACAATTTTCATCATGCAAACTTTTTTCCTACACTCTTATCCTTCAATAGACATCTTATTAATAATTATTGACGTTTGTGCACATTTATAGGATTCCGTTAAGAAGCTTAACAGATTGGTCAAGACAAAATTAATAATAACGTTAGTGGAACAAATAAAAATGTTATTAAGCTAATTAATGTGGGCAAACGTCAATACGTTAACAAACACTCAGTACGAGTCTGAGAGTGTACAGATTTGTACGCAGAATCGCACAAAATTTGTGCAAAATTTCGTACAATTTTGTACGAAAAGCACATATGCGCAAAATTGTGAGGGGAGGGCACGTACAAAAATTGTACGGATGAATTTAGTGTGCGGGCTCGTTTTGAGCTTCAGAGTCGCTAACTGGGCCTCGAACCGAATGTGTGACAACACCAATGGATTGCTCTCCAAACGAGGAATGTATTAGTGGAGTCCAAGGGGGAAACAACTCAAAATTTTTGTGTACGTTTTAGAAAATTTCAAGACAATTTTTGGTGTACATGCTTTTGGCCAGTTGTTTCCCCCTCGGAGGAGTCACACGTTCGATTTGAGTCCCATTCAGCGACTATGGAGCTCAAAACACGTCTGGAGATTTGTCCGCCTGCGCCGGTCTTCTGGCCCACTGTGGCACGGTCCGGAGGATCATCGTAAACTTAGCGACGAAGGTAATGTAATGTAATGCAAGGTAATGTAATATTGGGACCAATGCCCCAACAAGGCCCTAAGCCCTAAATGCCTGCAAATAACAACCAAAGCCATGGGTTTTCTTTCTTTCTTTTTTTTTTGAACAAAATCTCTATGAACTATGTAATGAGTCTGGGAGACTACGCCACGGCAGTTTGAATCCCTGGCGTGCACTTGAACATTCCACGATGATACTTTACCGTCGTCACCGAGGGGGCCGCCACTCGAATTTCAGGTGTACACAAGACAACGGGATTATGGGAATTTTACTTTGGATTCCGCGTAACATTTTAGAAAATTGGTTCAAAAACTTAAAAAAAAAATGACAGAATTTTATCAAGGATTCCCATAGCAGACAAAACCCATTTGCTGACCCATTTAAATGGGCACTTTTCATGCACCCATTCAATTGGGTCCAACCCATTCTTATGGGTCCAACCCATGTAATGGGTGTAAGAAAAGTACCCATTTAAATGGGTTGCACCCATAATGGGTCTGACCCATCGCAAAGTGTCCAAACTCAGACTGGACTTTATTTTATTTCTTTTACAAAGAAGATTAGTCTGGCCTAGATGGACGTCACAAACCAAACTTTCGGCGCTGAACACAATGGTGGTGTCGAATTTGACCTAGCTGCAGTAGTTTACAAGTTACCCTTAATAGGTGTGTAGCGGGTTTGCCTACCTAATTGCACCACATTTTTGCCTACCTCGCAGGCGATCCTTGACCGAACCCAAAAAGCTGGGTCTCAATGGGTCCCAACCCATCTTCAATGGGTCTCGACCCATCTCCAATGGGTCACCACCCATTCCTAATGGGTCACGACCCATTCCCAAAGGGTCACGATCCATTCCCAATGGGTCACGACCCATTCCCAAAGGGTCACGACCTATTCCCAATGGGTCTTAACCCGTTCCAAACGGGTCTTAACCCATTCTCAACGGGTCACAACCCATTCCAAATGGGCTTCAACCCTTCTACATGGGTTAGAACCCATTGCCAAATGGGTTTTGTCTGCTATGGGTTACGTGATTACGGCATGGATGACCGGAGATTACCGGTCAATTTGTACACAGGATTCCCGAGGTGATGGCCCCCTCGGTCGTCATGCACTGTGTACACCTGCGCCCCGGAAGCAGCGTCCCGCCCCGACCGGATATTTCGTCACGTGGTCTATTATGGTCGCTGCCCCGCGGGCACGGCAATGGTCAGGAAAGCCGTACCGGCCTTACAGTCATCCCGGTCGAGCCCTTCGCCCCCGTCCTTCGTTAGCGCAGGTAGCCTTAAGATAATCCCCCGCAAGCCCCGCCCTCAGCGGCCCGTGGGCCTGGGCCTCGTCCAAGACAGGGCCCTGCAACGGGCCCTGGAACGGGCCCTGGAACGGGTCGGTGCCTGAGGAGACTTAATAGGTTTTCGAGCTAAACAAATGAACCCTATAACGTCGCGGCCGCGCCGCCGGCCCGCGCGCGTGCCGTCCGCTGGGGGGTTTTAGTAGTTTGGCAGTGCAGTCTAGGGGAAAGGGAAAGGGGGACAGAGGGAGCACTTGTTTCCACAGCTGGCCACCTTGGCGGTGCTGGTGACATCGAATCGCACCCCGCCTAGCCTCACCACACAGTGGGCCAGAAGACCGATGGAGGTGGTCATAACCCCGGACTTAGTTTGAGCTGTAGAGTCCCTAAATGGGACTTGAACCGAACGTGTGACCCCACCAATGGATTGCTCTCCTAAGAGTCACTATATGGAACTCGAATCGAACGCGTGACCTCACCAATGGATTGCTCGTTTGGAGAGCATTTCATTGGTGGGGTCACCCGTTCGGTTCGAGTCCTGTTTAGCGACTCTGGAGCTCAAAACGCGTCCAGAGTTTTGGCTGCCCGCACGTTGGGAAAATGGAAGCGGTGTTCTGGCCCACTGTGAGCTCCGCCCCACGTGCACATGAGGCCCAGTTCATTTCCTCGGCATGGGGCGCCATTGGACCGCGGCGCCGGAAGGACCACACGGCGGGGCATGGCGGGGCACGGCGGGGCGCGGCGACGAGCTAGAAGCGGGACAAAGAGCGGCGCGGGCACCTGCCACACCGGCGTCTGATTGGAGCTGTGTGTGAGCGATCCCGCCGACGAGTGCGATTCGACGGCATAATTCAATTCAGCAGAGGGGGTGGGGGTGGGGGGGTCTACTTTAGTGCCTCCAACTTGAACTTGAGTCGCAAGCCGGCGGCGTGCGCTCGGATCCCACCGGCGCACTGTGGGTCGGTAGAGCGTTGAGGTGGCCGAAATTCCGGACACGTTTTGAGCTCCAGAGTCGCTGAATGGGATTCGAATCGAACGTGTGACTCTACCGAACGAGGAGTCCATTGGTGGGGGTCACACGTTCGATTCGAGGCCCACTTAGCGACTCTGGAGCTCCTCAAAACGCGTCTAGAATAACGGTCTTCTGACCTTCTGTGCGGCGGCCCGGCCGGCCCGGTCTGTTTTGCTCAGTCAGGTGCCGACCCGATGAGGAAAGCAGCGGTGGGCGGGATCAAACCGCTGCCAGCAGGTAGGTGCCCCGCTCCTTCGCCCAGAGATATTGTTGACTAGTATGTTTGTTCGGCAGGGAAGCGAGGGCCCTTCGGCCTTCCCTTGAGCTGGCGAGGAAAGCGTTTGGATACCAGTCTTCCGGTGTTTGAAGAGTAATAATCCTTTTACATCCCTTTTCGTTGTTTCCAAAAAAAAAAAAAGTAAGACGGAAACGAATTAATTTTAAAAAATAAGTGGCCTGCTAGACTTGTTTGTTGAAATGGACCTGCTCCTCCTTGGCCCCTGCTGAACGCACCCATAAGCGTCTTGCTGTCGCCGAGCTCGTAGGGGCACAGTGGGCCAGAAGACCGGAGGAGGCGATCAAAATCCCGGACTGATTTTGAGCTCCAGAGCTGTCACTTAATGGGACTCGTGCCGAACGTGTGACCCCCTCCAATGGAGTCCCGTTTGGCAACACTGAAGCTGAGAACGCGTAGTTTTAGTCACCCCTGCTATGGTCTTCTAAGCCCACTGTGCAACCATGAGGACCAACACACTAAGTCATTTGTCTCTCCGAGTGCCTGCCAGGCTTGCAAACGGACCTGGTACGCGTCCCTCTCTCTGGCACGACCAACTTTTCCCTCCTCGGAGAACCCCGAGGCCGTCCGGAGAGATGCCCATCGGGCAGCAAGCGATGTCACTTAAACAAAAAAAGAAAAAACTCGAATCGCAGGTGTCCATCCCCATGCTGGTAGAACTCTGCCAGTGTTCCGTCTTGGAATAAGCGAGCGCCCGTTCGAGGCTTTCCGGTCTAGTAAAGATTCGTCCTTGGAAGATCGCTAAGCAGTCCAAACAAGGCCTCGACCTCGCTTCTATTCCAAGCACTGTATCCTCGCCAATTTTATCTGAGTGGATCAAATTTGAAAATTGAGACATCCTACGCGCAGTGACGCTTTCCAAGCCGCTGTTTTTGCAAGAGATGAAACCTAAACCAACTTGGCGGAATGTCTTTTTGTTTGGTTAGCGCGCGCGCGGCCGACAGGTTTGAACTGCTGCTGTTTGCTTTTCCGCCAACCTTCCCTTCTTCCTTCCTTGCCGCGCGGCCGGCTCCACTGCCCGCGCCGGATGTGGGAATGAACGCGCTTGACTGCCTCTCGGCTCCACTGTTTCCGGCCGCCCGTTATTATTTCTGCTCGTCGCTTCCGCTATACATAACGTACAAAAGTCGCGCAAGCCCACTAGGCGCTGCTGCCGCGCGGCCTACCCTGTTTCCGCGTGCACGCGGCGCGGCAGACTGGTTCAGGCGCGGATTGGGGGGGGGGGGGGCATAGCACCCAGATAGCCGCCTAAAAGGTAGGCAAAAAGTGCTACTTTGCCCCTGTAAGCAGTCCCCCACCCCACCCCCACCCACACACCCACCCACCCACCCAGGGCCGCATCTGGATCCGCCACTGGACTGGCGCGGGCGGCCGAAATTCTAGACGCGGTTTGGGCTGCAGAGTCACTCAACAGAACTCAACAAGGAGTGCGGCGTTTGATTATCACAGCGACTGCAGTGAGAACCGACCAGGACGTAGACGGCGAACGGCATGACGAGCACGGCGACGAGGAGGTCGGCCAGGGCGAGGCTCACGATGAAGTAGTTGGTGGCGCCCTGCAGCGCGCGCTCCCTGCACACGGCCAGGATGACCATGACGTTGCCGAAGAGCGTGAGGATGGGCACCAGCACGAGCACCAGGGCCCAGTACTGGCTGTGGCTCAGGAAGCCCGTCGGCGTCCGCGCCACCGTCGTCATGTTCCCCGCCGTCTCGTTGCCCCAGGACGCCCCGTCGACGGCCAGGTTGACGCCGGCCTGGTCCGGGAACAGCGAGAAGGCGTACGCGTCCGAGTAGTTGGCCGCCCAGCCGTCCGTGCTGTTGGCGTACAGCAGGTCGCCCAGGGTGGCGTTGGCGGGCCAGTCCCCGGTGCCGTTGCCGGCGGCCAGGGAGGCGGCCAGCCTGGCGGTGGCCGCGGTGGCCGCGGTGGGCGCCGTCTCGCTGAGGGACGCGACGGCCGCCGCGGCGGTGGAGGTCGCGGCCGCGGCCTTGGTGACCACGTAGCGCGGCCCCACGGACGCGGTGCTGCGGGGCAGAGAGGCGTCGTCAAATAAATGCAGGTGCACTAGAAGACCGGTGGAGGAGGCGGTCAATATCCCGGACTCATTGCGGGCTCCAGAGTCGCTAGGACTCAAACTGAATATGTGACCCCACCAATGGGTTGCGCTCCGAACGAGGAATCGATTGGTGAGGTCACACGTTCGGTTCGAGTCATTTTAAGCGACTACACTGGTAAAACCAAAGCAGTGTCACGCCTCTTTCAAGCGTACTCAGGCCTAGGACGCCTTCATTGAAGCGTAGCAAGTGCTACGCTTAAAGAAGGGCGTACTCAAGCACCCTGAAAGTCATACGCTCTGCTTCAAGCGTACGGATCAACTCACCCAAAAGTATTGCCAAAATGTAGCATTGATTTAGAATTGGTCAAGAGAATACCGTAATCCACTCCAGAATCAATAAATTTTAAAAAAAAACACACATAAATAAACAGAATCTTATTGTAAAAAAACCAGTGAAGTTTGTCCATCTTACACTTAAGAAACTACAGGCAGTTAGTACTGACACATTCCTTAATTAGCAGGTCCCCGTTAGTATTTCTAAGCTGCTCGTATTCACTGCGGTTGAATCAGATGTACTTACAATAATCACTGCTGCAACTGATCTGAAGAAATATGCAGAGAGGGCCACTTCATGGTGTTGAATCCAATTAATAAAGCATCCAAACATGGTGGTTTGAAAACTAGGGGAGTAAGACAAGCAGAATCAGCAGGACCAAGAGGTTAGAGCACAGTGGGCAGCAAGTGTTGATGAAGCAAGATTTTAACACTTTTCCAAATCACTCCAATTTTTACAGTAGTTTGTATGATGAAAACCAATGTGCGCCAACAGATGTCACAGACCGCCCTGGTCTCCATCTCACAGCACAAAAATAAATTGAATTAAAATAATGCAAGTGTGTACCGTACAAAAGAGTCTAGCGGTAGCTATTTTTTTTTGAGGTTCATTCTGTTGACAAGGAGTCACTGCGAATACTGACAGTGTAGTGTACATAGTAATCCAGGTTCAGTTATTTTTCATAATCAAAATGTGAATGTGAATCTAAATCTAAAACACCAGGCACGCACTAAGGCCCATAACCATCCCATCAAGACTAACCTGAAAATGGCTACCGCTAGACTCTTTCGTACATACTTGCATCATTTTAATTCAATTTATTTTTGTGCTGTGAGATGGAGACCAGGGTGGTCTGTGACATCTGTTGGCGCACATTGGTTTTCATCATACAAACTTCTGTGAAAATTGGAGTGATTTGTAAGAGTGTGAAAATCTTGCTTCATCAACACTTGCTGCCCACTGTGCTCTAACCTCTTGGTCCTGCTGATTCTGCTTGTCTTACTCCCCTAGTTTTCAAACCACCATGTTTGGATGCTTTATTAATTGGATTCAACGCCATGAAGTGGCCCTCTCTGCATATTTCTTCAGATCAGTTGCCGCAGTGATTATTGTAAGTACATCTGATTCAACCGCAGTGAATACGAGCAGCGTAGAAATACTAACGGGGACCTGCTAATTAAGGAATGTGTCAGTACTAACTGCCTGTAGTTTCTTAAGTGTAAGATGGACAAACTTCACTGGTTTGTACAATAAAATTCTGTTTATTTATGTGTTATTTTTTTTTTAATTTATTGATTCTGGAGTGGATTACGGTATTCTTTTGACCAATTCAAAATCATTGCTAAATTTTGGCAATACTTTTCGGTGAGTTTATCCGTACACTTGAAGCAGAGCATTTGACTTTCAGTGTGCTTGAGTACGCCCTTCTTCAAGCATAGCACTTGCTGCGCTTGAAACCAAGCGGAGGAGTACGCTTCAAGAATATACTCTTGATAAAAAGCGCAACACTACGCTTTAGTTTTACCAGTGTAAGGAGCTCAAAATGCGTCTAGAGTTTTAGTCGCCAGGCCCACTGTGATGCGCCAGTGAGAGCCGGACCAGGCCAGTCAGTCGTAGGGCGCCACTCACTAGACGTCCGCGACGACGGAGCGTGGAGCTGGCGTCCTGGTGGCGGCGACGGCGGCGGGGCTCCAAGCGGGCCGCCACCGCGACGAGGTGGCCAAGGGTGGCGTCGTCGGCGACCCCCATCCGGACGTGGTCGACCCCCACCCGCGGGGCAGCTGGGGCGTCGCGACGCCGGTGGCGCCGATGGGGGCTCCGAGGGGCGCCATGCCGCCTTCATGCCGGTGCGCCGCGACAGCCCATCCCGGCGCCTGCACGGCCTGCACGGCCTGCGCACACAAACACTGACGTGAGCCTAAGGGGAAGTCGGTGCGTGCAAACCAAGGTACAATTTCAGTTGGATTTCGATGAATTTCTGGTATAAACGACTGAAATTTGAGAGAAATTTTCGATAAATCTTAAAATTTAGCGTGAAGTTTTGAAAAACAGAAAAAGGTTTAAAGACGTAAAAAAAGGCAAAGTTTCATCAATCGTTACGCTATTTCGGCATGGATTATCGGGGATTACCAGTCAATTTGCGCAAAGGATTGCTGAGGTGGCGGCCCACTCCATGCTGCAGAACTAATCCCTCTTTCAGAATTCCTTGTTTACCTTCGAAAGATTTGCAGCGTGCGCCGGTGGAACAACGCTCCTGTGTGTACGTACGGATCAGCAAGAGGAAAAGAGTTATCGGAGGACGGTTCTTTGATGGGGCGGTAGTTGCTGCTGATGCGAGTAGCACAATAATTGGTCGGTCTCGCGAACACGCGCATTCCCACAGACACAGACTGACACACACACACACACACGCACGCACACACACACACACACACACGCGCGCACCACACGTGTACTACACCAACACGAAGCAGTCACACGGAGTAAAAAGGTTCAATCGCTTGATTCATGGCTGCAGAGACACCGCAGGGATACTACGCTTAATTTTTACCAGCGTACACCGTAAATTGAAAAATGATAAATAGAATCATAAACGAATCTCTTCGCAAAACGCCAACAAATAGTTCTGAATTTTTGGTGGTCACAGAAATGATACAGGCGTTTCGCAGATACAGTGGAGTGGGAGTGGCTGGAAGCGGGGTGGCCGGGGCCGGGGCCGGAATGGTGTCTCCGCGAACAAGTTTGCCTGCTCCTTGGCGACGCGGTGGCCCAGCAGCCGGCAGCTACATAGGGACCGCATCCAATATTCACCACAATATACCGGCAGCATGCGAGCAGGCTCCCCTCTCCCCACCCCCTTCTCCCCACATCCCCCTTCCGCCACCGCACTGCACTTTGTTTCGCATCCGTCTAAACGGCACACTTTTTCCGAAAATAGGAGGGGAACGGGAAACGAGGTAGCCGAGCGAGTTTTGTTCGTGGCCAAATTTGCCAGCGAGGCTCGCACGCTCGCAGCATCCCGATCGAGAGATTTTCTGAACGTTTTTTAACAAGTATATCCGAACAGAATTTCGAGACAGCTTGGGGTGCTTGTCATCCGTAATGTAGCAAGAACAGTCCATAATAAGGACACGCCTACCTTTAATTCTCCGAAATTCTCATCCATGCGTTTTGAGCTCCGGAGTCGCTAACCGGGACTCGAATACGTGTGATCCCACTAATGGATTCCGCGTTTGGAGAGCAGTCCATTGGTCGGGTCACACGTTCCGTTCGAGTACTATTTAGCGACTCCGGAGCTCAAAACGCGTCTAATGTTTTTGCCGCCTGCGCTGGCCCACTGTGCGGGGGCCCCGAGAGCGCCTGCACAGTCGAGGGTAGGCCAGCCGCGCCACTGCTGTGCCGACAGGCGCCTCGGATTGCATACCTCGCAGGCGCTCCTATAGCTCTTCATGGCCCGACCACAAATGATCGAGTGCCTTCTCGGGCCTGACATTCGGCAGTCTGCTTCCCCCCCCCCTTTCTCTCTTTCTCTCTCTCTCTCTCTCTCTCTCTCTCTCTCTCTCTCTCTCTCTCTCTCTCTCTCTCTCTCTCACTCTCTCTCTCTCTCTCTCTCTCTCTCTCTCTCTCTCTCTCTCTCTCTCTCTCTCTCTCTAACTCTCTCTCTCTCTGTCTCTCTCTCTCTCTCTCTCTCTCTCTGTCTCTCTCTCTCTCTCTCTCCCCCTCTCTCTCCCTCTCCCTCCCGACTACCTCTCGAACGAGCCTGCAGGTGAGGCTGGCGTTTGGCACCGAGGTGCCGAGGGGTCGGCCCAACAAACTCGGAGAGGCAAAGCTCTTCGCCGGCGAGCTTTGGAGTGGCTTCAGCCGCGCTACCTGCAGCAGGATCCCGCGATCACTGCTTTCGTCGCTCTGTCTCTCCTGCACTCACAAGGCTATGTAAGGGAGCGAGAGAGACAGAACGAGGAGCGCAGTGCTCGCGGAATGCTGCTGCAGGTAGCGCGGCTGCAGCCGCCTTGACACCGCAGTCAGTTCTCCCTGCCGTTGGCCTTTCAGTAGATTCTTTTGCCTCCTCTCGTTCCAGACCGGATGCCGGCTGCAGCATCGCCGAGCAGCGGAGCGGCACGATCGTTCCGTTCGTCTTTGGGCGCGGTGCTTCATATTTGAAAGGATGCAGCGGCCCACCAGGGCGCCGCCGGGACGATACACAGTGGCGCAGGCGGCCAAAACTCAAGACGCATTTGGAGCTCCAATGTCACTTAAAAGGACCCGAACCAAACGTGTGACCCCACCGATGGATTGCTCTCCGAACGAGGAAGCCATTTAAGGGGTCACACGTTAGGTTCGAGTACTGTTTAGCGACTATGAAGCTCAAAACGCGTCTATAACTTGGACTGCCCGGACCGGTCTTATGGCCCACTGTGCGACGTCATGACGACGCCAGTAAGACGACGCCAGGACGATGCCAGGACCGGTAAGGCGCTTACCGGCAGTCCCTACTACATTAATGAGGACATACGGCGGAAATTAATTCGAGCAACAACAACTTTGCTTTCCCATCCCTCTCTTTCTCTCTCTCTCTCTCTCTCTCTCTCTCTCTCTCTCTCTCTCTCTCTCTCTCTCTCTCTCTCTCTCTCTCTCTCTCTCTCTCTCTCTCTCCCCCTCTCTCTCTCTCCCTCTCTCTCCCTCTCTCCCGAAAAGATTAGCTCCACGTGGTTGTACATTTTTCAGCGATTTTTCAGAGCAGTGTTTCCCACTCATGGGGGGTGAACACAGTGATAGATGATGATGGTGGGTGTCCCTGTACATGCGGGTCGGTGTCGATTTCTCCGTCTGCTGTGACCGTGTCTGTGACTGCCCCGCGTCTGTGTGCGTGCGCGTCTCTAGCTGTGGGGGCGAGAAGCCACTCATGCCTGCCACGCCCAGCCCGCCCCGCGCGTCACTCACAGTGACTATCGGCAGCGTGTCTTCGCGTGTCTTCGCGTGTTGCCGCGTTATCGGCAGGAAAGGCGATCCAGGCGCCCCACTGTGGACCCGAGGACCCTCATCGCAGGCGGCCAAAACTCTAGACGGCCGGACTCCAGAGTCGCTGAGTGGGACTCGAACCGAACGTGTGAACCCCGCATTGGATTCTTCGTTCGAAGAGCAAATCAATTGGGTTCGGTTCGGGTACCAGTTAGTGTCGCCGGCGCTCAAAACGCGTCTAGAGTTCGGGCCGCCTGCGCCGGTCCTCCGGCCCACGCAGACGCTCCAACAATGCACCGAGGGGAAACGGGAGGGCGACGGGCCCCAGAAACCGAGAACCTTGTGTCGGTTTTCCCCTCGATCGGCCGGCGGCAGCGCGACTTTCAGCCGGAAAGGGTAAGCCTTTCAACAGGATCGCATGTATCAGCCGGTGAAGGTAACCTCGTGCTTCTGTGCTTGTTTTGTCGCTCTGTCTCTCTCGCACCTATCCGAACGTTCCAAGCGTGCTAGAGAGACGCACAGTGGGCCAGAGGACCGGCGCAGGCGGTCACGCGTTTTGAGCTCGAGAGTCGTTAAATCCATTAGTGGGGTCACACGTTCGGTTCGAGTCCAATTTAGCGACTCTGGAGCTCAGAACGCGTCTGGAGCACAGCACACGACACGTCCGGGACCTTTCTTCTGGCTCAGGCCCACTGTGCGGCGATGTGCGGAACCAGTGAGAGTCCGCTCACGCCCCGCCGCGGGGCGCCGTCCAGGGCCGCAACAGTTTGCGGCGGGGCGCGGCATGATTCATTGAGGCTCCCGCCGCGAGGAAATGGAAAGTAATATAACGATGAAATGATGCAGAAAAAAATGAGGAGGAATGCGCTTGTGCTGCGCCGACCTATTTTATGCGATCCTTCTAGAGAGGCGGTGAGGGGCGCCAAGTGGGCCAGAAGACCAGCGCAGACGGCCAAAAATCTAGACGCGTTATGTGCTCCAGAGTATCTAAGCAGGACTCGAACCACCGAACGTGTGACCCAACCAATTGATTCCGCGTTCTGAGGGCAAATCATTGGTTGGATCACAAATTCGTTTTGAGTACCATATAGTGACTCTCGAGCTCATAGCGCGTCTAGAATTTTGACCGCCTATCACCGGTCTTCTGGCCCACTGTGCGCGGCGGCTCCCCGCTTGCAGGGCGGGGCGTGGCGGGGCGGAGCGGCGAACCACGTGGTGCCGGCCACCGCCGCAGTTTGTTGAGAGCAAACTAATTATGGGCCCATCCGCAAATATCGCTTTATCGGACTAATAAATTGCCGCGATCGCACGTCTTCGCATTACAGTGTCGGCAGCGGGCCCAGCCGGCCCGGCCGAGTGAAACAGACCTATACTATAGTTTAGAGAGTAAAACAAAAAACGACGAAAGAGAAGAGGGGAACCTCGCGAGGAAGGGTGCTGGGTTATTTGGACCGCAGCGCGCCACAGCGCGAAATCGGATACTTGCCATGAAGCCTTGGCGGCTTGCTCTCCCCAGTCGGCTTTCGTTCGCCCCATGTGTCGATGCCGATCAGGGCAGCGAGCAGCAATAAGAGGCGGCCTGGGACCGGCCAGGACGTCTTCCTCGGCCTCGCACAGTGGGCGAGAAGAGCGGTGCAGTCGACCAAAACTCTAGACGCGTTTTGAGCTCCAGAGTAGATAAGCAGGACTCGAATCATCGAACTTGTGACCCCACCAATGGATTCCTCGTTGGGACAGCAATTCGTCGGTGGGGTCGCACGTTCAGTTCGAGTGCCGTTCAGCGACTGGAGCTCAAAACGAGTCCAGGCTTCTAGACCACTGTGCCTCGGCCACTTGAAGCAGTGCTGGCTGCGACCCGACCGCGCGGCCCAGACAGGCGTCCCTCGGCCTCGGACCGCTGTCTAGGCCGTCTGGTCTCTTTGGTCCGGTCGCATTGATCGCAGCGGCCACGCTTCCGGACTCACTCGGACTTGCATAAATGAAGTCAAGGCCGCGGTAATGGATTCCGAGTGGGTCCGCAGGATTTCTCTCTGTCTCTCTCTGTCTCTCTCTCTCTCTCTCTCTCTCTCTCTCTCTCTCTCTCTCTCTCTCTCTCTCTCTCTCGCACCCCCTTGGAAACGCGGAAAGACGCCACAGGAGTGCGAGAGAGATGGAGAGACTGGATCCCCTGTTCGGAATCATCCCGCAGGCCCAGGAGCATAAATCAAGGGCTGGCCGGGCTGGAGCCTACTCCGGGGCGGGGCGCAGTGGGCCAGAAGACCGGTGAAGGGGTCCAAATCCCAGACGCGTTTTGACGTCCAGAGTCGCTAAACAGGACTCGAACCGAACGTGTGGTCCCACCAATGGATTGTTATCCGAACGAGGAATCCATTGGTGAGGTCGCACGTTCGGTTCGGGTCCTGTTTAGCGATTCTAAAGCTTAAAACGCGTCTTTAGTTTCGGCCGCATACGCTGGTCTTGAGGCCCACTGAGCGGTGGGCAGCGTGACCGCCACTTCCACTTCCGCTTCCGCTTCCGCTTCCCTTCCACCTCTACTTCCACTTCCCTTCGGCAGCCCTCGGTGGGGGGGTCACCTGCAGGGCGCGCACGCAGTGTGCAAATCGGGCAGAAATTATCGGGCATTATTTCGTATTCGTTGCCTCTATGGGAGGCAGCCCTGGGCGTAACGTAAACTAATTTTGAAAAAATCTGCTGCCGCTGTCATTTCCTTTGAGCTTCTATCCGTCCGTGAAAGGTCAGTAAACAGAATATTCACCCTAAAAGAGAACCAGTGATATGCAGATAGCTAATGAAAACAACGCTCGTCCACGAAATAAATTTTATTTCGTTTTTTTTTTCACTCGTCTCATGTCGCGATTGACTCTGAGGCTACAAAACAAAATCCTTCCGAATAAACTGTCTGTACGAAGCAGGATGAAATAAGACATTCAGAGTGTACCTGCTATGCTGGCTTGGATAAACAAGCTGCGATTTGATTCGCCTCAGAGAAAACACACAACGATGCGCGATGTATTTTTCCATTTGGATGGACAGGCCGCCCGAGAGCAAAGCAGCAGCACAGCCAAAGTCCGCCCTCCATGTGCTCCACTTCCTTTCCATCCGTAACACAAATTGAACCGGAAACGGCACCATTACGATCCCGGAAACCCGACTGGATGCCCCGCGCCCCGCCCATGCGGCGCCGCCGGGCCGCCCACCTGGATTATGCAAGCAAGGATCCACCGCCTTGCAGTGGGCCAGGAGACTCGGCTGGGGGCAGTCGCAATCTCGGACTCGGTTTGAGCTCCAGAGTCGCTACAGGGGACTCAAACCGAACGCGTGACCCCGCCGGATTGCTCTCCGACCGAGGAATCCGTTGGTGGGGTCACACGCTCGGCTCGATGAGTCCTGTTGAGCGACTCTGGAGCTCACAACACGTCTGGAGTTTAGGTCATCTGCGCCGGTCTTCTGACCCACTGTGCGCCGAGCGCCATGACCTATCCCGCCCAACTGTCGAGAACATCCGAGGCAGTTACCATCTTCTCCTATGGGAGAGCGGCGCGCGACAAAGCAGCTCGATTGACGCAGCGGGGAAGTTTGAAAAGGCAAGGCGGCGATAAACTGGCAGTATATAAAGGCCCGGCCCTCCGCGGGGGCAGGCTAGTGACCCTCCCGTGAGAGATGCGCCAGGACTGGCCCTGGTGTAAAGTGGTCTGCGCGCACGCCGTGCGAGGCTAGGTATGAGAATCAAAACCGTGAGGAGTTCGGGACGGAATGTGACGTAGACGTAGGCAGGAGCGGCTGAGCAGTGGATGTGGAAATCGAACGGATGGAAGATTATACTATTATTTTTTAAGTTTTTCAAGAATAAGAAGTATGTAAAGGTATTTGATTGTTTAAATTGTCTGCTCAACGTTCGCAACACGACTACTCCGCAGACCACCGTTCTCATACCGTAGCCTCGCACAGGGTCATTCTCGAGGGTCGGCCGAGCGGTTTACACCTGACCAACCACAGCGCTGGGTTTTCGATGGTCTGGCGCATCTCTCACGGGAGGGTCACTAGGGCAGGCAGGGCACAGTGGTCCAGAAGACCGGTGGAGCCGGCCAAGATCCTGGACGGGTTTTGAGCTGCAGTCACTGAATGGGACTCGAACCGTACGTGTGGCTCCACCAATGAATTGCTCTCCGTGCGAGCAATCCATTGGTGGGGTCACACGGTCGGTTCGAGTCCCATTTAGCGACTCTGGAGTTGAAAACGCGTCTCGAGTTAAGGCCGCCTGTGCCGGTCTTCCGGCCCACTGTGCTCCGGTGCAGAGATGGTAACACTCCCAACGTGTGCGACCTGCGGCCTCCGCGGCAATGGGGGCGTAAATTCTTCCGCCACGCATGGGCCGTCGCGACGTCTAGGGCGTTAACGTGGTCAGGGGAGGAGAAGGGTGGGAGGGGAAGTTAGAGAGGGGAAGAAGGGGAGGGGGCGGCAGCGGCAGGCACCACCCTCCGAACAAAGAGTCACTTCCACCAAGTTTGGGTCATTCTTCTCGTCACACCACTAATCTTGGGAAAGGGGTCCCTTTTGTTCCCGTCGAGCTTTCATCCGAGTATTTCCTTCGGATTCCCCATCCTCCCCCCCCCCTCCGGTCACTGGCAGACTGTTCTGTACTTTTGTGCAGAGAGAAAGGAAACAAGCCCCCCTGCCGTTATCGTCTTCCAAAAAAATGCGCAAGCAATCGTTTGTTAAGACAGAAGATGAACCCCTCGCTCGCGAGCAACGAAGCGTCCACTTGCCGTGCTGGGACGGCAGTGTGCGACTACCAGCAGCGCTCTGCTCCCGGCGACACAACGATATCAACAGGCGGTCCAGTCCGTCGGTCCGTCGCACAGTGTGTCGTAACTCGCCGTGCTCCGACTTGTTGGAGCCGCTCCAGCGTCTACACCCGCTGTGGCTGCGCCGCGTGCCTGCTGCCCTCCGCCCCGGGCTCAGCCCCCATCCCCACAGTGGGCCAGAAGACCAGAACCGGCGAACAAACGCTCCAAACGCATTTTGAGCTCCAGAGTCGCTGAACAGGACTCGAACCGAACGTGACACCCCATCAATGGATTGCTCTCCGAACGAGGAAGCCGTTGGTTGGGTCACATACGTTTGGTTCGAGTCCTTCTTGGCGACTCTGGAACTCATAAAACGCGGCTAGAATCTGGCGCAGCCGCGCCGGTTTCCTGGCCCACTGTGCGCCTGGCCCACCCGGCCCGCTGGCGGAGACGGCGGGATCACGGTAACCGAAACCGACCGGAAGTGGGGTCATTCTTGTCTCCACCAGCCGCGGCCGTGTGCAGCGCGCGGCCGGCGGCGCCGCAGTCAGGTTATCCATCAGCGTCGACTCGGCCGGCGGGCATAGCGCGGCCTCTGACGGCGGCCTCTGACGGCGGCCTCTGACGGCGGTCTCTGACGGCGGCCTCTGACGGCGGCCTCTGACGGCGGCCTCTGACGGCGGCCTCTGACGGCGGCCTCTGACGGCGGCCTCTGACGGCGGCCTCTGACGGCGGCCTCTGACGGCGGCCTCTGACGGCGGCCTCTGACGGCGGCCTCTGACGGCGGCCTCTGACGGCGGCCTCTGACGGCGGCCTCTGACGGCGGCCTCTGACGGCGGCCTCTGACGGCGGCCTCTGACGGCGGCCTCTGACGGCGGCCTCTGACGGCGGCCTCTGACGGCGGCCTCTGACGGCGGCCTCTGACGGCGGCCTCTGACGGTGGCGTCTGGCCCACTGGGGCTGCGTG
Organism: Stenchaetothrips biformis; assembly: GCA_030522485.1. Taxonomy (NCBI): domain Eukaryota; kingdom Metazoa; phylum Arthropoda; class Insecta; order Thysanoptera; family Thripidae; genus Stenchaetothrips; species Stenchaetothrips biformis. The sequence continues at coordinate 17,660,681 of CM060092.1, read as the reverse complement.
CGCCGCCCTTCGGAGGCAGCCTCCTGGTGGTATCATCTATCATCCGGCAACCCTTGAAGGCGCCCCGCCCCACCACACCCCGCCCCGCCCCGCCCCGCAACACGGTGCTTTATGAGCGGGCCGATCAGTGGACCAGGTGGGCTGGCTGTTTAGTGCAGGCCTCAGCGCAGCGGCCTCCCGGAAGCAGCAACAGCAACAACAACAACATCAACAACCGCAACAATAGACTGCGAAACCGTGACTTGCTGGCTGGCTGCGGCGGCCGGCGGCCTTTCGATGTCAATTCCACGAACAAAGCGGCCGCTGGTGGGCGCGGTGCCCGCTGCGAGTGTGGGAGTCGAGCTGCTAGTGGCGGTGCCCGCTGAGTGTGGGAGTCGAGCTGCTGGTGGAGTTTGGGTGACCTGGTCTGAAGGCGTGAAGTTTGAAGAGCTAAATGGGTTTAGAGCTGAGGTCTAAATGGGTGTGGGCACAAAAACTAAACTGTGTTCTGATTTTCAATAAAAAAAATAATTTAGCGCTGACCACTCCGTTCGCCACTAAACGTTTGTTTAGTCTCTGTTACCAAACATTTCTCTCAGTGAAGGTCGAACGAAACGCCGTCGGACAAAATATTTGACCGACGGCCACCCGCCTGCATTCGGGCCGGTCGGACAAAATGTGGTCGGCCCTATGTCATCACTCCCAGCACGGGTTACGTAAAAACGGTTCCTGGTTTTCCCAGGAACTCTCTGGAAATCGCCTATGTCTTTTCTACAGGCTTCCTTGGAAAACCGGAAACCGGTTTTTACCGTGAAGAGGAGCAGGAGGGCGCAAGGGACACCACTTGGACACCCAGAGGCACTGGACGACCGCCCGACGGCAGCACCGCCTTGCTCTGTGGAACAGCACCGGAACTTGTTTTCCACATGACCGGCACGGCCATTCTTCCAAGGCGGTGCCCTAATGAAACGCGGCGCACCTGTGCAGGCTCTTTGCGAAAGCGCTGTGGCATGCAGGACTCTGTCACGCGGTGCGGCGGGGCGAGGTGGGGTGGAGTAGGGTGGAGGAGCACGTTGGAGACTGGGCCAGAAGACTGGGACAAGCGGTCAAAACTCTAGACGCGTTTTTAGTTCCAGGGTCGCTAATTGGGACTCGAACCGAACGTGTGGCCCCACTACTGGATTGCTCTCCGAACGAGGAATCCGTTGGTGGGGTCACACGTCTGGTTCGAGTCCCCTGTTGCGACTCTAACTAGCTAACGCGTCTGGTGTTTTGGCCGCCTCCACCGGTCTTCTGACCCACTGCGCAGCGTTGGAGCACGCGGCCGTGCAGCGCAGCGGGGACTAACTACTTGGTAGTGGGTAGAGTGGAGGGCGTCGCACGTAAGCGCGACCGATGCTCGTCGTCGGGTTCCTTAGATCAAAGCGAACACTGCCAGTGCACGGCTGTGACGCGCCACGACGGGGTGTGTGTGTGTGTGTGTGTGTGTGTGTGTGTGTGTGTGTGTGTGTGTGTGTGTGTGTGTGTGTGTGTGTGTGTGTGTGTAGGGGCGTGTGTGTGAGAGAGTGTATATGTGCATGCATCCGATTACGGTGCCGGAGGCTGGAGGCACTTGCCCGCCCGACCCGGCACGGCATGTTTCTGTCTGCGATGCCGCCTGGGAGGTAGGCAACGCGACAGCGCGGCGTTGATCGGGTTGCCTACCCCGCGGGCGGGCAGCCGTTCCCAATGCAATCCGGCTGCACCGCACACTCTGCGCTTCGATAAGTTACAAAGCCAACACCGGTGACAGCCAGCGCCGAAGGCCCCCCCCCCCCCTGGCTCTGTAGAATAGCCCTTTCTGCAGTCGAGCTTTTCAGTGAGTAAGCTATAGGTTCGACCAGCAGTCACCTCGGGTCGAGCTCACAAAACCAGCCGGAGAGAGTTATGCAACGCCGCGCCCGCGCGCCCCGCCCGCTCCGCCCGGCTTTCAGCAGCCGGCTCGGTGCGACGCAGTTAGCGCCTCTATCCCCGATTGCATTGCTACAGGTGCGGCCGCGCCGCCCACATCGGATGCCCCGGGGAACGACACCCCCCGACCCCCTAGGAACCGCCACCAACCGCCGCCTGACCGGCACACACGCCCGCTCACACACGCTTGTGCGCACGCACGCACACACGAACACACACACACACACACGCGCGCTCACGTTTGCACTCTCCAAAAAAGGGCGCGCAGGGGTTTTGGGCTTTGCAGCTTCACCCGCAGGGTCATAAAACATTCAGCGAGGCTCTAATTTAGTAATGCCCCTCATTTGGCAGATTGCTCGGCACCCGTTGTTGGCCGAGGAGAGACAGGCGGCGGCGGGCAGGGACTAGGGCTGCTCGCTTTTGTGTGTTGGCTTCCAGCGCTACTCGAGGCCTTCTAACGCTGCGAGCGCGCTGGCCGCAAGGAATGTGTCACGCCATCCCTTACACACTTACACTCTCCTCCCTCTCTCTCTCTCTCTCTCTCTCTCTCTCTCTCTCTCTCTCTCTCTCTCTCTCTCTCTCTCTCTCTCTCTCTCTCTCTCTCTCTCTCTCTCTCTCTCTCTCACCTACACACACCTACACACACACACAAGCTTACACTCTGAGTCGCGCACTCTCCCACACCCACCCACCCACTCACGCACACACACACCGACACACTCCAACCACACGGCGCCGCACTCGCCATGCCGCAAGCAGACAGCTGTGGCACATGGCAAAGGGTGAAGGGGCTCTGTCGCGAATGCTCGCCCCTCCCCTCCCCCTACTCCCACCTCGCCCCTTCTCCCACTCCCACCCCGCCCGTACCCTCCCTGCCACTCACCCCGCCCCGCCCGCCGCCCCCAGCGCTCCCCCTCCCCCCCCACAATGCCCCCCGCCCCGCCGCCCCCAGCGCTCCCCCCCCGCAATGCCCCCCGCCCCGCAAAGACCCAAGTCAGCAGGCCCGCCGGGCCGTCGCCGCCGCCGGCCGCCCAATAGTACCTACACACGGGAAATCCTCTTGCTGCGAAGAATAACTATTTGAATGCACGTTTACCTAGTGGGCCATAACAGTAAGAGATATCTGTGTTCAATCTGACATAACAACGTATGTCCTATGGGAAACCCATAGTAGATGCGCCGTTTTGTCAGATGTCCTATGGGAAACCCATAGTAGGTACGCTGGTATGTCAGATGAGATGACTGCAGATATATAACTATAATGTACTGTGAAAATGAAACTTCTGGTAATCTTCTTCAACATAATCATGGGGACATTATTCAACAATATAATCTGCTCCAATGTGCTGGCCTGTCCTCCACTCTTTTCCGCGCGACACTTGTCGGCCTGTTCCCGTACTGCGGGGCGCCTACGAGGGGTTTACCCACTGCAAGATTTTGTGTTCAATGAATGTGGGAATGTGTTAGAATATGCAAGATTTCTGTTGTATTTGTCACACTTGTTGCCTACGTCGAGACGTTTTAGGCTCAAGAAGGTGGGAATGTGTTCAAATTTTTTACAATGACTGTGGGAAGTTGTTCCCCCTCGTGCGCCTATCGGCACCCAACCGCCGCCCCGCTAGAGGAGGGAATCCAGCATCCCGGCGTGCGGCGAAGCTCAGCAAACGTTTTTGCAGTGCACGACAACGCAATAAAGCACCCCTTTGTTATTTTTGCTGTCGAAGAAAGTAACGAGATTGTGCATCGACAAGCCCCCAGCCTGCTCGAGGCAGTAGGCCAGACGACCAGCGCAGGCGGCCAAAACTCAGACGCGTTTTGAGCTCCAGAGTCGCTAAATGGGACTCGAACCGAACTTGTAACCCCCACCAAATAGATTCCTCGTTCGAAGAGGAATTCATAGGTGGTGTCACACGTTTGAGTCGAGTCCCACTTAGCAGCTCTGCAGCTCAAAACCCGTCAGGAATTTAGACCGCCCCCACCGGTCCTCTGGCCCACTGTGTGCCGCTGCCGATCAGCTCGCGCCCTCGTGCCCGTGGGATTGGATCCACTACAAGCCCCTGTCGGTCACAAACTTGGCCAACACGTCCAGCGCTGCGCGCTCACGTGTAGGGGTGGCAGCGTGGCTCGCAGGTACGCGGCATATGCCATGAAAATTTTCTGGTGGGTCTCGGAGGGACTTGAATATGGAAGTTGACTTGATGACTGGGAGGGAGAGGACAATACACCTGGGAAAACCAGGAACCGTCTTTGCCATGCATCGTTCACGTCGGATAACTGCATGGACAGAGAGAGAAACAATAAGGAGGCCGTGGGGTATAATGTGTTCGACAGAACAGAGTTGAATGTCACTTCAGGATTGACTGATTGACTTGGATTCTGATCAGGACTTGTGGACAGACGTTGGAGACGGCATCTTTACTCAAGAGACTTGTTTGTCGATTCGACTGAGACAATAAAAAGATCCGTTTCTGGATGACAGGATCGAGTTCGAGACGCGACGGCGCCCCTGGTAGCGTAGTATACGCCCAATGCCATGCACGTGCAGAGCTATGGACCAAAAAACTACATATGTATATATAGAGATGTGCGAACAGGCTTTGTCCAAATTCAAAAGAACACGAACAAAAAAAAAAATGTAATTATTTCTATACGCACCGACCCGAACACAGCACCATTTTTTTTTTCGAACGAACCGATCCGAACACTAGTTAGTTCGAATCCGAACGATCAAGATTCAAGCAAAACCAGCGCAAGAGTGGGGCATGAAGTGACGAAGGACAGGGGTCGGGATGTAGGCGAGATCTGATTCGCTGCTCTCGTTTTCCACTACCTCACTGCGTTTTCAAATCATTTCTCGTATGTGAAACGCCATGCTACCAATCGCTGTTCGGCCTCGAACGCAACTTTACGATATTTTTCGATCAGTTCGTTTCCAAACACCAAATTTTCGTTCCCGATCGAACTCATTATGTGTTCGGATCGTTCGTGTTCGTTCGGATCCGAACATGTTCGCACATTTCTATGTAGATAACTGCCCCGTAAAGTGCGCCGTGTGCACCCAGAAAAATGATTTCTCGAATCAGGGAAAATAGTTTTTTGATTAAAAATACTTGATTCAAGCTAAACTCAGTGTCAGATCGATACTAATAGGCATTGCCTTCATTCAACTCTTACCATATCAAGAATATTTATACTTCACTCAAAGCAGAATTTTACTTAGGCACAATAATTCCAAAAATTACTAGCATCAAGTAAATTTTACTTGATTCAAGAAATCATTTTTCTGGGTGTGGAGTCCAGGGTGGAGTACACTGAGAATCCAAACGCTATGAATATAGCGTCAATTGGCGCTATGCGTTTGAAGCCGTTTTCATCGCGCCAATTGGCGCTATGCTTTTGCATCGCACGTGTGGTGCAATGCCTCCCTATGCACTAGCATAGGGCATTTTCGGAACGCATCGCACGTAAGGTGCAATGTGACTATGGCATTGCACGTGTGGCGCGATGTCTCAATGCATTGCACCATACGCGCTATGTTCATAGCGTTTGGAATCACAGTGTACATATCGCAGCAGAGGCCGCAGAGTTTGCCGCGGAGTTTGCCGCGGCACACGCATCGGAGCAGCAGCGCCGTGGAGTGGAAGGCAGGTCACGCTGATTCGGCGGCCAAGATAATGGGGCGTTGCCCAGGAAGGCTGCGCAGAAAGCCCTCTCTGTATGATGGATCACGCGATTATCCTGGGGCGCGGCGGCGTTGGCGTGGCACAGTGGGCCAGAAGACCGCGCAGGCGGCCAAAACTCTAAACGCGTTTTGAGCTCCAGAGTCGCTGAATGGGACTCGAACCGAACTCGTTACCCCCACCAATGGATTCCTCGTTCAAGGAGCAACCCATTGGTGGGGTCACGCGTGTTTGGTTCGAGTCTCATTCAGTGACTCGGGAGCTCGAAACGCGTCGGGAGTTTTGGCCGCCTTCGTGGTCTTCTGACCCACTGTGCGTGGCGCCAGAACACCGAACTAGTCCGCCATGAACGTGCGAGGATTTAACGGCACCCGCACTGGATACTTTCAGATTTAATTTAGCGCGTGGGGGAGGGGGGAGGGCTCGAAATGTGCCCCCCGTTGCGTGGTGGTGGTGGCGGTGACGGTGGTGATGTGGAGATTCGCGGCCCCATAAAAGTCCGCGCTTCTCTGGCCGGCACTTCAGCCTACAAGCCTTCCAGCCGCGAATCAGTTAGCGTCTCTCTCCGCGCCTGTGATGCACAGTTGGCCAACAGACCGACATCATCATCATCATCATCAGCGCTGTTGGTTCTCAACAGACTAAAGCAACTACAACAAACATGGGACTCAGACTGCTAACCTCCAATGGAGGCAGCAGTGTCTTGTGTGTGGCAGTCACCCCTCAACGTGAGGGGTATGGACAGCCTCAGGCGGCCAAAACTCTGGTCGCGTTTTGACCTCCAAAGTGACTTTGTGTGGCCCCACCAGTAGATTCCTCGTTCGGAGAGCAATCCATTGGTGGGGTCTTAAGGTACTCTGCCTGGAGCTCTGAACGCGGCCAGAGTTTTTGGCCGCCTGCGCCGCGGTCTTCTATGGACCACTGTGTGCCGGTGCGCATCCGCAGGCAATGTCGCGGGACAAGCGCGGCCGAAACTCCATCCCCCCTTCCCCCCTACCACACGGACGGACACACACACACACACACACACACACACACACACACACACCAAAAAAAAAACAAAGAAAAAGAACGTGTCTGTCAAGAAGACGCGCGCGTGACGTGGCCTGCACGGCACGCTGTATTAAAAACTTTCGGGCAAGCGCATAACGAGAACGAAATAATTGCTCATGCCGCGGCTAATTGCAGCGCCACAAGGAGAACAATGAACAGGGGCCGTCATAGGAGCGGACGGCAGCAGTCAACTTTAAGCTCATAGAAGCTGGAATATGAATTGTGTGGGCACCGCTAATGTCCTCGGGGCAGCAAGGGGGGTTGCGGGCCCTCGGCCGGGCAGGCCGGGCAGGTCGGGCAGGCCGGGCGGGACACACGGTGATCTTACCCACGGCATGGGAAGAAAGTTTGCTCGGGGGCGCGCAGCAGCACGAGGGTGGATCCACTCCCTGAAATTTCAGGGTTTCTCTGTCAGAGTTTTGAGAGTATGTCAGAGTTTTGGACTTTCAAACCCGCTGACATAAACTCAAAACTCTGACACGGCGAAACTCTCAAATTTGAGAGAGGATGTACCCTAGTCAGGCAGAGGGTCTGCCGGCCGCACAGTGGGCCACAAGGCCGTTGGGGGAGCCAAAATCCCGGACACGTTTTGAGCTACATAGTCGCTAAATGGGACTCGAATCGAACGTGTGACCCCCACCAATGGACTCCTATCGTTCGGAGAGCAATCCATTGGTGGGGTCACACGTTCGATTCGAGTCCCATTTATGGACTCTGGAGCTCAAAACGCGTCAAGAATAATTTGGGCCGCCTCAACGGCCTCCTCTGGCCCACTGTGAACCGGCCGCCGGGCCCGGCCGGGCCGCCCTGACCGTGCAAACTCGCGGCGTCCCGCGGCGCAAATGGCTCCCCCAAATTTGCGGAACGTAACGAGCCCGTCTGCGGCAGTCATTCGCGGAATACCGCCTCACCACCGCGCCGTGCCCTGTCCAGCGCCGAGCCGGGGGGGGGGGGGGGGCTGCCTCCGCACAGTGGGCCCGTCACGCTGCCTCTCTCGCACTCCCGGCGGTCCGCGAGGCGGAGAGACGAAGGCGCCGTGCGGGGGCCGCCTGCCACCGCCTGCCGCCGCCGCAGCGGACCGAACGGGAAAGCAAGGAGAGGGGGTAGGAGTGGAGCTGTCAGATTGTCGCAAGTGGCGGCAATGAGCTGTACACATGTCCAGTGGAGTGGACACGGTCCCCAGAGGGTGGAGCACCCACACTGGCCCACTGGGAACAACGGAGACGAGGAAAAAGACAAGTGAAATAGTCCGTCTCAAAAAGGATCAAAAAGGATGCTGCTGTTTACTGCCTGCCAAGGGGGAATGAAAAATGAAAGTCGGTCGTGGTAGCCGCGCTCCAAGCACACCCTCGGCAGCGAGGCAGCGACGCGACGCACAGTGGGCCCGAAGACCGGGTGGAGGTGGAAAAAAATTCCAGCCGGGTATTGAGCTCCAGAGTCGCTAAATGGGACTCGAACCGAACGTGTGACCCCACCATTGTTAACTCTTCTAACGAGGAATCTATCGGTGGGGTCACACGACGCGTTCGGTTCGAGTCCTGTTTAGCGACTCCGGAGCTCAAAACGCGTCTAGAGTTTTTGGCCGCTTTTGCGCCGGTCTTCTGGCCCACTGTGCGACGAGCTGTTGCCGCGTCACGCGACCGACTCCCCCCCCCTTTTTTCAAACAGAGCAACCCTGTCGCCCGCCTGGGAGGATAGCGACGAGTCGCGCCCAAGGCGAAACTCGGCGTCCCATTTCCCATATTAATTTGCCAAAGAGGCACTGCATAATGTGTGTGTGTGTGTGTGTGATTGTGTCTGTGTGTGTGTTTCTAAGTGTGTGGGTGTGAAAGAGAAACAAGCGATGGAGGAAGGCGTCCATTTGATACCGTTCCCGGCTGCAATCAGGTGGCCGCTCCACGACTTGGCTCCCCGTTTCGCCAAGCTCTACGTAAGTCCCTCCCTCCGCAGCGGCCCTGGGAAAGTTGTTGGCCATGGAGCGGAAGGGGGGGGGAGGGGGAGGGGTGTCACCAAGACAACGACTCGGGCAGAGGCGGGTGTCCCCTAATGTGTATCCGGGGTGTACCTGGACTGGAGGGGGCTGGGGCGTAGTCTCCTGAAAATTGCCCCGCACTGCCATCGGACGGCGGGTCGGACGACCGGCGCCGGCGGCCGAAACTCCAGATGCGTTTTGAGCTCCAGAGTCGCTGAATAGGACTCGAACCGAACGTGCGACCCCACCAATGGATTCCTCGTTTGGAGAGCAATCCATTGATGGGGTCACATGTTCGATTCGGGTCCTACTACGCGACTCTGGAGTTCAAGACCCGTATTTTGACCGAGTGCGCCGGTCTTCTGGCCCGCTTTGCGCCGTCCCAGTGGGCAGGGCTGCTGGGCCGTTGACCGCGGCTTCGCCCGAGGCGGGGTCAGCGTTTCGTTCGACGCGGCGTTTCTCCGTCCAAAATCAATGAGGTCGATGATCGCCCACTGTGATGCAAGTTGGTATTAAAAGAGGCGGCCGCTTGGAACGCCGACACGGTCGTCAGGGCGCCATGTTGGGGCAATCCATCACCTCGGCCGAACGCCGCCGCGGGAAACACACTAATGCGGGTTTGCATAATCGTCTGTACCTTTCTTTCTTCTCAACCTTCCTTTGTCCAAGCAGGTCGAATCTCACCCGCCCCTTGCGTGAATCGGCCGAAAATTTGCCCGACCTCGTTTTGTCTGACCCGGTCTGACCTGTTTTATTGTCCGATCACTCTTCGTCCGACCGCCTGCGGTCTGTGGGCTTTAAAAAAAAAAAAAAACAAATAATGGAACTATTCTTGTTCCAAAATTTATCAACAGCTCGTATATCCGCGTGGAAACTTGTTCCAAGAATTTCTTTGTTCAAAACTCACTGAAAATTTAAATCCTACATTTTTATTGCTACAACTTCTCGCGCTTCGAGTGCATGCAGGGCAGGGCCAGTGGGGCAGGGTAAGTGTAGCAGGGTAAGTGCGGCAGGGTAGGTGCGGCAGGGTAAGTGCGGCATGGTAAGTGCGGCAGGGTAGGTGCGGCAGGGTCAGTGCGGCATGGTAAGTGCGGCAGGGTCGGTGCGGCAGGGTCAGTGCGGCATGGTAAGTGCGGCAGGGTAGTAAGTGCGCCAGGGTAAGTGCGCCAGGGTAAGTGCGGCAGGGTAGGTGCGGCAGGGTAAGTGCGGCAGGGTAGGTGCGGCAGGGTAAGTGCGGCAGGGTAAGTGCGGCAGGGTAGGTGCGGCAGGGTAAGTGCGGCAGGGTAAGTGCGGCAGGGTAAGTACAGCAGGGTGCATCCTCTCAGCCACCGCAGTCCATTTCTCGGGCTATTCAGGCTGGAGGGTATGCGGCGTGGCTTGACTGGTGCGCTCCAGGCTCCGGGGTGATGTGTGGGCGTGCCCGAGGGCGTGGCGCGGCCTGGCGCGTAGTGGGCCAGAGGACCTGCACAGTTTGTCACAAACTAAATTTCACTGCATGATTTTTTAATGTACATTACATTAATATTTAAATCATTCACAAACTATTTCTTCAACCCCTTGTACTTTCTCACTTGGGTCATTGGTTTGGCTTGTGTGCAAGGTGTGAGGGGAGAACTGATTGTGTGCTGGTGTGCGGAGAGGTGGAGAGGCATGGGCAGAATTAAAAGGGGTAACAGATGCATATCCTCTCAAATAACTGAAAATGGGATTTCTGTTATTTACCGACCGACTCATAGCCACAAATCAAAAGACTATCGATACCATCCGATCCCATCAGAAATCAACAATCTTACATCAAGGAACAAGTTACTAAAGGAATATCTCCCACAAAAATTTGAAGCCATACCTTTCTCACAAACAGTGCAGGTGTCATGCAATGAAACAAAAAAAAATTACGTCATTTCATTTGTTTTCAGTTAGTCGCTGGCGCGAGCCGCGTGCCGGAAGCACGCCGCTCCTTCCACCCTTCCGCCCGCAACGCGGAAATCAGGCGAACCGGGGATCAAGTCCGGACAGGAAATAACATTAAGATAATAAGAGGAAAAAAAACAAACAAAAAAAAAACCAGCGACGGTCGAAGCGCACCAGCAATCCTCTCCTCTTCAGTGACACCCGGAAGCCTGGTGTCATCGAACATTGGGGAGAGATGATTGAGTCCGCTCGCTTGACGCTGTGGGAGGGGGTGGGGAGAGGGTTGTTTGAACGAGGAGCACAAGCAGCAGCCGGGGTAAAGACGCACCAAAATCGCAGCAAAATGATTTTGAATCTGCAATGCACCCAGAAGACTGGCGCAGGCGTGGCCAAAATTCTAGTCGCGTTTTGAGCTCCAGAGTCGCCAAATAGAACTCAAATCGAACGTGTGACCCCACCGATGGACTGCTGCGAGGAATCCATTGATGGGGTCACATGTTCGATTCGAGTCCCATTTAGCGACTCTGGAGCTGAAAACGAGGCTGGGATTTTGGCTGCCTCAACGGTCTACTGGCCCACTGAGCCCCGAGCCTCCCGGGCGATTAATTAATGTTGCGAGGCATCCTCTGAGTTTTCCATTCCGCTCCCGCTGCAGCGCTGCACTTGAGCTGTGAGGGGTCTGCGCCGCGGTGGGTGCGCCGGTTGCAACCCCCCGGCCGGCTAACCTTGTCCAGCGGCATGTCCAGCGAAAATTGAAAAAAAGGCGGGCGGATTAAATCCTTGTGAGGGCGCCGCTCGGGCGTCACGGCGCACAGTGGGCCAGGAGACCGGCAACGGTGGTCAAAACTCTGGACGGACGCGTGTCTTGAGCTCCGGAGCCGCTAACTCAAACCGAACGCGCGATCGACCCCACCAATGGATATCTCGTTCGGGGAGCAATCCATTGGTAATATCTTCGCTCGAGTCCGACCAACCAACGGCTCTGGTACTCAATAATACTCGTCCGGGATTTAGACCGCCTCCACCGGCCTTCTGGCCCACCGTGCGGCGCGGACAGGGGGAAGTCCCGGCCGGCCCGGCGGCGCAGCGGCGCACGAACTGCCCAAAGCGGGAAGTGTGTCCGGCGGCTGGAGTGACTAACGGGCGCTCGCAACTCGGTCAACACGGCGCAGTTGGCCGGTGGCCGGGGCCGCCGCCAGGCCGGGGGACAGACAACGAGGAAAATAATGAGGGCAAGGCGGCTGTCAGTCAATGCTAATCACTGCCAAGTGTGGTCTGGGTGACGCACAGTGGGCCAGAAAACCGGCAGGCGGTCAAAACTCTAGACGCGTTTTGAGCCCAGAGTCGTAGCATGAGTACCCGAACAGGACGTGTGGATTACTCTTTGAACGAGAGAATCCATTGGTGGGGTCACGACGTCTGATTCGAGACTCTGGAGCTGTCGCCCAGGGTACAATAGTGGAGAATGGCATCATAATTAACAGCCGTTGGCCTTCATAATTTTTCACAGTGTGGGTACACCCGCGAGCGACGCCGATGCTCTCCTGGCGCGTGCGCTCGGGAGAAGAGATAGATAGAAAGATGGATGGACGAATACTAAGCGCGTCGTCAGTGAATATTAGAGCGCTACCCAGCGCGCAGCCATCGGATGCACGCGAGCTAGTTGGTCCAATCTGCAGCCGACGAGTGCAAAGCAATTATTGGGCGGTGGCGCCGCGGGGAGGGAGGGGGGAGGAGGGGGAGTTGGAAAACGAATTAACGACGCGGCCTCATCGAACGGTATCAAAGTAAGCGCGCGGCCTCAATTAAAGCAAGAAAGGACCGCCAATGAAATACGCAGTCAGGCCGCCACGCCACAGCCGGACAGTCTCTCTCTCTCTCTCTCTCTCTCTCTCTCTCTCTCTCTCTCTCTCTCTCTCTCTCTCGCTCTCTCTCTCTCTCTCTCTCTCTCTCTCTCTCTCTCTCTCTCTCTCTCTCTCTCTCTCTCTTTCTCTCTCTTTCTCTCTCTCTCTCTTGCTCTATCTCCCCCTAACAAACTCACTCACTCCCCCTCACCAACTGACTCTCTCCCTCACAAACTGACTCTCACCCTCTCACTCACAAAATGTACCACCACCAGGACCACCACCAGGACGACCTCCAGGACCACCTCCAGGACGACATCCAGGATGACCTCTTGGACCACCTCTAGGACGACCTCCAGTACGATCTCCAGGACCGCCACCACGGGGAGGCTCACACCGTTAGCTCCACACGTGTCAAGGAACGCAGATCAAGTCTGTGGACACAAGACAAACACGCCACGCATCGCGAAGCAGGTCGAAGCGGCGCGCGCGTGCGGCTTTGGGGACGGGAGGGGGCGCCCAGTGGTCCGAGGGGGCAACCACTCAGGGAATCATGTGTCCCCTTGAGCGCCAGAAATCTCTGCAAATCGGAAATTTTCGCACCAAAAAGGAAAAAAAAAAATAAAAATTGGGCGTAAAATCGGTCGACATCTTGCGAAATACTTAGAAATCTCCTCCCTTAGGAAATCTTGTGCCCCCAAACATTCGAGGTGGTTGCCTCCTCGCAGTGGGCCGCCCCCGCGGAGCGCGCAGTGTTGTCCAGACGGCTGAATTTGCAAAATACGAGCGTTCCGGCGTTCCAGGGACTCCGACGACTGGGCTGGAATGAGGACGGAAGCAGCGACAACGGAGGAGAGACTTTATTCTCAGCCGTCGTCGTCGTTCGTTCGGCGGCCTCGGTGCGTCGCCATGCGCTGCGCGGACCGCCGCCGCGGACCAACGTACATGGAAAAGAAAGCTGTCACTTAGGAGGGCAAACAGTGGCACGAGCGCACGCCCCGCCCCGCCCCGCCCCGCCCCGCCCCGCCCCGCCCCGCCCCCGCGCGGCCTCCGCGCTGAACACGTACCGGGCCATGACATTGAAACATGAGCCGAGCGCTGAGCCGGGCCGAACCTTGCGGGTCCGGGCCGGCCGGCCCCGAGCCGAGACAGTGGTCTGTTGGAAGCAACCCCCGTTGGGCGGGCGGCCCGGGCGCGAACCCGACTGCATCACGCAGTACTACCTCGGGGAGGCCGGGGAGCACACTGCCTCCAGTGGGAGAGAGCACAAGGTGGGCACGCACAAGGGCAGGGAGCGGGTGGCGGGGCACAGTGGGCCAGAAGACCGGCGCAGGCGGCCAAATTTATCTAGCCGCGTTTTGAGCTCCAGAGTCACTACATGGGACTCAAACCGAACGTGTGACCCCGACCCCACCAATGCATTGCTCTCCGAACGAGGAATCGATTGGTGGAGTCACACGTTCGGTTACGACTCCTACTTAGCGACTCAGGAGCTCAAAACGTGTTTTTGGCCGCCTGCGCCAGTCTTCTGGCCCACTGTGCGTGAGGGGAAGGGGTGGATGAGAGATGCCGGGGGTTTGGGCCGACACAGGTGTTGCGGGGGGCAGGGGGGAGCAAAGGGGGGGGGGGGCGCACGCACGCACGTACGCACGACAACGGCACCGCCAGCTGGGGAGCCAGCCACCTTTTCCTTGCAGTCAGATTCGTCCGCGCTGATGGCGGTCTGCCGCGTGCCCCCCCCCCCCTTGCCCTTCTGAAATCCTCGTTTCCCTTCCCCCTACCCCTTTCCCAGGGGGCGAGGGCTCGCGTTCAAGGCAACAACAGAACCGTGCCTGATATCGCTCATTTTTTCGTCGCGTCCCCAAACGAAACGGCGGCGCGGTGTCGCCGCAAGGACGCCGGGGCGTCGCCCCTCTCGGGGTCCCTCTCTGGGGTTCCCTCTGGGGTTCCCTCTGGGAGGGGGGGTCCCTTTGTTTGGGGTTTCCTTTGGAGTTCCCTTTGGAGTTCCCTTCGGGGTTCCCTTCGGGGTTCCCTTCGGGGTTCCCTTCGGGGTTCCCTTCGGGGTTCCCTTCGGGGTTCCCTTCGGGGTTCCCTTCGGGGTTCCCTTCGGGGTTCCCTTCGGGGTTCCCTTCGGGGTTCCCTTCGGGGTTCCCTTCGGGGTTCCCTTCGGGGTTCCCTTCGGGGTTCCCTTCGGGGTTCCCTTCGGGGTTCCCTTCGGGGTTCCCTTCGGGGTTCCCTTCGGGGTTCCCTTCGGGGTTCCCTTCGGGGTTCCCTTCGGGGTTCCCTTCGGGGTTCCCTTCGGGGTTCCCTTCGGGGTTCCCTTCGGGGTTCCCTTCGGGGTTCCCTTCGGGGTTCCCTTCGGGGTTCCCTTCGGGGTTCCCTTCGGGGTTCCCTTCGGGGTTCCCTTCGGGGTTCCCTTCGGGGTTCCCTTCATGATTCCCTTCGGGGTTCCCTTCGGGGTTCCCTTCGGGGTTCCCTTCGGGGTTCCCTTCGGGGTTCCCTTCGGGGTTCCCTTCGGGGTTCCCTTCGGGGTTCCTTTCGGGGCGCCCAGCAGCTGAACACGGGGCTACGCGCCGCGAGCGCCACCAGCGCCATAGCCATCTATTTCAATCTGGAGCCCGGTATCGGATTCAGACCGGCCTGCCCGCTGGCGCGTCAAGTTTTTTCATATGCGGGGGAGGGAGGGGGGCACCAATTTGTTGTCAACGTGCGCATTCTTTAAAATTACTGCCCGCGGTCCGCGCGCGCGTTCGTGTGAGTGTAAAGGTGTGTGGTGTGATGAGGTCGGGAGGGGAGGGGGGGAGGAAGGCGTCTGCTGGTACACCACGGGGCGGCGCCAGAGTTCACATACAGGGCGGGGCTCTCGTATTTGTAAGGGGCAAACATGGGGTTGCATCTACGCCTCCCTGTTTTTCTTCTTTCTTTGTCTCTCTCGCTCTCCTTCCACGTGTGTGTGTGTGTGTGTGTGTGAGAGAGAGAGAGAGAGAGAGAGAGAGAGAGAGAGAGAGAGAGAGAGAGAGAGAGAGAGAGAGAGAGAGAGAGAGAGAGAGAGAGAGAGAGAGAGAGAGAGAGAGAGAGAGAGAGAGAGAGTGGCCGTGTGGCCGTGTCTCACTGCACGAGACCATCCCCTCGCCCACGGCGTTGTTGCACTGCAATCGCTCCGCGCTCCGCTCCGCTGTCAGGAACCGAATCCTTCGCTGCTATCTTGGAGACAGGACAGAACGCTTCATCCGCCGCACTTGGTGGGCGGGGCGGGCATGTCCGAGGGGTCCACCACTCAGATCAGAAGTGTACACAGGATTACTGATTACTAGTGATTACCTACAAAAAAATCTCAAAAAACTCTATAATTTTGGCCAGCAAGGTCAATTGTTTCCCTATTTTCTTAAGATGAACTCCCAAAAGCCTAAAAAAACAGTAAAAATATCCAGTTTTGACATGTGATTACCAATGATTATTGGACAAAGAGTACACAGGATTACTAGAGTGGTGGACCCCTCGGGCATGTCTTAGCGCGGCAACGATCTCACTACGGTGGCCACCGGGGCAGTCAAGGCAACAAGCACGGCTGACGGGGTATTCATTCCTCCAGATCGCTATTACAGAGTAATCGCTATTACGCATTATTTTGCTTAATAACCGATTTGAGCGTACAGACAATTCCGCTTGTGAATATACCCCCTCGAGCACGTAACACACCTACACGCTCACAACCCCCCCCCTCCCCCCTTACCACCACCACCACATGCACACACCATACATACACAGACAGACAGACAGACACAGACCCACACACAGACTGGGGCGGCCATTGGACCAGGCTGGGCCTGCGCGTCCACGGCCTGCCCGACCAGGTTTCTACCCATGCCGGCCCTGGCCGTCAGGGTCCATCCGGGGCGGCGCGGCGGAGCGGAAAAAAAAATAAACGAGACGCAGCAGGTCCTGCTGGCCGGCGACGGAAATTGCGTTGGACGCGGGGCACTTACGGACTACCCCTGTTGGCCGGCGAGCGCGTCCAGGCGTGTCGCCTCACATGGCGCGCGGCGCGGCCGGGGAAGCACAGAGGGCAGAGGGGCGGCCGCGATGAGCACCGCGTCGACGGCGATGACGGCGTGCCCGGCGTGCGCGGTGGAGGCAGGTGCGGGGCGTGGGCCGCGGCAGGGCGTCCAGGACGACGCGAGCGTTGGGGCGCCACTGAGCCCCCATCACAGACGGTGCGCCCCGGCCCGGCACGGCAGCGCCGCGCGGCGTGCGCTCGGGGGAGGGCGGCGGCGGCTGCCCGACCGCTGCCGCGCCCGAAGCTGCGCGAACCCTCGCGCCGACGGCGTTACTGCCAGCCTGTTGCCCGCACAGCGAGGACTGCGTCCGCGCGAGCGGCAAAGCGACGCGGCGGCGCGGCGTGGCACAGTGGACCGGAGTGGACGACCCTGCAACGTGCGCTGCAGTGCTGCTTAGGAGTACCGCTTGGAGCAACAGTTTGCTTCGTGTTTCAAGGTTTGGACTGCTGTGGAACTTGAACACTCTAAATGTAATTTGTATTTTTGTGTACAAAAATTTGAACAAAGTTAAACCAACAAATACATTTGCACAATTTTGTGCAAATACACGTGCGATTTTGTCCAGAGCTGTGAACAAAATCTTACGTTAGTTTGCACAAAATTGTGCAAATGTATTTGTTGGTTTAACTTTGTTCAAATTTTTGTACACCAAAATACAAATACATTTAGAGTGAAGATCGGCGACAGAGCTGCTTTGTAGAGCCTAAGATGCCGAGGTCACTCCAGCGCGAGGGGTGAATCACTAGTGTACTCATGTGTACAGATTGACTCCTTCTCAGTGTACTCTCAACTTTAAAAAACAGTGAAATTCGCTACTTTTTGGCACGATTTGCCTTAGTGATCCCCCCCTCGCACATGGGGCACCTTCGGTGAAGCGGTGCGTTTGAAAGGGGGAATCCAAACAGAGTGCTTGTGGCAGGATTCAACCATCAGATGTTAGACTTTGTAGTTGTTACAGCCATAGTGATTCCGGTAGCCGAGAGCGTACAGATAATGCATTCTGAACCCGGAGTTTTAGGGTTCAACACCCGCTGTTTCTTTCTTTTTTTTTCACCAAAGCTTAGGTTAGGCAAAGGCAAAGGTTAGGTCAGTCAGAAATGCGAATATTTTTATTCAATTTTCTTATTTAATTTTTTTTATTCAGGTCAGTCAAAAATAGGTAGGTCTAGTTTTTGTCGGTCTACTTTAGGTAGGTCAAATGATCTGCTCCGCTAAAAACGTTTAAAAATGTGAAATTCATTGGTTTTGAAAGGTGTGCTCACCCGTACTCATGTACTCATGTGCACACCAGAACGCTGAGTGATTAACCCCTCGCTCCCGCGTACGGTACAAAATAGAGGTCTTGTAAGACTATCGCGTGGGCTGCTGGCTGTTCAGCGACTATACTCGACTCGCAGCAGAACAGCCTTCCGAGTTTGTGACCCCGTGACCGCTGCGCTGAGACGTTTGGCCGACGGAAAACGACACAAAACCGGGTGGATTTAAAATTGTGCCAATTCCGCCAAAAATCGCGTCATTATTGCAGGCGCCGCACGCCGCGGAGTCTATGAGGAGACGCAGGCGAAGGCCTCGACGGCGGGGGTCTCGAAGTGCCGTGGGCCGTGCTGCGGCCGGCGGGCATTAGCCGCGGTGTTAGTGGCTCATTTCCAAAGCGGGAGAGCGTAAAGCCTGTCTCTCTCGCGACCCGCGTGTGCCGGAGGGAGACCCGCCGCCTCCTGGCGGTGGCGGCCAGACATACCTAGTCTGTCTCTCTCTCTCTCTCTCTCTCTCTCTCTCCTCTCTCTCTCTCTCTCTCCTCTCTCTCTCTCTCTCTCTCTCTCTCTCCTCTCTCTCTCTCCTTCTCTCTCTCTCTCTCTCTCTTCTCTCTCTCTCTTCTCTCTCTCTCTCTCTCTCTCTCTCTCTCTCTCTCTCTCTCTCTCTCTCTCTCTCTCTCTCTCTCTCTCCTCTCTCCCCTCTCCCGGCCGACCTATCGCCGCCTTAATGTCAGCGCCATTCGCTGACTCGCCGGAAAGAGCCATTGTCGTCCTTTGCCCCTGGACCATTATCGCTCTTCGGCTTCGCGGCCACGCCCCGCCGCCACGCCCCGCCGCCACGCCCCGCCGCCACGCCCCGCCGCCACGCCCCGCCGCCACGCCCCGCCGCCACGCCCCGCCGCCACGCCCGCTACGCCCCGCCACGCATCACTACGACCTCGTGGGGCTCGGCGTCCCCCAGCCCCACAGTCGTTTCGCCCGGTGAGTTGCCCAACAACAGCAACAACATCAAACAGCAGCAAAAACAACAACGGGATGGCTAAATATCCCCCTCCCCCTTCGCGCTGCTTTAAATCCAAATTTATTCCCGAGCGCGAGGCGGCGGCACGGACCGCGACGAAGCGCGAAACCGCCGCGCCACGCCCACGCCGCCCCCGACACGCGCTGTCGCCCCGCCACGCGCACTGCGCCCCGTCATAATAAGGTTCCTCTTGTGGGTGGCGGGGTGGGGCGGGACGGGGCGGGGCGGGGCGGGGGCGTGGCGATGCTGGAGCGCCAAGGGCTTTGGCGGCGGACGACGCGACGAGGGTGGCAGCGGCAGCGGAATTGCAGAGGGAAGAAGGGTTGAAGGCTTCCGTGGAGGAGGGAAAGTAAAAGAAAAACCGGAGGCAGCGGCCGAGGCAGCGCACTGCAAGGGCGCAAATGAGGAGCTAACCGAAATAAAACGCGGAGGCCAACTTGGGGCACTTAGTGGCGGAGCGCGGCGCGGGCGCGGGCCCCGCTGGCGCGCCCCGGGGGGGCACCAGACTGATTCCGGGCGGGAGGTCTCTCGCTCGCACCCACGGGGCGCTCCGTTCGGGAGCGAGAGAGACAGACCGACGGGCGCACCCGCGCGGAATTAGTCTTTACAGCGCCGCGTGGACCGGCGCACAGTGGGTCAGAAGACCGTTGAGGCAGCCAAAATTATTCGAGACGCGTCTTGAGATCCAGAGTCGTTGAATGGGACTCGCATCGGACGCGTGACCCCACCAATGTATGGCTCTCCAAAACGAGGAATCCGTTGGTGGGGTCCCACGTTTGATTCAAGTCCCATTTAGCAACACTGGAGCTCAAAACATGTTTGGGATTTTGGCCGCCTCAACGGTCTTCTGACCCGCTGTGCGGCGTTTGCCGTCTTCACTGCCATTGGCCGGAGCCTCGGCCAGAAAAAGCCTCCAGCTTTGGCAAATTTATTTAGGAAACGGGAGTGGCGAAGCTATGCTCTGCACGCGGACCCACGTCCCGGCACTGCCCCCGCTCCGGGGAAAGGGGGGGGATGGGGGGGGGAGGGGGCGTTGGACGCCTGCCGAGGCCCACACGGGCGGGCGCGGCGCCAGGGACGAGGATGGGGGCCGGAGGCCCGGTTCCGTCGAGACATTAATTGCCGTGCTCATTTTTCAGTTTCTTTCGCGTAATGCTCAAATTTACTGCATCTTGAGTCAAACGGGTTAAACCCTTTCAGTCAAAATGATATGACGGAATAAAATCGACTAAATTTTAACCAATATGACGTGCGGCATTTGTTTTTCACAGTGAACTTTTCGCCCTCGGTTAAACTAAGCTGCGGAAGCCGGCACACGCTAAATGTTATTGGACAAATTTTGTACGAGACGTCACTGTTTTTCGTACAAATTTGTACGCAATTTCGTTCAAAAAGGGGTAATTATGTGCAAAAATTGTACGAAAAGTTCGTTCGCACAAGAACTGTGATGTCGCGTACATAATTGTACATAACATTTAGTGTGCAGACGACAGAGACAACAACGGCGCCAGGCCACGTGGTAAGTCCATCCAGAAGCGCCCGCGGACGGCAGGGTAGGCAACTAGCCGTGCAGCGCGCCGGCAAAAAGCAACAGGAAAACCGTTTCCTTGATGTTGCGAGGCGTCGTTCCAAACTTGGGGCCTCGCGGGGCCTCCCGCTGCTCGAGTGTGGGCAAAGCGAGAAAGCGGTCGCTGCGGGTGCCTGCCTTGACTGGAGCCCCAAATCCCTTCAGCCCTTTCAGGCTTCCGACAACCTTCGGGGCTGTCTGCTCCTTCGATGGGTCGCTGGGCTGAGCAATCGATTGGTGGGGCCCTACGAGTCCCGTTTTTAGCGACTATGGAGCTCAAAACCCGTCCGCCTCCACAGGTCGTCTGGCCCACTGTGCGTCGCTGCAATGTATTGTTGCCGGGACACTAATGAGAGTCACGCTGTGAGGGTGGCTGGGCCGGCGCCGAGGCCGTCGCTCTGTCCCTCTCGCACGCACGGGGCGTTGCGTCGCGGTGCGAGAGGGGCGGAGCGACGAAGCCTCTGTTCGGCATGGCGGGCCGGCGCCGTGCTCCGTGCTCCGTGCGCCCAGGTGAGCCCTTTCTCGGCCTCCTCGGCCTTCCGGGCCGCCAGGTGCCCTGCCTTTGTTGTGAATGTGCTGCCCTTCGCGCGGCCACACTGCAATCAAAATCAAATTAGAGCCCGCTCTGTCAAAAGTGACGAAACCGCAGCAAAGTCTTGCAGCACTGCGAGTTGGAGAGTGAGAGAGAGTGACAGAGAGCCTATCGTACACTGATTGTTTGAGTGAGGGACCCCTTGGGGGAGGGGGGGAGGATTTTGTTTAAAAGAGAGAGGAAAGGGGGAGGGGGTTGACCTCCGGAATCTGGTGCCGCGCTGCCGCGGTGTAACCCGCAATGCCAAACCGCGCCCCTTTGAAGTGGCCTGGAGAATTCGCGGGTCGAAACTGGAAGAATCCCTCCTCCCTACCCTGCGCCGGAGGCAGTGGACAGGGTGCGAGCCAAGAAGTCCAGTAGGTCCGCCGTGCAGCGCCTCTCTCTCTCTCTCTCTCTCTCTCTCTCTCTCTCTCTCTCTCTCTCTCTCTCTCTCTCTCTCTCTCTCTCTCTCTCTCTCTCTCCTCTCTCTCTCTCTCTCTCTCTCTCTCTCTCTCTCTCTCTCTCTCTCTCTCTCTCTCTCTGATGAGGGAGGATCTGCAACCACCATACCCCTTTCCAATGAAAGTAATCTCACTACTTGGTTTTCTGCGCGAGCGCTCTGTTTGGTCCACAAGGCTTCCAAACGCGCCAATGGCCGTGCTCAAGACAGTGCTGTCACAGTGACGTCATTTTGGCCACCCTCTGGCCTCTGGGGTCCCGTGACGGCTGCCTCCGCTGTCTCGCTGCAGGCGCCACTGTCGTGTATTTCGATTCCGAGAGTACTTACTGAAAACTCAGATGCCGATGTGGTTTTCCGGCTTGATACAGCTGTCTTCTTGCCGCAAAGTTGGTCGAAACTTCCGCGGCACGGGATTCAGACCTGACGGGGCGTTTGAGACGTAGTACGTAGTATCCCGTGGAGGGTCGCGTCTTCCTACTCCCACTTCGATGACGTCCGCGGTGCCCCCTCTGGTGCCCCCCCTGCCCACACCCTCTTCCCCCCTGCTCCTACCCCCTCCCCTCACCGAATGCCGCCGCCCTCTTTACGATAGGGTCCGCCACTACTGTACACCTTGTTCCAGCAGCGCCGCAGCCCCCGCAGCCCCGAGGGGCCTCCTGGTCAGACGCCCGTCGTACTGACTGGCCGCATCGGCCGCGCCATCGGCGCGCGCACCCCCGGCCCTGGCACGCAGTGGGCCAGACGGCCCAAACTCTAGGCGCGTTCTGAGCTCCAGAATCGATAAATGGAACTCGAATTGAACGTGTGGCCCCACCAATGGAATCCTCGTTTGGAGAGCAATCCATTGGTGGGGTCGCACGTTCGGTTCGAGTCGCATTTAGCGACTCTGGAGCTCAAAACGCGTCCAGGATTTTGACCGCCTGCGCCTGACCGGTCTTCTTGCCCCAGTATGCGGTATCTTGCTGGTCTGTCCGCCCTGACGAGTACAGCACCTCGGCTTGCTACCGCCGCGCGCCCGATTTCCCGCTAAGTGAACCCTCGAGCGGCGCTATGTTACCATGGTTACGCCATGCAGACCCTCGGGGCGGTCGGAAGGGTGGTCGTGGTCGGCGTGCGGAAGGGCCAGGAATCCGACCACACGTACACGTCCGCAGGCAGCAGAGGCCAGTGGCCAAGGGGCTCCGCCAGGGCTCTGGTGCCGCGGCGGCGGCAGCCCCGTACTACATCAAGGCGGGCGGGGTGCCGCGCACGGTGGGCCACAAGACCGGTGAGGCGGT
The DNA here is from genome assembly GCA_030522485.1 of Stenchaetothrips biformis. Taxonomy (NCBI): domain Eukaryota; kingdom Metazoa; phylum Arthropoda; class Insecta; order Thysanoptera; family Thripidae; genus Stenchaetothrips; species Stenchaetothrips biformis. The sequence goes on along the minus strand of CM060092.1, from coordinate 17,638,085 downwards.
CAAAACCCCGGATGAGTTTGTGGTTCCACAGTCGCTGAATGGGGCTAAGACCGAACGTGAGACCCCACCACTGGATTGCTCTCCGAACGAGGAATCCATCGGTGGGGTCACACGTTCGGTTCGAGTCGCAGTTATCGCGACTTTGGAGCTCAAAACACGTCAAGAGTTTTAGCCGCCTGCGCCGGTCATCTGGCCCACTGTGCCGCGGGGGGCCTCGTCTAAACGATGTGCGTCCCGCCACGCGCTTTGCCTGGCTTTGCCGCTTGGCTATTGCGAAAAAAAAAAGATGAAAAGTATCCGGACCACCGACACGGTCCCAGCCAAAGCCAAAGGCCAAAGGCCGAGGGTCAAAGCAAGCGAAGCAGCCGGAAGCAGCGCACACGCCGAGGTTGCGGTGTGGCCCACCGTGTTTCCTCTGATTGGACTCTCCAACGGTCCAGAGAGTTCTCCGAGGGGACGGCTCATTGCGTCTACCAAAAAAGCATCTACCTTTAAAATATTAATATTTTTAATAAACATGTGGTTTCGACAAAAGCGACTAATGTCAAACATAAAAAAAATTGAATAAAAGAATGAAATAAAAATATTGTGAATAAAAATATTTAATAAAAATATTCAATAAACATGATCTGCCGAAACTTGACCTGCCTCCTCGAGAAATAGGTTGCCAAAGTTTCAAGATGACCGCTGTCATGGCGAGCGGCATCGTGTCCCAGTGGTTAGGAGCCGCAGCTGGGGCGTGGAATGTTTCGGGTTCGGGACCACCAACTTTACAATTTTTTCGGCAATTTATTTCTCGAGGAGGCAAATCAAGAGAAGTTTCAACGTGACCGCTGCTCAAGACGCGGTACGGTGTTCCGGTGGCTCAAGTGGTTAGGAGCTTCAGCTGGGAAGCGGGAAGTTCCGGGTTCGGAACCCCAAAATTACAATTTTTTCGGGATCAGATTTCTCGGCCAGCACCTCAAGAGGAGTTTCAACATCAGCGCCGACCAGGCTGAGCGGTCAGGGTAGAGGAATTGACTATGACTCGGCACTCGGGGTTGCGGGTTCGAATACGGATTCCCACCCCTATGAGGTAAGGCCTCTGAATCTGGATGCTCACTGTACCACAGAAAACGCGCGCACTTCGGGTGGGCCAGCCCAATACGATATCCATTAATCTGTCGAATTGAGCGACAGGGATCTCCCGGATGAAGGCCGGTTCCCTCGCTCAACGAAGCTGGTCGGAGGCTCCCAATGGGAATGTCGTATTCAAACCTTTTTGGCGTTGAATTTTTTACTCCACAAAAGAAGTCGGTCTAATTTTTTTCGGTCTACTTTAGGGTAGGTCAGATGATATAGACCCAGCAAAGCAGAGCGCCGGTCTTCTGGCCCACTGTACGGCGGGCGTGTTGTATTTTGGGCCGCGGCGCGCACCCAGTCCATGTCGGGCTGGTGAACCGCTGCCACCTGCTCGACGACCTTATCCACGTCGATGGCCCACTTTGATCAGGGAGTTGGGCCTCCGCCCTCCTCGAGCGCCCCTTAGACCGCCCCGCCGCACAGTGGGCCAGAAGACCGGCGCACGCAGCCAAATCTCTAGACGCGTTTTGAGCTTCAGACCCGCTAAACAGTCGAGTCGAACCGAACGTGTGACCCCACCAATGCATTGCTCTCCGAACGAGGAATCCATTCGTGGGGTCACATGTTTGGTTTGAGGCCTAGTGTAGCAACTCTGGATCTGTGGACCTCAAAACGCCTCTAGAGGTTTGGCCGCCGGCGCCGGTCTTCTGACCCACTGTGCGCCAGGACCGGGCCGCCTCTGCCATGCCCTCTCGCATAGAGCGAACACAGGACCGTGAGACACTCTGCCACGAGTGTCATGGCAACAGAAATAAAAGGGCTATTTTGCCGACAAGCGAAATGCGAACCCTTCAAAGACGGCCCTTGACGACGGCCTGCTGCTGCGCGGTACAGAAGGCAGCATGCCCTCGTTTTCCTTGCTTTCATCCACCCGAATCCCGACGCCGCCGGGCAAATTTCATTACAGATCCAAAAGAGTATGACATATAATGGGAACGAAAGAGTGCGCAGTGGGCCAGAAGACCGGTGGTGGAAGCGGTCACAAAATCCCGGACGGCTTTCGAGCTCCAGAGTCGCGTAGATAAACCCGAACCGAACGTGCGAATCCCACCCATGGATTGCTCTCCGCCCGAGGCCGAGGATTCCATAGGTGGGATCACACGTTCGGTTCAAGTTCCATTTAGCGACTCTGAAAGCTCAAAACGCGTCTAGAGTTTCGGCCTCCTGCGCCGGTCTTCTGGCCCGCTGTGCTGGGGCGCTTGCAGGTCTGCCGACGCCGACCGGTCGGTGGCCTGCTCGGGGAGGAGAACCGATGTGAAGCCCTCATTGGTTCGCAAAAGCGTGGACCTTATGACAGCAAACCAATTTTCTCTCGACGTGGCGACGAGAAAGGGGTCAAGTGGCCATCAAGAGACAATGAAAGTCCCGCCAAGGGCAGCACCTGTTTGAAACAAAGAAAGCGTTCGGCAACAGCTCCAGTGCGGCGCGACGGGAGGCACGTCGAGGCGACTGTCACGTCGCATCCTTTTATCACCGAAACTGGGGAAGAAAGTCGCATCGCTTCGCGTCACGGTGACTCAACTTGGAGCGACGGCGAGGCGACTCACAGTGGGCCAGAAGACCGTTCAGGCGGACAAAATTCTAGTCGCGTTATTGAGCTCCAGAGTCGCTAAAATGGGACTCGAACCGAACGAGTGACGCCACCAATGGATTCCTCGTTTGGAGAGCAATCCATTGGTGGGGTCACACGTTCGATTCGAGTCCCATTTTAGCGACTCTGGAGCTCAAAACGCGTCTAGAATTCTGGACGACTCAACGGTCTTCTGGTCCACTGTGCAACGGGGAGGCGGGCGGGGTCGGGCAGGCCGGCGGGGCTCGACGAAACTTGGCGCGATCGTGTTCGATTTCGGCAAACGAGCGCGAAGAATCGTCACTGTTTGGCGCGTCAGCGCGGCCGGGTGCTGACAAGCTGTCGTCAGGAACAAGAAGGGGGATGAATATGAAATGAGCCGGCCTCCCGAACTTCTTATCCGCATCGCATGCAGCGCGCGGCGCACAGTGGGATAGAAGACCGGAGCTGGCGGCGGAAATTCTAGACGCGCCTTGAGCTCTAGAGTCCGAGCAAGGAATCCACTAGTGGGGCCTCGGGCCTCACGTTCGGTTCGAGTCCCTTATAGCGACTCTGGAGCTGCAAACGCATCTAGAGTTGTCTGGCCCACTAAGCGGCGCCGGCAGCCGGGAGGATAGGCCACCCATCATACTTGTGGAGAGCGGCGGCCGTCGCCGCGCCGCCGGGAGAGTCGGCAGCCGGTGGAGGTTGGCTCCCCCGCCGGCAGGGGCCGCCACCCGGCCAGGCCGCGCCGAGGGTAGCGTCCCTGCGAGCGCGGGGTATGCCCGGCAGTGGACCGGAGGCGGGGGCCGGTCCGTACGCGAGGGGCTCTCGGCACCCTCATACGTCTCGATGCGCGGAGTATCGCCACTGGCAAGGGGGTTGACGGAAGCGCTCCACCGAAAGATCTCTCGCTGTCTAAACCAGACCCGTCTTTGATTGAACTGCACCAACCTCCAGAGAGACAACGAGCAACAAGGGTAAAGCATGGTTTCTGCATTGGAATGGATTTAAAACTGCGTCAATAAAATTGCAAGGCCAAAATTTTTGCTTGATAAACAGCTAGCTCGGCAGTCTGTTTTGATTGAGCAGATTTTTATCCCTCGCTCTCGTGGGGTTGGTTGCCTAGGAAGTGTTGTGCTGCGCCGGACTGGTGATCCTGCTGTAGACTGCCTCCCTGCTGCGTCCTTTCCTTGGGTTCCTTGGAGCTCTGCCCCAGCTTCACCTGAATCGTCATGCACGTCACATTTCAACAAATAAAGCCAGCGTGCATACTGCGTGCTATCCTCTTCTTGAAGCCGTTGTCATGGAGACCGAGGGTTGCGCGGGAGGGGGAGAGGGTGACATGACGGGGCCTCTGGGCTGCGCGGTAGACGCAGGGATGCAGGTAGAGACGAGTCCTGGCGGCGAGCGCGCACCCCGTCGTGCGAGCTACTCTGTCGCGTGAAGCGTCCTTTTCCTTTCAGTGTGTTTGGTTCCAGCTTTGAAATTAAATAAAGCAACGCGAAGAAGTGTGAGTCAACGGGGGAGAAAGAGCAGGGCACTTTATAAGTGGGCAAGACGAATACATAAGACACGAAGAGGCCACCCCTTCGACCTTGCTGACCTCACCAGTGAAAAACTCAACGGAAAAAACATGGCAACCTCCTCAAAAAACTGGAAAGGGCTGAAAAGGTTCTCCTACAAAGGAGTCCGAATTGGTGGCAGTGCGCGCAGTCGCGCAGTCGCGGCAGCGGCCACGAGGCGGGGGTCTTATGCGGCCCATAATTTTCCCAACGGAAACCTAAAGCGTGCCAGACCTCGGGGCTGCGTTTTATTATGATGGGAAACGGCTGGTGCCCTACAGCCCTATCAGGAGCGGGGCGCAACAACGCTGCAACCCCTTAGCCCTGCGACCTGCGCTCGGTGGGCCAGAAGACCAGTTCAGGCAGCCGAAACTCTAGACGCGTTTTAAGCTCCTGAGTCGCTAAACGGACTCGAATCAAACATATGACCCCCTCCAATGGATGGCTCTCCGAACGAGGAATCCATTGGTCACACGTTCGGTTCGAGTTCCATCGAGCGATTCTGGAGCTCAAAACGATTCTAGCGTTTTGGCCGCCTGTGCCGGTCTTCTGGCCCACTGTGTTGCGCTGCCGGTGCACAACTCGGCCTTCTACACGTGCTGCAAGCGGCCCGTGACCAACGCCCCCCACCCTGTCGCGGCGGCCCCGCACCACAACACGGGGGCAAAGGGCGGAAGTTGCAGCGGCGCCTGCGAGAGCCCTCGGAGGGCTGCCCTGCCCTGCCGCCCAGCTCCAGTGTGGGGTGCAGGGCCGAGGTCGAGGTCAGGGCCGCCACACAGTGCGCCAGCCAGAAGACCGGCGCAGGGGGCCAAATCTAGACGCGTTTTGAGCTCCAGAGTCGATAAACAGTACTCGAACCGAACGTGTGACCCCACCAATGGACTGCTCACCGAACGAGGAATCCATTGGTGGGGTCACATGTTAGGTTCGAGTCCCCAAGCGAGTCTGTAGCACAAAACGCGTCTTAGTTTTTGTCCGGCTGCGCCGATCTTCTGGCCCACTGGGCGCCACCATTAGCGGTCTCTTCCTGCTGTACTCCAGTGGCGGAAAATTAATCCTGGGCCGCGCTGCTGGAGCCCCAGAAGGCCACGGGTGTGAGCTAGTTTGCTGGACCTTGGCCGGGATGCACGGTACACTCCACGCAAAAAGTAAAAAGAAAAAGGAGAGCGAAAAAAAAAATATTTTTTCTGGTATTTCGATTCCCCATGGCGAAGTTTCGAGAGTTTTGAATGCAATCAGGTTGATTATTTGATGAATGGGAGTGGGCGCCCCTTTGGCTGGCCTGCTTGCCGAAACCGCCCTTCCCTTCCTCACGCGCGCTTCTTCTTCCGCCTTCTTCCGCCGTCCAAAAAGTCATCGGACCGCGTGACAGGAAGCCGGCAGACTGATTCAGGGAGTCGTTTTCGTTGCTCAGTCTCTCTCGCACCTGCACGGGACGCCCCATGAGTGCGAGCGAGACAGAGCGACAGCGACCCTCTGCCGAGCGAAGCCCCTGTCAGGAGAGGGCGTTGGCTGATGTGCTTGTCCACGCCAGCTCATCAAACCAACTCGGGCGCGGGGCGGAGCGTGACCAGTGGGCCAGAGCGAAGAACGGCGACAGTGCCGAGGTTCGCGACACGCGAGGACGTTGGTTCGAAGAAAAGACGTGTCCCAGCTACAGATCAGCGGATCCCCATTCCCCGTAAAAAGTGCCAAAATGTACACGTTGTGCTGTAATTGTCTTGGCCGTCCAGACAATGCCGTATCTCCTCTCTCGTTCTCTCTCTCTCTCTCTCTCACTCCTGTTGCGCGAGAAAAAGAGGGAGAGGAAAGTGCGTGCGAAAAGGTAAATCTCAGTGGATCTCAGACTCCATGTCTCCATAATCCTCCCGGTTCAGAGGCCTTCTCGCCGGAAGGGCGCACCGCGGCTTTGGCAGAACCCTGTTCCCCGCCGCCTCAGAGGCGTCCGCCCCCGCGCACGGCGAGCCACACAGTGGGCACGAAGACCGGCGCACTGCGGCCAAAACTCTAGACCCGTTTTGAGCTCCAGAGTCGCTCGATGGGACTAGAACGAACGTGTGAAAACACCAATAGATACCTCGTTACGGAGAGCAATCCATTGGTGGGGTCACACTTTCGGTTCGAGTCCCATTATAGCGACTCTGGGGCTCAAAACCCGTTCGGGATTTGGACCGCCTCCACCTCGGTCCTCTGGCCCACCGTGCGCCGTGGCGCGGTGGACACCGCGGCGTCGTGGTCCCGTCTCTCACTCACCCGTAGCGTGTCTGGTGCGGGAGACGAGCCCAGCCTAGAGACCCTCCCGTTCAGGAATGAGAGTGCTGGGCGTGCCGCCCGCGCCGCCGCGCTGCCTCAAGCAATTTCCCGCGCCGTCGTGTTGACTTGCGGGACTCCCTGGTCTGGCGGGGACTCCTCGGACCCCCTGCCACACCACGCGCAGCGCGCAGAGCGGACGGTACATGGACCCGAAACCGTCTGGGAGACACGGAGACACCCAGCGCAAGTCGGGTTGGGAAGCGTGCACTTGGCCTGGCTCGGCTCGGCTCGGTTCGGCTCTCGGCTCGGCTCGGCCGCCGCCGCCACCTTGCCGTGACCCGGCTGGGCCGCCGCCGCCGACGAAGCTGCGCTCGGCTCCAAGCTCCCAGTCGCATCGCTCGTTTTCCTTCGCTTCCTCCTCTTTTCACATAAAAACGGCGAGCACGGCAAGCACGGCTTGGCTGCCTGGCGAGCCCTGCGTGGCGCGCCCACAGGAAGACGGAAAAGAAAAATAAATGTCGCCGGGGCGGCGGAGGGTGTCACTTCCAGCAGGAAAGGGGGGCAGCACGGCAGCACACTGCAGCACCAGCTTCACGCCAACAGGAGCGGCAACCGGCAACTCGTGCCAAACGGCAGCGGTGGGGTGGGCACCCAGTGCGTCCCTGCCTGGCGGTTACCCAGGGCCGGTGCGCGGCAACCACGGACGCACGTGACACCCACGTTACTGGTGCGATCGCAACAGAGGGCCAGAAGACCGGCGTCAGGCGGCCCCAAAACTACTCATCAGACCGCAGTTTTGCGCTCCACTCCTGAGATCGCTAAACAGGATTCGAACATCGAACGTGATGACCCCACTCTAAATGGATACCTCGTACCGGGAGAGCAATCCATTGGTCAGGGGTCACAACGTTTCGAGTTTGGGTCCTGTTGTAGCGACTCTGAGCGCGCAGAAATCGAGTCTGGGCACTTTTTGAGACCGCCTCCACAGTCTGAAGTGGCGTGGTTGAGGAGGCGTATAGGGCCTCGGCCAGCGAGAGACCCACCGTTCTTCCCAGCAGTTTTGACCAACCCGCATACTTAGACCAACACCTCACCTCAACCCATAGGTAGCGCGCCCCCCCAACCGCAAGGGCCGACAGGGCCCCCGCGGGGAGATGGTCGAGTGATGTGTCCCATAATTGGGACGGACAAGATGACACCACTCAAGCTCAAGAGGACTGACCAGCAGCGTATGCAAGGTTGCGTCGCGTCTTATGTACGGCGGACACTGCACCGACCTCGGCGCAGCGTGGCGCAGCCTAACACCGGCAGCGTCCACAGTGGACACACTGAGGCCAAGCACCAACGCGCACCTTGAAGCGCGTTAGCGTCGCAGTCGGGGCGGCACACGCATCCACAGCACGCTCAAAAACATTTCTCCCTTAAACGTATTATTTTTTACTTTATTTTTTTATTTTTTTAATTTTTTAATTTTTTTAATTTATTTTCTATTTCTTTTAATTTTTTTATTTTTTTATTTATTTCTGTACTCTACTTACTTATCAGTATCAAGCACCATCTTACTTCCCTTTCGCTAGTGTGCCGTCCGCCACCGTCCCGATTCTATATCGACCCGCTTTAAAGTTACGCAACAATTTTTAGAATGCTTTTATTTTTCACAGCGCGAGGAAGTTGGGATTGGGTTTCGAGGCACGATTGGCGGCTGATACAGCACGTTTCTGGTCCCCTGATTGGGGGGAGGGGGTGGGAAGATGGGGGGGGGGAAAACGGGTGAGGGGGGAGGGGGAGGGGGTTAATGAGAAAATGGGAAGATGGAAGGGGGGTCCCCGTTAGCTCCGTCCAGCCGCCCCGCCACCGCATGCCGTGCGCGGAGATGGGCGCGAACATACGCAAACAAGTCGACCCCCCCCCACCCAAAGTAGAAAAATAAACGCAGTGGGTGCGGTGGGCAAAGTGGGCGGGGGGGGGGGAGAGGGAACTGGAGCGGGAACCACGGCGGGGGTAGTAAAGGTTCTAGGTTGCTGGCTTCACCCTATCCATTGCATGAGCCCAGCACAAGCGTCCCTCTGGACACCCCATCTCCACACACACCCTCACCACACAAACCACATAGGCGCACGCAGGCGACGCGCGCGCACGCACGCACCCGCACGCCAGCCCACTCACGACACACACCACACACACACACGACACACACACACACACACCCACACACAGAGCACCCAACCGCCTCAAGGAGCGCGCCGCGCGCGTGCGCAAACAAACGAGCAACGGTAACCGCATACACTTGTCGGAAACAAAAACAGGGGTTCGCGGAAGCCGCTGCTGCCGCCATGCAGGGCGTGCAGGAGGTGCAGGAGGCTTCTGCAGGGCGGCGGCTTTCGAGGAGGCTAAAGCCGTTGCCGTTCGCGGACCCGTCATGCTCTCCTGCCTCGCCCGCAGCACGTGGAGGAGGAGTACAAGTTGGCAATGAGCATGCCGCGACTGGTGGGGCGGTCGGTAAAGAGTGGAAGTGGGCACACTGTCCGCATCGTCAACGAGCTTGGCGAGTGGCAGCCCTGTGTGAGTGTCATAGGCCACCGGCAGGCAAGTCAGGCAGGAAACAGCATTAAGATAAAAGAAGAACGACGCGGAAAATAAATACACTTTCGAGCATAGCAGCGACGATGACCATGGTGACAACAAGAGCAATTGATAGATCCTCGAATTTGTTCTTATCTAGTTGTTCTTTTTTTTTTTTTGTTTTATTTTTTTTTTGGCGGACGAAACTGGGACGAGCCGCGAGATTTGTTGGTCATCTTGTCTGGCTGGGCTAACGAGGGTTGCCTATTTCACATGCCATGCACCCCGCGTTACCCACACGCTGCCAGACGTGAGCCCCCGGCCCACTGTGGCCCGGCCAGTCCATAGCTAAAAGCTAAGTCAGAACCTGTCCGTCTCACCGCATGCTACATTCTAATAGTGGCCAGACGACAGGATAGAATCACGTAGAAACACGGCGCGGCAAGGGGGCTGGGGGCCGCGGCGGGCGACGAGGCGCGGGCGAGGCGAGGATGTTGGGCGGGGTCGGGGCGAGGCGGAGGCGCCTTGAGCCCCTTCGTGACGGGAGCCCTTACCAGTCGGGAGCCCTTCTTCAGGCGCATAGGCGCTAGATCGCAGACTCCCAAAAGGGCCCGCCGGTCCGACACCACCCGCCCTACAGTTGGGCCAGAAGACGCAGGCGTTGGGGAGGCGGCCAAACGTCTAGACGCGTTTTTGAGCTCCAACAGGGTCGCTCAAATGGGACTCCGAATTCGAAAACGTGTTGACACCCCCACCAATTGATTCCCTCGTTCGGAGATGCACGATCCATTGGCGTGGGGTCACACGTTCGTATTCGAGACCCACCTTAGCGACTCACTGGAGCTCAAAACTGGATCTAGAATTACTGGCCAGCCTCCAGACGAGTCCATCTGACACCACAGTGCGGCCGGCCACCTCGCAAGCACGCTGCTTCCGGAGGGTCGACTCCGGTCCGCTCCGTCTCCGTTTTGTCACTCCAAGGGCGCGCGCTCGTTTGGGTTGCTGAGGGAGCACGGGGCCGACGGGGCCGCCGCTCGGCGTCCGTCCGCCCACTGCAGGCGCCCACATCCTTTGGCGACACGCTCCAGTGGGCACAGACCAGAGCCGAAGCCGAGTCAGGACCGAACGACGGGAGCGGCTTGGATGCCGAACAGTGCAGCGCTTTCGTCGCATCCTGTCTCTCATTCACTCATGGAGCGGTTCCGTTCGCGGTGCAAGAGAGAACAGCGGCGTCGACGAAGCTGAGGTCCCTGCAATCAATAAGGAGTGCGGAGCGCGTGAAAGGGCGGCAAAAAAGTGTGCACGGGCGGGTCGTGAAGATACCGCACCAACCTCGCATCGGCTGCCGACCATGGCGTCAGCCACCCTGCACCAGCTAGTGGTCAGATTGCTTGACCACCAAACTTTGGCAAGCCGTAATGAACTGCCAAACATTGTCACAGTCAGCTTTGCCCTACACTCCTTATCAGCTATGGCCCAAATATTGGCACAGCTTGGGACACTATTACCGGGCCCAGCTCTTGCCAGTTATATTAGGCACTCACTACCGGCTAGACCCAAAATCTTGTTGCAAGCAACGCATCCCCTCGCAATGCGCAGTGCCGCATCGGATTGCACAGTTGCCCAAACACCCCGGATGACCTCTGCACGCTGCTCGAACACACTCACCGCACGATTCGTTTTTGAGTCCCATTTACAGCGCGCGCTGGGCGGCACCAACGCGTCACCGCGTCTTCGTCCTGACCTGCGGCCCACTGCGCACAGCCGCCATCGGCCACCACAGCAACCTAGGTAAGTTCGCCTCAACACCCGCGCAAATGCGGTGCTGCTGAGCGTCCCACGGGGTATCCTCATTCCCGTCCGAACACCCTGGAACATCCCACGGGAACTACATACGAATCCGTTTGGCTGTACTACGAATATTATTTTTTCCGCATACCATGGGCTCACTGTTGCGCGCGGCGAAACAGAGGTCGAGGTTGGAACACGACAAATCCCCTGCTCCTGAGATAGGCTTTCCGAGCCGCGCCCTCGCCCCCGCCCCGCCCCGCCCCGCCCCGCCACGAACGCCCCGGCCCACGCACGACGCGACCCGCCAACGCCCCAGCCACGCCACCGCCACGCCCCCAAGACTACCTCCCCGCCTACAATCCACCAAACCGCGACGTTATCGATTCTCCCTCGGCAGACACGATTTCTGCCATCATACCGACTGCCGATCCCGATACAGGCAACACGCGTCAGCGCCGGCCCACCCGCCGCGGTGGCTAGCAGTAGGCTCCTTAGGCTACAGATTCGTGGCTACCTTCGACTACGGCCTGTGCTACTTGACTACACTTCGACTACTTGACTAAAGCTTGGCTCCTTGGCTACAGTTGGCTACACTGCGATGCTGCGACCCAAAAAGAGGAGCGCCCGGCATCGAAAGGACCGCAATCAGAGTTTTAAACCGCGCCGCCGCGGCGGTCGACCCGGCTGCTGCTGCTTCTTTCGCCACGCGCGCAAAAACAATGTGACACTTTGCCGATATCTGCCGGCGGGGCTGCGGGGGCTTCTCGGAGGCGCGGAGGGCCCCGTGATTGTTTGGGGGGCGTGGCCCACCGCGGGGCACAGTGGGCCGGAGGCGGGCAAAATACCGGACGGTTTTTGAGCTCCAGGGTCGCTACATAAGACTCGAATCGAACGTGTGACCCAACCGACGGATTGCTCTCCGAGAAGGAATCCATTGGTGGGGTCACACGAGGGGGAAACAACTCGAAATATTTGTGTGCATTTTTAAAAAATTTGAATTTTTTTTTTAAAAATTTTTTTTGAAATTTTTGGTGCACCCGGGCGCTGGCGATCGTCTTTAACTAAAAATAAATCTAAAAATGGAACTCTACACCCCCTCCCCAGTCTTAATGGGGAGGCCTCCTGCTTTACTTCGGTGTTCGGGATGGGAACCGGTGCTATCAGGTAACTGGGGTTAATCCGATCCAGCGACTTCGATATCGTACGCCGGGGGACCCAGTAGGACCCGAGCCGCCGACACGGCTCAAACATGGGCAGAGTAGAGTAAGGCAGAGACGATAGAGAGACAGAGAAAGAAAGAAAGAGAGAGAGTAGTTTTGGGAGCTTTTGTTTGCGCAGGCTGGTCGGTACCCAAATGGTACACCCGCTGTCCGGCGCTCCCAGACCCGAACATGCAGTCAGTGGGCCAGCTTCAAAGGACTTATCAACTCCATCCGACGAATCGGAATGGACCC
>CM060092.1:17332376-17624789 GCA_030522485.1 Stenchaetothrips biformis | reverse complement strand
GTATGTCAGATGAGTTGACTGCAGATATATAAAACTATAATGTACTGTGAAAAGAAAACTTCTGGTAATCTTCTTCAACATAAATCATGGGGACATTAGTCAACAATTGAATCTGCTCCAATAGTGCTGGCCTGTCCTCCAATCTTTTCCGCGCGACCACTTGTCGGCCTGTTCCAGTTACTGCGGGGAGCCTACGTGGGGTTAACCCACTTTTTCAAGAATTTTGGGTTCAATGATTGTGGGAATGTAGTTAGAATATGCAAGATTTCTGTTGTATTTGTAACACTTGTTGCCTACGTCGAGACGTTTTAGGCTCAAGAAGGTGGGAATGTGTTCAAAATTTTTTACAATGGATCTGTGGGAAGTTGTTCCCCCTCGTGCGCCTATCGGCACCCAACCGCCTCCCCGCTTAGAGGAGGGGAATCCAGCATGCCCAGGCGTGCGGCGATGCTTCAGCTAAACGTTTTTTGAGGCAGTGCATCGACAAACGGCAATAAAGCACCCCTTTGTTATTTTTGCTGTCGAATGAAGAGTAACGAGATTGTGCATCGACAAGCCCCCCAGCCTGCTCGAGGCAGTAGGGCCAGACGACCAGCGCAGGCGGCAAAACTCAGGAACGCGTTTTGAGCTCCAGAGTCGCTAAAATGGGACTCGAACCGAACTTGTAACCCCCACCAAATAGATTCCTCGTTCGAAGAGGAATTCATAGGTGGTGGTTCACGACGTTTGAGTCGAGTCCCACTTAGCAGCTCTGCAGCTCAAATACCCGTCAGGAATTTAGACCGCCCCCACCGGTCCTCTGGCCCCACTGTGTGCCGCTGCCGATCAGCTCGCGCCCTCGTGCCCGTGGGTTTGGATCCTACTACAAGCCCCTGTCGGTCACAAACTTGGCCAACACGTCCAGGCGCTGCGCGCTCACGTGTAGGGGTGGCAGGCGTGGCTCGCAGGTACGGCGGCATATGCCATGAAAATTTTCTGGTGGGTCTCGGAGGGGACTTGAATATGTGAAGTTGACTTGATGACTGGGAGGGAGAGGACAATACACCTGGGAAAACCAGGAACCGTACTTTGCCATGCATCGTTCACGTCTGGATAACTGCATGGACAGAGAGAGAATACAATAAGGAGGCCGTGGGGTATAATGTGTTCGACAGAACAGAGTTTGAATGTTCACCTTCAGGATTGACTGATTGACTTGGATTCTGATCCAGGACTTGTGGACTGGACGTTGGAGGACGGCATCTTTACTCAAGAGTACTTGTTTGTCGATTCACGACTGGAGACAATAAAAAGATTCCGGTTTCTGGATGACAGGATCGAGTTCGAGGACGCGACGGCGCCCCTGGTTTTTTTTTTTTAGCGTAAGTATACGCCCAATGCCATGCTCGTTGCAAGAGCTATGGACCAAAAAACTACATATGTATATATTAGAGATGTGCGGAAACAGGCTTTGTCCAAATTCAAAAGAACACCGAACAAAAAAAAAAATGTAATTATTTCTATACAGCACCGACCCGAACCACAGACACCATTTGTTTTTTTCGAACGAAACCGATCCGACACAATAGTTAGTTCGAATCCGAACGATCAAGATTCAAGACAAAAACCAGCGCAAAGAGTGGGGCATGAAGTGACGAAGGACAGGGGGTCGGGATGTAGGCGAGATCTGATTCGCTGCTCTCGGTTTTTCCACTACCTCACTGCGTTTTCAAATCATTTCTCGTATGTGAAACGCCATGCTACCAATCGCTGTTCGGCCTCGAACGCATCTTTACGATAATATCTTCGATCAAGTTCGTTTCCAAACACCAAAATTTTCGTTCCCGATCGAACTCATTATGTGTCGGATCGGTTCGTGTTTTCGTTCGGATCGAACATGTTCGCACGATTTCTATGTAGATAACTGCCCGTAAAAGTGCGCCGTGTGCACCAGAAAAAATGATTTCTCGAATCAGGAGAAAATAGTTTTTTGATTAAAAATAACTTGATTCAAGCTAAACTCAGCTGTCAGATCGATACTAATAAGGCATTGCCTTCATTCAAACTCTTACCATTTTCAAGAATATAAATTTATTACTTCACTCAAAAGCAGAATTTATACTTAGGCACAAGAATTCCAAAAATTACTAGCATCAAAGTAAATTTTACTTGATTCAAGGAAATTCATTTTTCTGGGTGGTGTGAGTCCAGGGTTGGAAAAGATACACTGAGAATCCAAACGCTATGGAATTATAGCGTCAATTGGCGGCTATGGCGTTTGGAAGCCGTTTTCATCGCGTCCAATTGGCGCTATGCTTTTGCATTCGCACGTGTGGTGCTCAATGCCTCCCTATGCACTAGCAATAGGGCATTTTCGGAACGCATCGCACCGTTAAAGGTGCTCAATGTGGACTATGGCATTGCACGTGTGGCGCGATGTCTCAATGCAATTGCACCCATACCGCGCTATGTTCATAGCGTTTGGAATCACAGTGTACATATTCGCAGCAGGAGGCCGCAGAGTTTGCGCGCGGAGGTTTGCCGCAGGCACACGCATCGGAGCAGCAGCGCCGTGGAGTGGAAGGGCAGGTCTACGCTGATTCGGTCGTGCCAAGGGGGGATGTTAAAAAAATTTGGGGGGGGGGGGGCGTTGCCCAGGAAGGCTGGCGCAAGAAAGCCACTCTCTGTATGATGGATCACGCGATTATCCTGGGGCGCGGCGGCGTTGGCGTGGTCACAGTGGGCCAGAAGACCCGCGCAGGCGGCCAAAAAACTCTAAAACGCGTTTTGAGCTCCAGAGTTCGCTGAATGGGACTCGAACCGAAACTCGTTACCCACCCACCAATGGATTCCTCGTTCAAGGAAGCAACCCATTGGTGGGGTCACGCGTGTTTGGTTCGAGTCTCAAATCAGTGGTCTCGGGAGCTCGAAACGCCGTCGGGAGTTTTGGCCGCCTTTCGTGGTCTTCTGGATCCCACTGTGCGTGGGCGCCAGAAACACCGAACTAGTCCGCCCAATGAACGTGCGAGGATTTAACGGCACCCGCCACTGGATACTTTCAGATTTAATTTAGCGCGTGGGGGAGGGGGGAGGGCTCGAAATGTTTGCCACCCCGTGCTGCCGTGGTGGTGGTGGCGGTGACGGTGGTGATGTTGGAGATTCGCGGCCCCATAAAAGTCCGCGCTTCTCTGGCCGGCACTTCAGCCTACAAGCCTTCCAGCCGCGAATTCAGTTAGCGTCTCTCTCCGCGCCTGTGATGCACAGTTGGCCAACAGACCGACATCATCATCATCTTCATCAGGCGCTGTTTGGTTCTCAAACAGACTTAAAGCACCCTACAACAAACATGCGGACTCAGACATGCTAACCTCCAATGGAGGCAGCAGTGTCTTGTGTGTGGACAGTCACCCCTCAACGTGAGGGGTATGGTCACAGCCTCAGGCGGCCAAAACTCTGGTCGCGTTTTGACCTCCAAAGTGACCTTTGTGTGGGCCCCACCAGTAGATTCCTCGTTCGCGAGAGCAATCCATTGGTGGGGTCTTAAGGTATCTCTGCCTGGAGGCTTTCTGAACGCGGCCGAGTTTTTGGCCGCCTGCGCCGCGGTCTTCTCTATGGACCACTGTGTGCGGTGCCGCATCCGCAGGCCAATGTCGCGGGACAAGCGCGGCCCGATATACTCCATCCCCCCTTGCCCCCCTACCACACGGACGGACACACACACAACACCACACACTCCACACACACACAAACACACACCAAAAAAAAAAACAAAGAAAAAGGAACGTGTCTGTCAAGAAGACGCGCGCGTGACGTTGGCCTGCACGGCCACGCTGTTATTAAAAACTTTCGGGCAAAGCGCATAACGAGAACGAAATAATTGCTCATGCCGCGGCTAATTGCAGCGCCACAAGGAGAACAATGAACAGGGGCCGTCATAGGAGCGGACGGCAGCAGTCAACTTTAAGCTCATAGAAGCTGGAATATGAATTGTGTGGGCACCGCTAATGTCCTCGGGGCAGCAAGGGGGGTTGCGGGCCCTCGGCCGGGCAGGCCGGGCAGGTCGGGCAGGCCGGGCGGGACACACGGTGATCTTACCCACGGCATGGGAAGAAAGTTTGCTCGGGGGCGCGCATCAGCACGAGGGTGGATCCACTCCCTGAAATTTCAGGGTTTCTCTGTCAGAGTTTTGAGAGTATGTCAGAGTTTTGGACTTTCAAACCCGCTGACATAAACTCAAAACTCTGACACGGCGAAACTCTCAAATTTGAGAGAGGATGTACCCTAGTCAGGCAGAGGGTCTGCCGGCCGCACAGTGGGCCACAAGGCCGTTGGGGGAGCCAAAATCCCGGACACGTTTTGAGCTACATAGTCGCTAAATGGGACTCGAATCGAACGTGTGACCCCCACCAATGGACTCCTATCGTTTCGGAGAGCAATCCATTGGTGGGGTCACACGTTCGATTCGAGTCCCATTTATGGACTCTGGAGCTCAAAACGCGTCAAGAATAATTTGGGCCGCCTCAACGGCCTCCTCTGGCCCACTGTGAACCGGCCGCCGGTCCCGGCCGGGCCGCCCTGACCGTGCAAAATCGCGGGCGTCCCGCGGCGCAAATGGCTCCCCCAAATTTGCGGAACGTAACGAGCCCGTCTGCGGCAGTCATTCGCGGAATACCGCCTCACCACCGCGCCGTGCCCTGTCCAGCGCCGAGCCGGGGGGGGGGGGGGGGCTGCCTCCGCACAGTGGGCCCGTCACGCTGCCTCTCTCGCACTCCCGGCGGTCCGCGAGGCGGAGAGACGAAGGCGCCGTGCGGGGGCCGCCTGCCACCGCCTGCCGCCGCCGCAGCGGACCGAACGGGAAAGCAAGGAGAGGGGGTAGGAGTGGAGCTGTCAGATTGTCGCAAGTGGCGGCAATGAGCTGTACACATGTCCAGTGGAGTGGACACGGTCCCCAGAGGGTGGAGCACCCACACTGGCCCACTGGGAACAACGGAGACGAGGAAAAAGACAAGTGAAATAGTCCGTCTCAAAAAGGATCAAAAAGGATGCTGCTGTTTACTGCCTGCCAAGGGGGAATGAAAAATGAAAGTCGGTCGTGGTAGCCGCGCTCCAAGCACACCCTCGGCAGCGAGGCAGCGACGCGACGCACAGTGGGCCCGAAGACCGGGTGGAGGTGGAAAAAAATTCCAGCCGGGTATTGAGCTCCAGAGTCGCTAAATGGGACTCGAACCGAACGTGTGACCCCACCATTGTTAACTCTTCTAACGAGGAATCTATCGGTGGGGTCACACGACGCGTTCGGTTCGAGTCCTGTTTAGCGACTCCGGAGCTCAAAACGCGTCTAGAGTTTTTGGCCGCTTTTGCGCCGGTCTTCTGGCCCACTGTGCGACGAGCTGTTGCCGCGTCACGCGACCGACTCCCCCCCCCTTTTTTCAAACAGAGCAACCCTGTCGCCCGCCTGGGAGGATAGCGACGAGTCGCGCCCAAGGCGAAACTCGGCGTCCCATTTCCCATATTAATTTGCCAAAGAGGCACTGCATAATGTGTGTGTGTGTGTGTGTGATTGTGTCTGTGTGTGTGTTTCTAAGTGTGTGGGTGTGAAAGAGAAACAAGCGATGGAGGAAGGCGTCCATTTGATACCGTTCCCGGCTGCAATCAGGTGGCCGCTCCACGACTTGGCTCCCCGTTTCGCCAAGCTCTACGTAAGTCCCTCCCTCCGCAGCGGCCCTGGGAAAGTTGTTGGCCATGGAGCGGAAGGGGGGGGGAGGGGGAGGGGTGTCACCAAGACAACGACTCGGGCAGAGGCGGGTGTCCCCTAATGTGTATCCGGGGTGTACCTGGACTGGAGGGGGCTGGGGCGTAGTCTCCTGAAAATTGCCCCGCACTGCCATCGGACGGCGGGTCGGACGACCGGCGCCGGCGGCCGAAACTCCAGATGCGTTTTGAGCTCCAGAGTCGCTGAATAGGACTCGAACCGAACGTGCGACCCCACCAATGGATTCCTCGTTTGGAGAGCAATCCATTGATGGGGTCACATGTTCGATTCGGGTCCTACTACGCGACTCTGGAGTTCAAGACCCGTATTTTGACCGAGTGCGCCGGTCTTCTGGCCCGCTTTGCGCCGTCCCAGTGGGCAGGGCTGCTGGGCCGTTGACCGCGGCTTCGCCCGAGGCGGGGTCAGCGTTTCGTTTCGACGCGGCGTTTTCTCCGTCCAAAATCAATGAGGTCGATGATCGCCCACTGTGATGCAAGTTGGTATTAAAAGAGGCGGCCGCTTGGAACGCCGACACGGTCGTCAGGGCGCCATGTTGGGGCAATCCATCACCTCGGCCGAACGCCGCCGCGGGAAACACACTAATGCGGGTTTGCATAATCGTCTGTACCTTTCTTTCTTCTCAACCTTCCTTTGTCCAAGCAGGTCGAATCTCACCCGCCCCTTGCGTGAATCGGCCGAAAATTTGCCCGACCTCGTTTTGTCTGACCCGGTCTGACCTGTTTTATTGTCCGATCACTCTTCGTCCGACCGCCTGCGGTCTGTGGGCTTTAAAAAAAAAAAAAAAAAAAACAAATAATGGAACTATTCTTGTTCCAAAATTTATCAACAGCTCGTATATCCGCGTGGAAACTTGTTCCAAGAATTTCTTTGTTCAAAACTCACTGAAAATTTAAATCCTACATTTTTATTGCTACAACTTCTCGCGCTTCGAGTGCATGCAGGGCAGGGCCAGTGGGGCAGGGTAAGTGTAGCAGGGTAAGTGCGGCAGGGTAGGTGCGGCAGGGTAAGTGCGGCATGGTAAGTGCGGCAGGGTAGGTGCGGCAGGGTCAGTGCGGCATGGTAAGTGCGGCAGGGTCGGTGCGGCAGGGTCAGTGCGGCATGGTAAGTGCGGCAGGGTAGTAAGTGCGCCAGGGTAAGTGCGCCAGGGTAAGTGCGGCAGGGTAGGTGCGGCAGGGTAAGTGCGGCAGGGTAGGTGCGGCAGGGTAAGTGCGGCAGGGTAAGTGCGGCAGGGTAGGTGCGGCAGGGTAAGTGCGGCAGGGTAAGTGCGGCAGGGTAAGTACAGCAGGGTGCATCCTCTCAGCCACCGCAGTCCATTTCTCGGGCTATTCAGGCTGGAGGGTATGCGGCGTGGCTTGACTGGTGCGCTCCAGGCTCCGGGGTGATGTGTGGGCGTGCCCGAGGGCGTGGCGCGGCCTGGCGCGTAGTGGGCCAGAGGACCTGCACAGTTTGTCACAAACTAAATTTCACTGCATGATTTTTTAATGTACATTACATTAATATTTAAATCATTCACAAACTATTTCTTCAACCCCTTGTACTTTCTCACTTGGGTCATTGGTTTGGCTTGTGTGCAAGGTGTGAGGGGAGAACTGATTGTGTGCTGGTGTGCGGAGAGGTGGAGAGGCATGGGCAGAATTAAAAGGGGTAACAGATGCATATCCTCTCAAATAACTGAAAATGGGATTTCTGTTATTTACCGACCGACTCATAGCCACAAATCAAAAGACTATCGATACCATCCGATCCCATCAGAAATCAACAATCTTACATCAAGGAACAAGTTACTAAAGGAATATCTCCCACAAAAATTTGAAGCCATACCTTTCTCACAAACAGTGCAGGTGTCATGCAATGAAACAAAAAAAAATTACGTCATTTCATTTGTTTTCAGTTAGTCGCTGGCGCGAGCCGCGTGCCGGAAGCACGCCGCTCCTTCCACCCTTCCGCCCGCAACGCGGAAATCAGGCGAACCGGGGATCAAGTCCGGACAGGAAATAACATTAAGATAATAAGAGGAAAAAAAAACAAAAAAAAAAAACCAGCGACGGTCGAAGCGCACCAGCAATCCTCTCCTCTTCAGTGACACCCGGAAGCCTGGTGTCATCGAAACATTGGGGAGAGATGATTGAGTCCGCTCGCTTGACGCTGTGGGAGGGGGTGGGGAGAGGGTTGTTTGAACGAGGAGCACAAGCAGCAGCCGGGGTAAAGACGCACCAAAATCGCAGCAAAATGATTTTGAATCTGCAATGCACCCAGAAGACTGGCGCAGGCGTGGCCAAAATTCTAGTCGCGTTTTGAGCTCCAGAGTCGCCAAATAGAACTCAAATCGAACGTGTGACCCCACCGATGGACTGCTGCGAGGAATCCATTGATGGGGTCACATGTTCGATTCGAGTCCCATTTAGCGACTCTGGAGCTGAAAACGAGGCTGGGATTTTGGCTGCCTCAACGGTCTACTGGCCCACTGAGCCCCGAGCCTCCCGGGCGATTAATTAATGTTGCGAGGCATCCTCTGAGTTTTCCATTCCGCTCCCGCTGCAGCGCTGCACTTGAGCTGTGAGGGGTCTGCGCCGCGGTGGGTGCGCCGGTTGCAACCCCCCGGCCGGCTAACCTTGTCCAGCGGCATGTCCAGCGAAAATTGAAAAAAAGGCGGGCGGATTAAATCCTTGTGAGGGCGCCGCTCGGGCGTCACGGCGCACAGTGGGCCAGGAGACCGGCAACGGTGGTCAAAACTCTGGACGGACGCGTGTCTTGAGCTCCGGAGCCGCTAACTCAAACCGAACGCGCGATCGACCCCACCAATGGATATCTCGTTCGGGGAGCAATCCATTGGTAATATCTTCGCTCGAGTCCGACCAACCAACGGCTCTGGTACTCAATAATACTCGTCCGGGATTTAGACCGCCTCCACCGGCCTTCTGGCCCACCGTGCGGCGCGGACAGGGGGAAGTCCCGGCCGGCCCGGCGGCGCAGCGGCGCACGAACTGCCCAAAGCGGGAAGTGTGTCCGGCGGCTGGAGTGACTAACGGGCGCTCGCAACTCGGTCAACACGGCGCAGTTGGCCGGTGGCCGGGGCCGCCGCCAGGCCGGGGGACAGACAACGAGGAAAATAATGAGGGCAAGGCGGCTGTCAGTCAATGCTAATCACTGCCAAGTGTGGTCTGGGTGACGCACAGTGGGCCAGAAAACCGGCAGGCGGTCAAAACTCTAGACGCGTTTTGAGCCCAGAGTCGTAGCATGAGTACCCGAACAGGACGTGTGGATTACTCTTTGAACGAGAGAATCCATTGGTGGGGTCACGACGTCTGATTCGAGACTCTGGAGCTGTCGCCCAGGGTACAATAGTGGAGAATGGCATCATAATTAACAGCCGTTGGCCTTCATAATTTTTCACAGTGTGGGTACACCCGCGAGCGACGCCGATGCTCTCCTGGCGCGTGCGCTCGGGAGAAGAGATAGATAGAAAGATGGATGGACGAATACTAAGCGCGTCGTCAGTGAATATTAGAGCGCTACCCAGCGCGCAGCCATCGGATGCACGCGAGCTAGTTGGTCCAATCTGCAGCCGACGAGTGCAAAGCAATTATTGGGCGGTGGCGCCGCGGGGAGGGAGGGGGGAGGAGGGGGAGTTGGAAAACGAATTAACGACGCGGCCTCATCGAACGGTATCAAAGTAAGCGCGCGGCCTCAATTAAAGCAAGAAAGGACCGCCAATGAAATACGCAGTCAGGCCGCCACGCCACAGCCGGACAGTCTCTCTCTCTCTCTCTCTCTCTCTCTCTCTCTCTCTCTCTCTCTCTCTCTCTCTCTCTCTCTCTCTCTCTCTCTCTCTCTCTCTCTCTCTCTCTCTCTCTCTCTCTCTCTCTCTCTCTTTCTCTCTCTTTCTCTCTCTCTCTCTTGCTCTATCTCCCCCTAACAAACTCACTCACTCCCCCTCACCAACTGACTCTCTCCCTCACAAACTGACTCTCACCCTCTCACTCACAAAATGTACCACCACCAGGACCACCACCAGGACGACCTCCAGGACCACCTCCAGGACGACATCCAGGATGACCTCTTGGACCACCTCTAGGACGACCTCCAGTACGATCTCCAGGACCGCCACCACGGGGAGGCTCACACCGTTAGCTCCACACGTGTCAAGGAACGCAGATCAAGTCTGTGGACACAAGACAAACACGCCACGCATCGCGAAGCAGGTCGAAGCGGCGCGCGCGTGCGGCTTTGGGGACGGGAGGGGGCGCCCAGTGGTCCGAGGGGGCAACCACTCAGGGAATCATGTGTCCCCTTGAGCGCCAGAAATCTCTGCAAATCGGAAATTTTCGCACCAAAAAGGAAAAAAAAAAATAAAAATTGGGCGTAAAATCGGTCGACATCTTGCGAAATACTTAGAAATCTCCTCCCTTAGGAAATCTTGTGCCCCCAAACATTCGAGGTGGTTGCCTCCTCGCAGTGGGCCGCCCCCGCGGAGCGCGCAGTGTTGTCCAGACGGCTGAATTTGCAAAATACGAGCGTTCCGGCGTTCCAGGGACTCCGACGACTGGGCTGGAATGAGGACGGAAGCAGCGACAACGGAGGAGAGACTTTATTCTCAGCCGTCGTCGTCGTTCGTTCGGCGGCCTCGGTGCGTCGCCATGCGCTGCGCGGACCGCCGCCGCGGACCAACGTACATGGAAAAGAAAGCTGTCACTTAGGAGGGCAAACAGTGGCACGAGCGCACGCCCCGCCCCGCCCCGCCCCGCCCCGCCCCGCCCCGCCCCGCCCCCGCGCGGCCTCCGCGCTGAACACGTACCGGGCCATGACATTGAAACATGAGCCGAGCGCTGAGCCGGGCCGAACCTTGCGGGTCCGGGCCGGCCGGCCCCGAGCCGAGACAGTGGTCTGTTGGAAGCAACCCCCGTTGGGCGGGCGGCCCGGGCGCGAACCCGACTGCATCACGCAGTACTACCTCGGGGAGGCCGGGGAGCACACTGCCTCCAGTGGGAGAGAGCACAAGGTGGGCACGCACAAGGGCAGGGAGCGGGTGGCGGGGCACAGTGGGCCAGAAGACCGGCGCAGGCGGCCAAATTTATCTAGCCGCGTTTTGAGCTCCAGAGTCACTACATGGGACTCAAACCGAACGTGTGACCCCGACCCCACCAATGCATTGCTCTCCGAACGAGGAATCGATTGGTGGAGTCACACGTTCGGTTACGACTCCTACTTAGCGACTCAGGAGCTCAAAACGTGTTTTTGGCCGCCTGCGCCAGTCTTCTGGCCCACTGTGCGTGAGGGGAAGGGGTGGATGAGAGATGCCGGGGGTTTGGGCCGACACAGGTGTTGCGGGGGGCAGGGGGGAGCAAAGGGGGGGGGGGGCGCACGCACGCACGTACGCACGACAACGGCACCGCCAGCTGGGGAGCCAGCCACCTTTTCCTTGCAGTCAGATTCGTCCGCGCTGATGGCGGTCTGCCGCGTGCCCCCCCCCCCCTTGCCCTTCTGAAATCCTCGTTTCCCTTCCCCCTACCCCTTTCCCAGGGGGCGAGGGCTCGCGTTCAAGGCAACAACAGAACCGTGCCTGATATCGCTCATTTTTTCGTCGCGTCCCCAAACGAAACGGCGGCGCGGTGTCGCCGCAAGGACGCCGGGGCGTCGCCCCTCTCGGGGTCCCTCTCTGGGGTTCCCTCTGGGGTTCCCTCTGGGAGGGGGGGTCCCTTTGTTTGGGGTTTCCTTTGGAGTTCCCTTTGGAGTTCCCTTCGGGGTTCCCTTCGGGGTTCCCTTCGGGGTTCCCTTCGGGGTTCCCTTCGGGGTTCCCTTCGGGGTTCCCTTCGGGGTTCCCTTCGGGGTTCCCTTCGGGGTTCCCTTCGGGGTTCCCTTCGGGGTTCCCTTCGGGGTTCCCTTCGGGGTTCCCTTCGGGGTTCCCTTCGGGGTTCCCTTCGGGGTTCCCTTCGGGGTTCCCTTCGGGGTTCCCTTCGGGGTTCCCTTCGGGGTTCCCTTCGGGGTTCCCTTCGGGGTTCCCTTCGGGGTTCCCTTCGGGGTTCCCTTCGGGGTTCCCTTCGGGGTTCCCTTCGGGGTTCCCTTCGGGGTTCCCTTCGGGGTTCCCTTCGGGGTTCCCTTCGGGGTTCCCTTCGGGGTTCCCTTCGGGGTTCCCTTCGGGGTTCCCTTCGGGGTTCCCTTCATGATTCCCTTCGGGGTTCCCTTCGGGGTTCCCTTCGGGGTTCCCTTCGGGGTTCCCTTCGGGGTTCCCTTCGGGGTTCCCTTCGGGGTTCCCTTCGGGGTTCCTTTCGGGGCGCCCAGCAGCTGAACACGGGGCTACGCGCCGCGAGCGCCACCAGCGCCATAGCCATCTATTTCAATCTGGAGCCCGGTATCGGATTCAGACCGGCCTGCCCGCTGGCGCGTCAAGTTTTTTCATATGCGGGGGAGGGAGGGGGGCACCAATTTGTTGTCAACGTGCGCATTCTTTAAAATTACTGCCCGCGGTCCGCGCGCGCGTTCGTGTGAGTGTAAAGGTGTGTGGTGTGATGAGGTCGGGAGGGGAGGGGGGGAGGAAGGCGTCTGCTGGTACACCACGGGGCGGCGCCAGAGTTCACATACAGGGCGGGGCTCTCGTATTTGTAAGGGGCAAACATGGGGTTGCATCTACGCCTCCCTGTTTTTCTTCTTTCTTTGTCTCTCTCGCTCTCCTTCCACGTGTGTGTGTGTGTGTGTGTGTGAGAGAGAGAGAGAGAGAGAGAGAGAGAGAGAGAGAGAGAGAGAGAGAGAGAGAGAGAGAGAGAGAGAGAGAGAGAGAGAGAGAGAGAGAGAGAGAGAGAGAGAGAGAGTGGCCGTGTGGCCGTGTCTCACTGCACGAGACCATCCCCTCGCCCACGGCGTTGTTGCACTGCAATCGCTCCGCGCTCCGCTCCGCTGTCAGGAACCGAATCCTTCGCTGCTATCTTGGAGACAGGACAGAACGCTTCATCCGCCGCACTTGGTGGGCGGGGCGGGCATGTCCGAGGGGTCCACCACTCAGATCAGAAGTGTACACAGGATTACTGATTACTAGTGATTACCTACAAAAAAAATCTCAAAAAACTCTATAATTTTGGCCAGCAAGGTCAATTGTTTCCCTATTTTCTTAAGATGAACTCCCAAAAGCCTAAAAAAACAGTAAAAATATCCAGTTTTGACATGTGATTACCAATGATTATTGGACAAAGAGTACACAGGATTACTAGAGTGGTGGACCCCTCGGGCATGTCTTAGCGCGGCAACGATCTCACTACGGTGGCCACCGGGGCAGTCAAGGCAACAAGCACGGCTGACGGGGTATTCATTCCTCCAGATCGCTATTACAGAGTAATCGCTATTACGCATTATTTTGCTTAATAACCGATTTGAGCGTACAGACAATTCCGCTTGTGAATATACCCCCTCGAGCACGTAACACACCTACACGCTCACAACCCCCCCCCTCCCCCCTTACCACCACCACCACATGCACACACCATACATACACAGACAGACAGACAGACACAGACCCACACACAGACTGGGGCGGCCATTGGACCAGGCTGGGCCTGCGCGTCCACGGCCTGCCCGACCAGGTTTCTACCCATGCCGGCCCTGGCCGTCAGGGTCCATCCGGGGCGGCGCGGCGGAGCGGAAAAAAAAATAAACGAGACGCAGCAGGTCCTGCTGGCCGGCGACGGAAATTGCGTTGGACGCGGGGCACTTACGGACTACCCCTGTTGGCCGGCGAGCGCGTCCAGGCGTGTCGCCTCACATGGCGCGCGGCGCGGCCGGGGAAGCACAGAGGGCAGAGGGGCGGCCGCGATGAGCACCGCGTCGACGGCGATGACGGCGTGCCCGGCGTGCGCGGTGGAGGCAGGTGCGGGGCGTGGGCCGCGGCAGGGCGTCCAGGACGACGCGAGCGTTGGGGCGCCACTGAGCCCCCATCACAGACGGTGCGCCCCGGCCCGGCACGGCAGCGCCGCGCGGCGTGCGCTCGGGGGAGGGCGGCGGCGGCTGCCCGACCGCTGCCGCGCCCGAAGCTGCGCGAACCCTCGCGCCGACGGCGTTACTGCCAGCCTGTTGCCCGCACAGCGAGGACTGCGTCCGCGCGAGCGGCAAAGCGACGCGGCGGCGGCGTGGCACAGTGGACCGGAGTGGACGACCCTGCAACGTGCGCTGCAGTGCTGCTTAGGAGTATACCGCTTGGAGCAACAGTTTGCTTCGTGTTTCAAGGTTTGGACTGCTGTGGAACTTGAACACTCTAAATGTAATTTGTATTTTTGTGTACAAAAATTTGAACAAAGTTAAACCAACAAATACATTTGCACAATTTTGTGCAAATACACGTGCGATTTTGTCCAGAGCTGTGAACAAAATCTTACGTTAGTTTGCACAAAATTGTGCAAATGTATTTGTTGGTTTAACTTTGTTCAAATTTTTGTACACCAAAATACAAATACATTTAGAGTGAAGATCGGCGACAGAGCTGCTTTGTAGAGCCTAAGATGCCGAGGTCACTCCAGCGCGAGGGGTGAATCACTAGTGTACTCATGTGTACAGATTGACTCCTTCTCAGTGTACTCTCAACTTTAAAAACAGTGAAATTCGCTACTTTTTGGCACGATTTGCCTTAGTGATCCCCCCCTCGCACATGGGGCACCTTCGGTGAAGCGGTGCGTTTGAAAGGGGGAATCCAAACAGAGTGCTTGTGGCAGGATTCAACCATCAGATGTTAGACTTTGTAGTTGTTACAGCCATAGTGATTCCGGTAGCCGAGAGCGTACAGATAATGCATTCTGAACCCGGAGTTTTAGGGTTCAACACCCGCTGTTTCTTTCTTTTTTTTTCACCAAAGCTTAGGTTAGGCAAAGGCAAAGGTTAGGTCAGTCAGAAATGCGAATATTTTTATTCAATTTTCTTATTTAATTTTTTTTATTCAGGTCAGTCAAAAATAGGTAGGTCTAGTTTTTGTCGGTCTACTTTAGGTAGGTCAAATGATCTGCTCCGCTAAAAACGTTTAAAAATGTGAAATTCATTGGTTTTGAAAGGTGTGCTCACCCGTACTCATGTACTCATGTGCACACCAGAACGCTGAGTGATTAACCCCTCGCTCCCGCGTACGGTACAAAATAGAGGTCTTGTAAGACTATCGCGTGGGCTGCTGGCTGTTCAGCGACTATACTCGACTCGCAGCAGAACAGCCTTCCGAGTTTGTGACCCCGTGACCGCTGCGCTGAGACGTTTGGCCGACGGAAAACGACACAAAACCGGGTGGATTTAAAATTGTGCCAATTCCGCCAAAAATCGCGTCATTATTGCAGGCGCCGCACGCCGCGGAGTCTATGAGGAGACGCAGGCGAAGGCCTCGACGGCGGGGGTCTCGAAGTGCCGTGGGCCGTGCTGCGGCCGGCGGGCATTAGCCGCGGTGTTAGTGGCTCATTTCCAAAGCGGGAGAGCGTAAAGCCTGTCTCTCTCGCGACCCGCGTGTGCCGGAGGGAGACCCGCCGCCTCCTGGCGGTGGCGGCCAGACATACCTAGTCTGTCTCTCTCTCTCTCTCTCTCTCTCTCTCTCTCTCTCTCTCTCTCTCTCTCTCTCTCTCTCTCTCTCTCTCTCTCTCTCTCTCTCTCTCTCTCTCTCTCTTTCTCTCTCTCTCTCTCTCTCTCTCTCTCTCTCTCTCTCTCTCTCTCTCTCTCTCTCTCTCTCTCTCTCTCTCTCTCTCTCCTCTCCCGGCCGACCTATCGCCGCCTTAATGTCAGCGCCATTCGCTGACTCGCCGGAAAGAGCCATTGTCGTCCTTTGCCCCTGGACCATTATCGCTCTTCGGCTTCGCGGCCACGCCCCGCCGCCACGCCCCCCCGCCACGCCCCGCCGCCACGCCCCGCCGCCACGCCCCGCCGCCACGCCCCGCCGCCACGCCCCGCCGCCACGCCCGCTACGCCCCGCCACGCATCACTACGACCTCGTGGGGCTCGGCGTCCCCCAGCCCCACAGTCGTTTCGCCCGGTGAGTTGCCCAACAACAGCAACAACATCAAACAGCAGCAAAAACAACAACGGGATGGCTAAATATCCCCCTCCCCCTTCGCGCTGCTTTAAATCCAAATTTATTCCCGAGCGCGAGGCGGCGGCACGGACCGCGACGAAGCGCGAAACCGCCGCGCCACGCCCACGCCGCCCCCGACACGCGCTGTCGCCCCGCCACGCGCACTGCGCCCCGTCATAATAAGGTTCCTCTTGTGGGTGGCGGGGTGGGGCGGGACGGGGCGGGGCGGGGCGGGGGCGTGGCGATGCTGGAGCGCCAAGGGCTTTGGCGGCGGACGACGCGACGAGGGTGGCAGCGGCAGCGGAATTGCAGAGGGAAGAAGGGTTGAAGGCTTCCGTGGAGGAGGGAAAGTAAAAGAAAAACCGGAGGCAGCGGCCGAGGCAGCGCACTGCAAGGGCGCAAATGAGGAGCTAACCGAAATAAAACGCGGAGGCCAACTTGGGGCACTTAGTGGCGGAGCGCGGCGCGGGCGCGGGCCCCGCTGGCGCGCCCCGGGGGGGCACCAGACTGATTCCGGGCGGGAGGTCTCTCGCTCGCACCCACGGGGCGCTCCGTTCGGGAGCGAGAGAGACAGACCGACGGGCGCACCGCGCGGAATTAGTCTTTACAGCGCCGCGTGGACCGGCGCACAGTGGGTCAGAAGACCGTTGAGGCAGCCAAAATTATTCGAGACGCGTCTTGAGATCCAGAGTCGTTGAATGGGACTCGCATCGGACGCGTGACCCCACCAATGTATGGCTCTCCAAAACGAGGAATCCGTTGGTGGGGTCCCACGTTTGATTCAAGTCCCATTTAGCAACACTGGAGCTCAAAACATGTTTGGGATTTTGGCCGCCTCAACGGTCTTCTGACCCGCTGTGCGGCGTTGCCGTCTTCACTGCCATTGGCCGGAGCCTCGGCCAGAAAAAGCCTCCAGCTTTGGCAAATTTATTTAGGAAACGGGAGTGGCGAAGCTATGCTCTGCACGCGGACCCACGTCCCGGCACTGCCCCCGCTCCGGGGGAAAGGGGGGGGATGGGGGGGGGAGGGGGCGTTGGACGCCTGCCGAGGCCCACACGGGCGGGCGCGGCGCCAGGGACGAGGATGGGGGCCGGAGGCCCGGTTCCGTCGAGACATTAATTGCCGTGCTCATTTTTCAGTTTCTTTCGCGTAATGCTCAAATTTACTGCATCTTGAGTCAAACGGGTTAAACCCTTTCAGTCAAAATGATATGACGGAATAAAATCGACTAAATTTTAACCAATATGACGTGCGGCATTTGTTTTTCACAGTGAACTTTTCGCCCTCGGTTAAACTAAGCTGCGGAAGCCGGCACACGCTAAATGTTATTGGACAAATTTTGTACGAGACGTCACTGTTTTTCGTACAAATTTGTACGCAATTTCGTTCAAAAAGGGGTAATTATGTGCAAAAATTGTACGAAAAGTTCGTTCGCACAAGAACTGTGATGTCGCGTACATAATTGTACATAACATTTAGTGTGCAGACGACAGAGACAACAACGGCGCCAGGCCACGTGGTAAGTCCATCCAGAAGCGCCCGCGGACGGCAGGGTAGGCAACTAGCCGTGCAGCGCGCCGGCAAAAAGCAACAGGAAAACCGTTTCCTTGATGTTGCGAGGCGTCGTTCCAAACTTGGGGCCTCGCGGGGCCTCCCGCTGCTCGAGTGTGGGCAAAGCGAGAAAGCGGTCGCTGCGGGTGCCTGCCTTGACTGGAGCCCCAAATCCCTTCAGCCCTTTCAGGCTTCCGACAACCTTCGGGGCTGTCTGCTCCTTCGATGGGTCGCTGGGCTGAGCAATCGATTGGTGGGGCCCTACGAGTCCCGTTTTAGCGACTATGGAGCTCAAAACCCGTCCGCCTCCACAGGTCGTCTGGCCCACTGTGCGTCGCTGCAATGTATTGTTGCCGGGACACTAATGAGAGTCACGCTGTGAGGGTGGCTGGGCCGGCGCCGAGGCCGTCGCTCTGTCCCTCTCGCACGCACGGGGCGTTGCGTCGCGGTGCGAGAGGGGCGGAGCGACGAAGCCTCTGTTCGGCATGGCGGGCCGGCGCCGTGCTCCGTGCTCCGTGCGCCCAGGTGAGCCCTTTCTCGGCCTCCTCGGCCTTCCGGGCCGCCAGGTGCCCTGCCTTTGTTGTGAATGTGCTGCCCTTCGCGCGGCCACACTGCAATCAAAATCAAATTAGAGCCCGCTCTGTCAAAAGTGACGAAACCGCAGCAAAGTCTTGCAGCACTGCGAGTTGGAGAGTGAGAGAGAGTGACAGAGAGCCTATCGTACACTGATTGTTTGAGTGAGGGACCCCTTGGGGGAGGGGGGGGGGAGGATTTTGTTTAAAAGAGAGAGGAAAGGGGGAGGGGGTTGACCTCCGGAATCTGGTGCCGCGCTGCCGCGGTGTAACCCGCAATGCCAAACCGCGCCCCTTTGAAGTGGCCTGGAGAATTCGCGGGTCGAAACTGGAAGAATCCCTCCTCCCTACCCTGCGCCGGAGGCAGTGGACAGGGTGCGAGCCAAGAAGTCCAGTAGGTCCGCCGTGCAGCGCCTCTCTCTCTCTCTCTCTCTCTCTCTCTCTCTCTCTCTCTCTCTCTCTCTCTCTCTCTCTCTCTCTCTCTCTCTCTCTCTCTCTCTCTCTCTCTCTCTCTCTCTCTCTCTCTCTCTCTCTGATGAGGGAGGATCTGCAACCACCATACCCCTTTCCAATGAAAGTAATCTCACTACTTGGTTTTCTGCGCGAGCGCTCTGTTTGGTCCACAAGGCTTCCAAACGCGCCAATGGCCGTGCTCAAGACAGTGCTGTCACAGTGACGTCATTTTGGCCACCCTCTGGCCTCTGGGGTCCCGTGACGGCTGCCTCCGCTGTCTCGCTGCAGGCGCCACTGTCGTGTATTTCGATTCCGAGAGTACTTACTGAAAACTCAGATGCCGATGTGGTTTTCCGGCTTGATACAGCTGTCTTCTTGCCGCAAAGTTGGTCGAAACTTCCGCGGCACGGGATTCAGACCTGACGGGGCGTTTGAGACGTAGTACGTAGTATCCCGTGGAGGGTCGCGTCTTCCTACTCCCACTTCGATGACGTCCGCGGTGCCCCCTCTGGTGCCCCCCCTGCCCACACCCTCTTCCCCCTGCTCCTACCCCCTCCCCTCACCGAATGCCGCCGCCCTCTTTACGATAGGGTCCGCCACTACTGTACACCTTGTTCCAGCAGCGCCGCAGCCCCCGCAGCCCCGAGGGGCCTCCTGGTCAGACGCCCGTCGTACTGACTGGCCGCATCGGCCGCGCCATCGGCCGCGCGCACCCCGGCCCTGGCACGCAGTGGGCCAGACGGCCCAAACTCTAGGCGCGTTCTGAGCTCCAGAATCGATAAATGGAACTCGAATTGAACGTGTGGCCCCACCAATGGAATCCTCGTTTGGAGAGCAATCCATTGGTGGGGTCGCACGTTCGGTTCGAGTCGCATTTAGCGACTCTGGAGCTCAAAACGCGTCCAGGATTTTGACCGCCTGCGCCTGACCGGTCTTCTTGCCCAGTATGCGGTATCTTGCTGGTCTGTCCGCCCTGACGAGTACAGCACCTCGGCTTGCTACCGCCGCGCGCCCGTTTCCGCTAAGTGAACCCTCGAGCGGCGCTATGTTACCATGGTTACGCCATGCAGACCCTCGGGGCGGTCGGAAGGGTGGTCGTGGTCGGCGTGCGGAAGGGCCAGGAATCCGACCACACGTACACGTCCGCAGGCAGCAGAGGCCAGTGGCCAAGGGGCTCCGCCAGGGCTCTGGTGGCCGCGGCGGCGGCAGCCCGTACTACATCAAGGCGGGCGGGGTGCCGCGCACGGTGGGCCACAAGACCGGTGAGGCGGTCAAAACCCCGGATGAGTTTGTGGTTCCACAGTCGCTGAATGGGGCTAAGACCGAACGTGAGACCCCACCACTGGATTGCTCTCCGAACGAGGAATCCATCGGTGGGGTCACACGTTCGGTTCGAGTCGCAGTTATCGCGACTTTGGAGCTCAAAACACGTCAAGAGTTTTAGCCGCCTGCGCCGGTCATCTGGCCCACTGTGCCGCGGGGGGCCTCGTCTAAACGATGTGCGTCCCGCCACGCGCTTTGCCTGGCTTTGCCGCTTGGCTATTGCGAAAAAAAAAAGATGAAAAGTATCCGGACCACCGACACGGTCCCAGCCAAAGCCAAAGGCCAAAGGCCGAGGGTCAAAGCAAGCGAAGCAGCCGGAAGCAGCGCACACGCCGAGGTTGCGGTGTGGCCCACCGTGTTTCCTCTGATTGGACTCTCCAACGGTCCAGAGAGTTCTCCGAGGGGACGGCTCATTGCGTCTACCAAAAAAGCATCTACCTTTAAAATATTAATATTTTTAATAAACATGTGGTTTCGACAAAAGCGACTAATGTCAAACATAAAAAAAATTGAATAAAAGAATGAAATAAAAATATTGTGAATAAAAATATTTAATAAAAATATTCAATAAACATGATCTGCCGAAACTTGACCTGCCTCCTCGAGAAATAGGTTGCCAAAGTTTCAAGATGACCGCTGTCATGGCGAGCGGCATCGTGTCCCAGTGGTTAGGAGCCGCAGCTGGGGCGTGGAATGTTTCGGGTTCGGGACCACCAACTTTACAATTTTTTCGGCAATTTATTTCTCGAGGAGGCAAATCAAGAGAAGTTTCAACGTGACCGCTGGCTCAAGACGCGGTACGGTGTTCCGGTGGCTCAAGTGGTTAGGAGCTTCAGCTGGGAAGCGGGAAGTTCCGGGTTCGGAACCCCAAAATTACAATTTTTTCGGGATCAGATTTCTCGGCCAGCACCTCAAGAGGAGTTTCAACATCAGCGCCGACCAGGCTGAGCGGTCAGGGTAGAGGAA
The DNA here is from genome assembly GCA_030522485.1 of Stenchaetothrips biformis. NCBI lineage: Eukaryota > Metazoa > Arthropoda > Insecta > Thysanoptera > Thripidae > Stenchaetothrips > Stenchaetothrips biformis. The sequence goes on along the minus strand of CM060092.1, from coordinate 17,604,151 downwards.
TTGACTATGACTCGGCACTCGGGGTTGCGGGTTCGAATACGGATTCCCACCCCTATGAGGTAAGGCCTCTGAATCTGGATGCTCACTGTACCACAGAAAACGCGCGCACTTCGGGTGGGCCAGCCCAATACGATATCCATTAATCTGTCGAATTGAGCGACAGGGATCTCCCGGATGAAGGCCGGTTCCCTCGCTCAACGAAGCTGGTCGGAGGCTCCCAATGGGAATGTCGTATTCAAACCTTTTTGGCGTTGAATTTTTTTACTCCACAAAAGAAGTCGGTCTAATTTTTTTCGGTCTACTTTAGGGTAGGTCAGATGATATAGACCCAGCAAAGCAGAGCGCCGGTCTTCTGGCCCACTGTACGGCGGGCGTGTTGTATTTTGGGCCGCGGCGCGCACCCAGTCCATGTCGGGCTGGTGAACCGCTGCCACCTGCTCGACGACCTTATCCACGTCGATGGCCCACTTTGATCAGGGAGTTGGGCCTCCGCCCTCCTCGAGCGCCCCTTAGACCGCCCCGCCGCACAGTGGGCCAGAAGACCGGCGCACGCAGCCAAATCTCTAGACGCGTTTTGAGCTTCAGACCCGCTAAACAGTCGAGTCGAACCGAACGTGTGACCCCACCAATGCATTGCTCTCCGAACGAGGAATCCATTCGTGGGGTCACATGTTTGGTTTGAGGCCTAGTGTAGCAACTCTGGATCTGTGGACCTCAAAACGCCTCTAGAGGTTTGGCCGCCGGCGCCGGTCTTCTGACCCACTGTGCGCCAGGACCGGGCCGCCTCTGCCATGCCCTCTCGCATAGAGCGAACACAGGACCGTGAGACACTCTGCCACGAGTGTCATGGCAACAGAAATAAAAGGGCTATTTTGCCGACAAGCGAAATGCGAACCCTTCAAAGACGGCCCTTGACGACGGCCTGCTGCTGCGCGGTACAGAAGGCAGCATGCCCTCGTTTTCCTTGCTTTCATCCACCCGAATCCCGACGCCGCCGGGCAAATTTCATTACAGATCCAAAAGAGTATGACATATAATGGGAACGAAAGAGTGCGCAGTGGGCCAGAAGACCGGTGGTGGAAGCGGTCACAAAATCCCGGACGGCTTTCGAGCTCCAGAGTCGCGTAGATAAACCCGAACCGAACGTGCGAATCCCACCCATGGATTGCTCTCCGCCCGAGGCCGAGGAGTCCATAGGTGGGATCACACGTTCGGTTCAAGTTCCATTTAGCGACTCTGAAAGCTCAAAACGCGTCTAGAGTTTCGGCCTCCTGCGCCGGTCTTCTGGCCCGCTGTGCTGGGGCGCTTGCAGGTCTGCCGACGCCGACCGGTCGGTGGCCTGCTCGGGGAGGAGAACCGATGTGAAGCCCTCATTGGTTCGCAAAAGCGTGGACCTTATGACAGCAAACCAATTTTCTCTCGACGTGGCGACGAGAAAGGGTCAAGTGGCCATCAAGAGACAATGAAAGTCCCGCCAAGGGCAGCACCTGTTTGAAACAAAGAAAGCGTTCGGCAACAGCTCCAGTGCGGCGCGACGGGAGGCACGTCGAGGCGACTGTCACGTCGCATCCTTTTATCACCGAAACTGGGGAAGAAAGTCGCATCGCTTCGCGTCACGGTGACTCAACTTGGAGCGACGGCGAGGCGACTCACAGTGGGCCAGAAGACCGTTCAGGCGGACAAAATTCTAGTCGCGTTTTGAGCTCCAGAGTCGCTAAAATGGGACTCGAACCGAACGAGTGACGCCACCAATGGATTCCTCGTTTGGAGAGCAATCCATTGGTGGGGTCACACGTTCGATTCGAGTCCCATTTTAGCGACTCTGGAGCTCAAAACGCGTCTAGAATTCTGGACGACTCAACGGTCTTCTGGTCCACTGTGCAACGGGGAGGCGGGCGGGGTCGGGCAGGCCGGCGGGGCTCGACGAAACTTGGCGCGATCGTGTTCGATTTCGGCAAACGAGCGCGAAGAATCGTCACTGTTTGGCGCGTCAGCGCGGCCGGGTGCTGACAAGCTGTCGTCAGGAACAAGAAGGGGGATGAATATGAAATGAGCCGGCCTCCCGAACTTCTTATCCGCATCGCATGCAGCGCGCGGCGCACAGTGGGATAGAAGACCGGAGCTGGCGGCGGAAATTCTAGACGCGCCTTGAGCTCTAGAGTCCGAGCAAGGAATCCACTAGTGGGGCCTCGGGCCTCACGTTCGGTTCGAGTCCCTTATAGCGACTCTGGAGCTGCAAACGCATCTAGAGTTGTCTGGCCCACTAAGCGGCGCCGGCAGCCGGGAGGATAGGCCACCCATCATACTTGTGGAGAGCGGCGGCCGTCGCCGCGCCGCCGGGAGAGTCGGCAGCCGGTGGAGGTTGGCTCCCCCGCCGGCAGGGGCCGCCACCCGGCCAGGCCGCGCCGAGGGTAGCGTCCCTGCGAGCGCGGGGTATGCCCGGCAGTGGACCGGAGGCGGGGGCCGGTCCGTACGCGAGGGGCTCTCGGCACCCTCATACGTCTCGATGCGCGGAGTATCGCCACTGGCAAGGGGGTTGACGGAAGCGCTCCACCGAAAGATCTCTCGCTGTCTAAACCAGACCCGTCTTTGATTGAACTGCACCAACCTCCAGAGAGACAACGAGCAACAAGGGTAAAGCATGGTTTCTGCATTGGAATGGATTTAAAACTGCGTCAATAAAATTGCAAGGCCAAAATTTTTGCTTGATAAACAGCTAGCTCGGCAGTCGGTTTTGATTGAGCAGATTTTTATCCCTCGCTCTCGTGGGGTTGGTTGCCTAGGAAGTGTTGTGCTGCGCCGGACTGGTGATCCTGCTGTAGACTGCCTCCCTGCTGCGTCCTTTCCTTGGGTTCCTTGGAGCTCTGCCCCAGCTTCACCTGAATCGTCATGCACGTCACATTTCAACAAATAAAGCCAGCGTGCATACTGCGTGCTATCCTCTTCTTGAAGCCGTTGTCATGGAGACCGAGGGTTGCGCGGGAGGGGGAGAGGGTGACATGACGGGGCCTCTGGGCTGCGCGGTGACGCAGGGATGCAGGTAGAGGACGAGTCCTGGCGGCGAGCGCGCACCCCGTCGTGCGAGCTACTCTGTCGCGTGAAGCGTCCTTTTCCTTTCAGTGTGTTTGGTTCCAGCTTTGAAATTAAATAAAGCAACGGCGAAGAAGTGTGAGTCAACGGGGGAGAAAGAGCAGGGCACTTTATAAGTGGGCAAGACGAATACATAAGACACGAAGAGGCCACCCCTTCGACCTTGCTGACCTCACCAGTGAAAACTCAACGGAAAAAAACATGGCAACCTCCTCAAAAAACTGGAAAGGGCTGAAAAGGTTCTCCTACAAAGAGTCCGAATTGGTGGCAGTGCGCGCAGTCGCGCAGTCGCGCAGCGGCCACGAGGCGGGGGTCTTATGCGGCCCATAATTTTCCCAACGGAAACCTAAAGCGTGCCAGACCTCGGGGCTGCGTTTTATTTTGATGGGAAACGGCTGGTGCCCTACAGCCCTATCAGGAGCGGGGCGCAACTACGCTGCAACCCCTTAGCCCTGCGACCTGCGCTCGGTGGGCCAGAAGACCAGTTCAGGCAGCCGAAACTCTAGACGCGTTTTAAGCTCCTGAGTCGCTAAACGGGACTCGAATCAAACATATGACCCCCTCCAATGGATGGCTCTCCGAACGAGGAATCCATTGGTCACACGTTCGGTTCGAGTTCCATCGAGCGATTCTGGAGCTCAAAACGATTCTAGCGTTTTGGCCGCCTGTGCCGGTCTTCTGGCCCACTGTGTTGCGCTGCCGGTGCACAACTCGGCCTTCTACACGTGCTGCAAGCGGCCCGTGACCAACGCCCCCCACCCTGTCGCGGCGGCCCCGCACCACAACACGGGGGCAAAGGGCGGAAGTTGCAGCGGCGCCTGCGAGAGCCCTCGGAGGGCTGCCCTGCCCTGCCGCCCAGCTCCAGTGTGGGGTGCAGGGCCGAGGTCGAGGTCAGGGCCGCCACACAGTGCGCCAGCCAGAAGACCGGCGCAGGGGGCCAAATCTAGACGCGTTTTGAGCTCCAGAGTCGATAAACAGTACTCGAACCGAACGTGTGACCCCACCAATGGACTGCTCTCCGAACGAGGAATCCATTGGTGGGGTCACATGTTAGGTTCGAGTCCCCAAGCGAGTCTGTAGCTCAAAACGCGTCTTAGTTTTTGTCCGGCTGCGCCGATCTTCTGGCCCACTGGGCGCCACCATTAGCGGTCTCTTCCTGCTGGACTCCAGTGGCGGAAAATTAATCCTGGGCCGCGCTGCTGGAGCCCCAGAAGGCCACGGGTGTGAGCTAGTTTGCTGGACCTTGGCCGGGATGCACGGTACACTCCACGCAAAAAGTAAAAAGAAAAAGGAGAGCGAAAAAAAAATATTTTTTCTGGTATTCGATTCCCCATGGCGAAGTTTCGAGAGTTTTGAATGCAATCAGGTTGATTATTTGATGAATGGGAGTGGGCGCCCCTTTGGCTGGCCTGCTTGCCGGAACCGCCCTTCCCTTCCTCACGCGCGCTTCTTCTTTCGCCTTCTTCCGCCGTCCAAAAGTCATCGCCGCGTGACAGGAAGCCGGCAGACTGATTCAGGGAGTCGTTTTCGTTGCTCAGTCTCTCTCGCACCTGCACGGGACGCCCCATGAGTGCGAGCGAGACAGAGCGACAGCGACCCTCTGCCGAGCGAAGCCCCTGTCAGGAGAGGGCGGGTGGCTGAGTGCTTGTCCACGCCAGCTCATCAAACCAACTCGGCGCGGGGCGGAGCGTGACCAGTGGGCCAGAGCGAAGAACGGCGACAGTGCCGAGGTTCGCGACACGCGAGGACGTTGGTTCGAAGAAAAGACGTGGTCCAGCTACAGATCAGCGGATCCCCATCCCGGTAAAAGTGCCAAAATGTTCACGTTGTGCTGTAATTGTCTTGGCCGTCCAGACAATGCCGTATCTCTCTCTCGTTCTCTCTCTCTCTCTCTCTCTCTCCTGTTGCGCGAGAAAAAGAGGGAGAGGAAAGTGCGTGCGAAAAGGTAAATCTCAGTGGATCTCAGACTCCATGTCTCCATAATCCTCCCGGTTCAGAGGCCTTCTCGCCGGAAGGGCGCACCGCGGCTTTGGCAGAACCCTGTTCCCCGCCGCCTCAGAGGCGTCCGCCCCCGCGCACGGCGAGCCACACAGTGGGCACGAAGACCGGCGCACGCGGCCAAAACTCTAGACCCGTTTTGAGCTCCAGAGTCGCTCGATGGGACTAGACCGAACGTGTGAATACACCAATAGATTCCTCGTTCGGAGAGCAATCCATTGGTGGGGTCACACGTTCGGTTCGAGTCCCATTTAGCGACTCTGGGGCTCAAAACCCGTTCGGGATTTGGACCGCCTCCACCGCGGTCCTCTGGCCCACCGTGCGCCGTGGCGCGGTGGACACCGCGGCGTCGTGGTCCCGTCTCTCTCGCACCCGTGGCGTGTCTGGTGCGGGAGACGAGCCCAGCCTAGAGACCCTCCCGTTCGGAATGAGAGTGCTGGGCGTGCCGCCCGCGCCGCCGCGCTGCCGCAAGCAATTTCCCGCGCCGTCGTGTTGACTTGCGGGACTCCCTGGCTGGCGGGGACTCCTCGGACCCCCTGCCACTCCACGCGCAGCGCGCAGGGCGGACGGTACTTGGACCCGAAACCTCTGGGAGACACGGAGACACCCAGCGCAAGTCGGGTTGGGAAGCGTGCACTTGGCCTGGCTCGGCTCGGCTCGGTTCGGCTCTCGGCTCGGCTCGGCCGCCGCCGCCACCTTGCCGTGACCCGGCTGGGCCGCCGCCGCCGACGAAGCTGCGCTCGGCTCCAAGCTCCCAGTCGCATCGCTCGTTTCCTTCGCTTCCTCCTCTTTTCACATAAAAACGGCGAGCACGGCCAAGCACGGCTTGGCTGCCTGGCGAGCCCTGCGTGGCGCGCCCACAGGAAGACGGAAAAGAAAAATAAATGTCGCCGGGGCGGCGGTGGGTGTCACGTCCAGCAGGAAAGGGGGGCAGCACGGCAGCACACTGCAGCACCAGCTTCACGCCAACAGGAGCGGCAACCGGCAACTCGTGCCAAACGGCAGCGGTGGGGTGGGCACCCAGTGCGCCTGCCTGGCGGTTACCGGCGGTGCGCGGCAACCAGGACCACGTGACCACGTTGGCGTCGCACAGTGGGCCAGAAGACCGGCGCAGGCGGCCAAAACTCTAGACGCGTTTTGAGCTCCACTCCTGAGTCGCTAAACAGGATTCGAATCGAACGTGTGACCCCACTAATGGATTCCTCGTCCGGAGAGCAATCCATTGGTGGGGTCACACGTTCAGTTTGGGTCCTGTTGAGCGACTCTGAGCGCAGAATCAGTCTGGGCTTTTGACCGCCTCCACGCTGAAGTGGTGGTTGAGGGGATAGGCCTCGGCCGCGAGAACCCACCGTTCTTCCCAGCAGTTTGAACCGCATACTTAACCTAACCTCACCTAACCCATAGGTAGCGCCCCCCACCGCAGGGGCGCAGGGCCCCGCGGGGAGATGGCGAGTGAGTGTCCCATATTGGGACGGACAAGATGACAACTCAAGTCAAAGGCGACAGCAGCGTGGCAAGGGCGTCGCGTCTTATTACGGCGGACCTGCCGACCTGGCGCAGCGTGGCGCAGCCTAACACCGGCAGCGTCACAGTGGACACACTGCCAAGCACAACGCGCACCTTGAACGCGTTAGCGTCGAGTCGGGGCGGCACAGCATCCACAGCACGCTCAAAAACATTCTCCTTAAACGTATTTTTTTTTACTTTATTTTTTTATTTTTTTAATTTTTTAATTTTTTTAATTTTTTTATTTCTTTATTTTTTTATTTTTTTATTTATTTATGTACTTACTTATTATCAGTATAGCACCATCTTACTTCCCTTCGCGTGGCCGCCGCCACCGTCCGATTATTCGCCCGCTTTAAAGTTACGCAACAATTTTAGAATGCTTTTATTTTTTCACAGCGCGAGGAAGTTGGGATTGGTTTCGAGGCACGTGGGCGGCTGATAAGCACGTTATGGTCCTGTTGGGGGAGGGGGAGGGAAGATGGGGAGGGGGGAGGGGGAGGGGGTTATGAGAAAATGGGAAGGGGGAAGGGGGGTCCGTTAGCTCCTCCAGCCGCCCCGCCACCGCCGCGCGGAGATGGGCGCGAACTACGCAAACAAGTCGACCAGTAGACCAGTGGGTGCGGGTGGGCAAGGGGCGGGGGGGGGGGAGAGGGAACTGGCGGGACCACGCGGGGGTAGTAAAGGTTCTGGTTGCGGCTTCAACCCTTCCATGCAGAGCCAGACAGTCCCTCTGGACACCCCATCTCCCACACACCACACACATGCGCACGCAGGCGCGCGCGCGCACGCACGCATGCACGCACACACACACACACACACACACACACACACACACACACACACACGCGCGCGCGCGCGCGCACACGCAACGGTAACCGCATTACACTTGTCGGGAAACAAACAGGGGTTCGCGGAAGCCGCTGCTGCCGCCATGCAGGCGTGCAGGAGGTGCAGGAGGCTCTGCAGGCGCGGCTTGGAGGAGGCTAAGCCGTTGCCTCGCGGACCCGTCATGCTCGCCTCGCCGCACCGAGGAGGAGTACAGTGCAATAGCACCGCGACGGTGGGGGCGGTCGGTAAAGGTGGAAGTGGCACATGTCCGCATGTCAACGAGCTTGGAGTGGCAGCCCTGTGTGTGCATAGGCCACCGGCAGGCAGCAGGCAGGAAAGCATAGAAAAAGAAGAAGACGCGGAAAATAAATACACTTCGCATAGAGCGAGATGACATGGTGACAAAAGAGTTGATAGACTCGAATTTGTTCTTATCTTGTTTTTTTTTTTTTTTTTTTTTTTTTTTTTGGCGGGCGAATGGGACGAGCCGGCGAGAGTTGTCTTTGTCTGGCTGGGCTAACGGGGTGCTATTTCTCATGCCATGCCCCCGCGTTTACCCCGCGGCCAGCGTGGCCCCGGCCCACTGTGGCCCGGCCAGCCATAGCTAAGTCAGCCGTCCGTCTCCCGCATGCTATTCTAATAGTGGCCAGAGAAGGATAAATCACGTAGAAAACGGCGCGGCAAGGGGGCGGGGCGCGGCGGGGCGAGGCGGGGCGAGGCGGGATGGGGCGGGGCGGGGCGAGGCGGGGCCCTTGAGCCCTTCGTCGGGAGCCCTTCGTCGGGAGCCCTTCTCGGCGCATGGCGCTGATGCAGACTCAAAGGGCCCGCCGGTCCGACACCACCCGCCCTACAGTGGGCCAGAAGACCGTTGGGGCGGCCCAACGTCTAGACGCGTTTTGGGCTCCAGTGTCGCTAAATGGGACTCGAATCGAACGTGTGACCCCACCAATGGATTCCTCGTTTGGAGAGCAATCCATTGGTGGGGTCACACGTTCGATTCGAGTCCCACTTAGCGACTCTGGAGCTCAAAACGGATCTAGAATTCTGGCAGCCTCAACGGTCCTCTGACCCACTGTGCGCCGGCCCTGCAAGCACGCTGCTTCCGGAGGGTCGCTCCGTCGCTCCGTCTCCGTTGCACTCAAGGGGCGCGCCGTGTGGGTGCGAGGGAGACGGGGCCGACGGGGCCGCCGCTCGGCGTCCGTCCGCCCACTGCAGCGCCACATCCTTGGCGACACGCTCCAGTGGGCACGACAAGCCGAAGCCGAGTAGGACCGAACGACGGGAGCGGCTTGATGCCGAACAGTGCAGCGCTTTCGTCGCTCTGTCTCTCTTGCACTCATGGAGCGGTCCGTTCGCGGTGCAAGAGAGACAGCGGCGCGACGAAGCTGAGTCCGGAATCAATAAGGAGGGCGGAGGCGTGAAAGGGCGGCAAAAAGTGTGCACGGCGGGTCGTGAAGATACGCAAACTCGCATCGGCGCCGACCATGGCGTCAGCCACACTGCAAAGCTAGTGGTAAGTTTGCTTGCCACAAATTTGGCAAGCCGTTTTGAATGCCAAAATTTGTCAAGCTTTGACCTAAAATCCTTATAAGCTTGCCAAATTTTGGCAAGCTTGGGAGTATTTCCGGGCCGAGCTTGCCAATTTTTGGCATTCAATACGGCTTGCCAAATTTGTGGCAAGCAAACTTACCCCTAGCATTGCAGTGCAGCATCGGTGCACAGTGGGCCAAACCCCGGATGAGCTCTGCGAGCTGCTGGGGTCACACGTTCGGTTTGAGTCCCATTTAGCGACGCTGGAGCACAAAACGCGTCAAGCGTATTCGTCTGCCTGCGGCCCACTGCGCACTGCCGCCTCGGCCACCACTGCAACACGGTAGTAGCCCTCAACCGCGAGAAGCGGCGCTGGAGCGTCCCAAGGGGTTCCTCTTCCCGTCCGAACAACCGGGAATAAAAGGGAATAAATATAATCGAGTTTGGCGGGGAATTCGAATATTTTTTTCCGCTTCTCATGGGCCACTGTGCGCCGGCGAAAAGAGGTCGAGTTGGGAACGAAAATCCCTGCGCCTGAGATGGCTTTCCCTGCCGCGCCCCGCCCCGCCCCGCCCCGCCCCGCCCCGCCACGCCACGCCACGCCACGCCCCGCCACGCCCCGCCACGCCCCGCCACGCCCCGAAGACTGCTCGCGACGTTATCGATCCCACTCGGCAAACGTTCTGCAATTCAGACTGCCGTTCCCGTTCAGGCATCCCGGCGCGCCGGCCCAACCGCCGCGGTGGCTACAGTTGGCTCCTTGGCTACAGATTGGCTACTTGACTACGGCCTGGCTACTTGACTACACTTCGACTACTTGACTAAAGCTTGGCTCCTTGGCTACAGTTGGCTACACTGCGATGCTGCGACCCAAAAAGAGGAGCGCCCGGCATCGAAAGGACCGCAATCAGAGTTTTAAACCGCGCCGCCGCGGCGGTCGACCCGGCTGCTGCTGCTTCTTTCGCCACGCGCGCAAAAAACAATGTGACACTTTGCCGATATCTGCCGGCGGGGCTGCGGGGGCTTCTCGGAGGCGCGGAGGGCCCCGTGATTGTTTGGGGGGCGTGGCCCACCGCGGGGCACAGTGGGCCGGAGGCGGGCAAAATACCGGACGGTTTTTTGAGCTCCAGGGTCGCTACATAAGACTCGAATCGAACGTGTGACCCAACCGACGGATTGCTCTCCGAGAAGGAATCCATTGGTGGGGTCACACGAGGGGGAAACAACTCGAAATATTTGTGTGCATTTTTAAAAAATTTGAATTTTTTTTTTTTAAATTTTTTGAAATTTTTTGGTGCACCCGGGCGCTGGCGATCGTCTTTAACTAAAAATAAATCTAAAAATGGAACTCTACACCCCCTCCCCAGTCTTAATGGGGAGGCCTCCTGCTTTTACTTCGGTGTTCGGGATGGGAACCGGTGCTATCAGGTAACTGGGGTTAATCCGATCCAGCGACTTCGATATCGTACGCCGGGGGACCCAGTAGGACCCGAGCCGCCGACACGGCTCAAACATGGGCAGAGTAGAGTAAGGCAGAGGACGATAGAGAGACAGAGAAAGAAAGAAAGAGAGAGAGTAGTTTTGGGAGCTTTTGTTTGCGCAGGCTGGTCGGTACCCAAATGGTACACCCGCTGTCCGGCGCTCCCAGACCCGAACATGCAGTCAGTGGGCCAGCTTCAAAGGGACTTATCAACTCCATCCGACGAATCGGAATGGACCCACTCGCGACCAATCTCGAGTGGCTGGCTCGATCGGGGATCGAACCAGTGCCGAGGCCAATCCGCCGAAGCGGACTGCTTTTTAGAACCCGGGTGTAATGGCCTGGCATAGACGACCTAGACCACAACACCACCCTGACTTGCACGTCTGCCGAGTGTTGGACGACGGGGTTTGAGTCGCAGTGGGAGGAAGCCAGTCGAAAAATGAAAGGAAATTTAGGGATTCGATCCCCGGACCTTATGGACGGGGTCGGACACCTTTCCGCCCTCAGCCACCACGGCTCATGTCTGAGGCCGATTGAAGCGGGCTCTTGACGTGACAATGAGCAGCGGTCAGTGAAAAAAGTTGTGATGTAAAAAGATTTGAACCGCCGATCCTGGTATCGTGTAACTGACGCGTCTACACCTCCAGCCACCACCGCACATGGTAGCAATTGCGCGTTGCCATGGATTTGAAGCACACTAGGGGGGCAGTGAAAAATAATAAATGTTGGCAGTTGAACCAAGGACTCGGGGGTCTGGTGCAGATGCATCTGCGATGTTGGCCTCGGACTGGCCCCTGTCGGAAAGCCACTCGGAAAAAGATGAGGAGGGTGGGGAATGTGATCGCCCATCCCCGCCGATCAGAACCGATGCTTCAAAGATCTCGGCCATCACATTTGATATAGGAATTCGGCTCACATCAGCTTGAGTCTTTGTTTAGCGATTTTGGAGCTCTAGAGTTTCGGCCGGCTGCGCCGGTCTTCTGGCCCACTGTGCCTCGGCGAATCAGGCCGGGCCATTCAAAGCCCTACAATGTAAGCGTTCGGGAGAATCGGGGCGCGTAAAGAAGTGGGGCCCACTGTGCGCCATGGTCCTGCCGCCGTGGCGCCCCGGCCGGATGTCGCGTGACGAACGTGTTGATGGAGGACCGCAGTGTGACGACGCTGACGACCAATAAAAATCCTGCTGCTGGAGAGGCTGCTGGCAGAGGCGAATGCGCTCCACAGTGGGCCAGAAGACCGGTGCACTGAAACGGTAACATGATTAAGTCCTATGCTAAAGAATGAATAGTCATTGGTTCAGGAACAAGTTAAACTATTTATTGTCTCACACCCACACACTTCGACAAGTCACACTTACAAGCTAATTGCCTTAAATCTAACTTCCTAAATGGCTGAGACTAACACGCCCTAACAGGTGACCACTTATAGGTGAATAGTTAACAACTATTGAGCACACACTCCCCTTCACGTTCAGGGAATTACTGCTCACACACTCCATCGCAGAGAATGAGAGATTTGTTTCACATCAGGAACGATAACGAGGACACCAAGGTTTAGGTACCGGTACCGGGTCACAGAGGGTTTAGGTTCCAGGCATCAAAATTTTCCGTTCCAGCGGTTGAAAAGTTTGATGCCTGGAACGAAAATTTTGTGACTGTGTTAAGGTTGGACGATTTTGTGAAACAAAGAATTCTCAGTGTGACGCGAGGTGAAATTCCGGACTGGTTTTGACCTCCTCAGCGCTACATTGATGACTCGAATCAAACGTGTGACCCCCACACCAATTTATTACTCGCGGGGAGAACAACGTGTAGACCTTCACCAACTCTGGATGGAGCTTATATGCGTCTAGAGTTTTGTCCGCCTGCGGCGCGGTCTTCTGGCCCACTGTGTGCTCTGGAAGCGAGGGAGGTGCAGTTGGCAGGGCCTCGGAGGTGGCGTGGCTGCCGACAGTGTGCTGGCACTGGTCATGATGAAGCGTGGAATATATTCCGTTCCAAGTTTTATAGGTCGGATTACATTGTATAATGGAAGACCTCCCAGCGCAGTGGCGGGCGGTTGTGAGCCCTCTCGTGCATTTAAATACGTAACGCCCTAACACGTACTCACGCGGAAGAAGATGAAGTGGGAAGAAGAAGAAGAAGAAGAAGAAGAAGAAGAAGAAGAAGAAGAAGAAGAAGAAGAAGAAGAAGAAGAAGAAGAAGAAGAAGAAGGCCCCAGAGGCCCTGTCGCTGGTTGATGTGTCGCTGATGATGGCGCACTAAAGCCCGTGGGCATAAACAGCGTCGTGTTTGCATCGTAAGGCCGGTCCATGTCCTAATGCTTTTATTTCACAGGCGGGGCGTGGCGGGGCGTGGCGGGGTGGGGGGGGGGCGCGACGGCGGCCGGGAGGATGTCCTCGGCCCGAGCCTCGACGACGCCGAGCGTCCCCAGCGGCGACGGCAGGGTTTTGTTCTCGTATCCGAGTTACAGGGATGTGAGGACCTACCCAAGGTTGCTTCCAGCTGCTTCTTGGAACTGAAAACTTGGGCACCACTGCCGCGTGAGTTCAAAATCTACACGTCCGGTGCGAGTCCCATTAGTGACCCTTGAGCTCGAAGCGCGACCGGTATTTCGACCACCTTCACCCGTCTTCTGGCCTACTGTGCGTCGGTGATGCGGAAGGATAGCCTCGCGCGGCCATGATGCGGCCAGCAGGAGTGGCTCGGCAGCCAATGGCGGGCCAGCAATGGAGACGGCCAACGCCGCTCAGCGAGGAGCCTCAGGTAACGCCAGGGACGCCAGGTGTGGTGGGGACCTGCTGCCTGGCCTGGCGCCATTCAAGGAGCCCCCTTATTCAGTCCTTGGCCAGGAGCGCCGCCAGGGGGCCCCACAGGGTGCCCTACTACTGGGTGCCCCACTGGGTGCCCCACTGGGTGCCCCACTGGGTGCCCGGGCTGGGCAGCCACGGGGACGCCGATGAAGGGACCGGCGCCGTCTCTCTCGCACTCATGGGGCGTCCCATACAGGTGCGAGAGATATGACCGACGACGGTCGCAATCACTACGCAGCAAGGCACAGGCTGATTGGGGAATACCGCACCCACGCCGGTCGCCCCATCAGTGTGTGTATGAGTGAGAGGACAGACAGAGAGTGGGAGATGAGAGAGGGAGAGAGAGAGAGAGAGAGAGAGAGAGAGAGAAGAGAGAGAGAGAGAGAGGAGGAGAGAGACGAGAGAGAGAGAGAGAGAGAGAGAGGGAGAGAGGGAGGAGAGATGAGGAGAGAGAGAGAGAGAGGAGAGAGAGAGAGAGAGAGAGAAAGTGAGAGAGACCAGGTGCCCCACAGGTGCCCCACAGGTGCCCACAGCCTCACAGCTTCAGGTTGTTCAGGTCGGTGGCTGGTTGGTGCGAGCGTCGCGACCTTTACCCGCTTTACCTCGCCGGCTGGTTTCCCAGGGCAATGACAGGAGCAGTGCATATTGCGACCCGCGCGGATGATCCAGGATGATTAGGCAGTCCCAAAAGGTGCGCCCCAAGAAAAAGGGCCCCTCCAGGTCGCTGCTCTGCTTGCTTGCCCTTGCTGCCATGCTTGCCACGCTAATCACCGGAATGAATTGTTTATTCACAGGCCATAAATAACGGGCGAGTGTGCCGTGCAGTGCCGCGGACACGACTAATAAACCCAGGATATTTGTTCCCAGTGTGCCGCGCTGCGAGGTGGAGGGGACACAGTGGGAGACACCGCGGAAACAGAGGCGACGGCCTCCACAGGTAATTTACAGCATGTTGCCATTCCGCCGTTTGCCACCTTCGTCCTGCTAGTGTCCTGCTCCTAAATCCTTCGCCCTATACCTGTCCGGCCGGCCGGGGCATCCGGGGCTGCGGAACCCGAGGCGAGGCCGGAGGGGAAGGGGGGAAAGGGGGGGGGGCAGGGGAGGCGAGCGTCAGGGCCATTCACGGTTACAGCGTTGTTCCGCGAAGGTATGATAAGCCGGAGTCGTCGTGGGTTCCATTGATCTCCAGTGCAATGCGGGGGTCACCCCACCCATCCCCACGGTACGTGCGACCCTGAGCCTGGGCTCGGGGGGCAAAGTCGCCAGCAGACCCCGTCCACGCACCAGTGGGCTCTGAGGACCCGGCGTAGGCGGCCTCAAAACTGTAGACGCGTTTTGAGCTCCAGAGTAACTAATGGGACTCGAAACCGATCGTTGTGACCCAATAGATTGCTCTCCGAACGAGGAGAATCCCTTGGGTGGGGGTCACACGTTCGTTTCGAGTCCCGCATTTTACGCGGGACTCTGGAGCTAGAGTTTTGGCCGCCTTCGCCGGTCTTTTGGCCCACTGTGCCACGAGCGTGCGAGCGAGCAAGGCAGCGAGGCGTGACAGGAGCGCACTAATTAAAAATTCGCGGAAGGTGGGTCCACTGTGGTCCACTGTGCAAGGCTGACGCTGCTGACGCGTGGCCTGGTCACAGACCGGCCAGCACCCTTGCCCACTGCCCGGCTGCTCCTCGGTTCATGCACTGTGCGTGCCCTTCCCCCTGGATTAGTGGCGCCCCGTTCATGTTGGGTGCGACAATGATTGGCACTGATGCTCGTTGCATGTTCCAGTCTGTCTGTCTGTCTTCTGTCTGTCTCTCTCTCGCTCTCCCATTCGGTGGCGCCCTCGTTCACGCTTCGCGCGGGCGGGCGCCTCGCGCTGCTTCGGTCTGCAGACTCTGACTGACACCTTGGCTTGTCGACCGCGTCGTCAACCGTCTCTAGTAATTTTGCGCGTGGCGCTGTCTTCGCCATGCAGGGCAGCCGATCACGCTGCTACACTGCGAGCCCATCAGTCAATAGCAATTACCAATTAGCAATAAGCCGCCGGCGCGCTCACTGCTCCACTACCGGCTCCACTCGTGTACATATTTGTCAGAATGTCAGAAACCTGTCTGAATAATCCTGATCTGAATTCGCGCACCTCTGAAAGCTGAAAACTTTTTTTGACATTCTGTGGAACTCAGGCCATCAATATCAAAACAGTATAAATTTTCAGAATCTCAGCTTTCAGAGGAGTGCGATTTTTGATCGGGATTTCAGACAGGTTTCTGACATTCTGGCAAAATATTTACACACGAGTGTCAGGCACTGCACGCTAATGTGTATGTAGAATTTTTTAGTACGTGGTGATGCATTTTAAACCGCGTAACGATTGCATTAAATTGTGCGCAAATTTGCATAAATTATGTATTAGTATTTTCACGTATTGTGGCAATTTTCACGTATGCGCAAAAATCGTGCAAGTTACACGTACAAAAATTCTACCTAAAAATTTGGTGTGCGCACGTGTGTTCGTGCGGTGGCCTACCTGCCGGCCCTCCGAACCCTTCTCTCATGGTCACATATACATATACCTCGTTGGCGTCCATCAAGTCGAACAGGCTGCCAAAATACGTATCCGAATTCGAATCTGAATCCTTTGCAATCCATCGGCACCGGACACAAGACGCGCGTCCAGTCGTACAGGCTAATGTTCTCATTTCCCCAAAATATCCCAATTCGAATCTGAATCTTCTGAATCCATCAGCACCGGGCAAAAGACACGCGTCCCGTGTGCGTCCACCGTCGTCCACCTGCGACCGCGTTTCGCGAGAGACTGACCTGGAGAGGGGCGCGTTTATGGCTGGCGTGTGTACGCTGGACCGGACACATGATGACAATGCGGAGCGCGGCCGGGGCGATTCCGCAAATTGCTGCATGTACGTCATCGCTCTGTCTCTCTCGCACCTCGTGGGGCGTCCCGTGCGGGTGCGGAGAGAGACGGAGGCGACGGACACGCCTTGCGGCACACAGTGGGCCAGAAGACCGGCGCGGGCGGCCCACACTTCTGCACGCGTTTTGCAGGTCCAGAATCGCTAAATGGGACCGAACGTTGTGACCACCCCACCAATGGATTGCTGTCCAAACCGAGGAATCCATTGGTGGGGTCACACGTTCGGGTTGAGTACCGTTCAGCGATTCTCGAGCTCACAACGCGCCTGGAGATTTGGCCCCTGCGCTCGTGCTGGTCTTCTGGACCACTGTGCGCGAGGGGTTACCCCACTCCGGGAATCATGTGTACACTCAACTTGGGAATCATTGGTAATTTTTTCGAAAGTTGAATGAAAATCCTTATAATTTCAATAGTATGTCGTCGTAATCTTGCAACAGTGTCCCAAAATACTAAAAAACAAAAGAATTTCTTTAAATATCCTCACTTTTTTCGTGGGATTTGGTCAGGAATCAAGGAATCCGGAATCGTGTGTACACCAAAATAAGAAGTGGGTAACCCCTCGACTGTGCGGCACCTTGTGCCCGGCCTCTGCCCTGCTGGCCTGATGGGACACTAGTACGGACACTGGCGGTACCATTCATTCCATGAAGCAGCAATAACCTCCACTGTGCCTGCCCGGCCGGGCCGGACCGCGCCGGACCTTCCCAGGGGCGGGGCGGGGCGGGGCGGGGCGGGGCGGGGCGGGGTGGGGGGTGAGGACAGTGGGACACACACCGGTGGACACACGTCAAATGTGAACCCTTGTCTTGTCGCCGCGTATAGCGGGTCGCCACGTGGTGACCAGTGGGCCGGCGGCAGCCTGAGAGCGAGAGAGACAGAGCAATGGGCTGCTGCCTTGCTGCCTTGCTGCCTGCCGCAGCGACGCAGCGACGCAGCGCACGTGTTGTTGACCCGGAGGACGGCCCACTGCGATGGTCCGCGACAGGTATGTACAGTTGGCGGCCTTCCGTGAAAGCAAACGCATTATTATCAACACAGCGGCGCGGCTGGCGCGGCTGGCGCGGCTGGCGCGGCGCACGGTGCGTCCAGCAGATGGGCCCCACGTGGGGCGTGCTTGCATCAACAGGTGCGGTCCAGCGGCAGGCAAGGCAGGTGTGGGGAGCGAGAGCCGCAGAGGCCGTGAGAGTATTGAGGTCTTTCTCTGAGATGCGTGGATTTGAGGGGAAGGGGGGGGGTGCGGGCCGTGGCTGTGGGACACCGTGAGCCAGAAGACCGTAGAGGCGGTCAAAGTCCCAGACGGGGCTTTGAGCTCTAGAAACTCAAAAGGAACTTGAACCTGAACTGAATGTGTGACCCCAGCAATAGATTGCTCTCCGAACGAGGACACCATTGGTGGGGTCACACGTGTTCGGTTCGAGTCCCATTTATAGCGACTCTGCAGACCGCCTACACCGGTCTTCTGGCCCAGGGGGCGGGGGCTCGTCGCGGACCTCTGGGTCCCTTTGAACATCATCATCCATCGTGCTTGTCTCGCATAG
This sequence comes from Stenchaetothrips biformis, assembly GCA_030522485.1. Lineage (NCBI taxonomy): Eukaryota > Metazoa > Arthropoda > Insecta > Thysanoptera > Thripidae > Stenchaetothrips > Stenchaetothrips biformis. The sequence continues at coordinate 17,586,443 of CM060092.1, read as the reverse complement.
ACCAAACCATGGACCGTCACTGGTAAAACGAAAGCGTAACTCTATGCTTCAGTCAAGCATAGAGTTGCGCTAACCTAACCTGACCTAACCTAACTCTACGCTTCAGTCAAGCATTGAGTTACGCTTGAAGACGTTTCGCTTGAAATGAAGCATACTCTGGAAATTCCCCTATGCATTTAGATAAGGGAACTCTTGGCGGATGAGCCTGTTACGCTTGATTTCGAGCGTAAACTGATTACGCTTGAAAACAAAGGGTAATACTACGCTTTAGTTTTACCAGCGCTTCAGCGGTTCGAAAATCATTATTGCACAGCCTCAAGTGGAGTGGAGCCGTCTCGCCGAGGTTGGCGTCGGCGTCGGCAGTGGCGGCGGCGGGCGTCTCGGCGTCACCGCGGGCGGGTGGCGGATCTGGTCTGGGAGGGGAACAACTTCCCACATTCATTGTACAAAATTTAAACACATTCCCACATTCTGGAGGCAAAACCGCCTGTTAGTAGGCAACAAGTGTGACAAATAGAGCAGAAATATTGCACATTCCTACACATTCCCACATACATTATACACAAAATCTTACAGTTGTTGGTCACCCCTCGGATCGGGTTCTGAACAAACACCCGCCGCCCCGCGGGAAGCCGGGCCGCGGGGAGTCACTACGCGGGGATTGACTGACAACCCGCGGCGTGCATTGACGCGCGGGCTGTGGCACCTGTTGCGCCACGCCGCCACCACGCAGGCGGGGCGAGGCGGGGCAGGGTGGGGCGGGGCGGGGTGGGGGGGGGGCGCTCACGACAGCTCACGACCCCCACCGCAGGTTTCTCACGCTGCGTCGCGCTGCTCGCTCGGCGCGCTGCCGGGCCACGGGGCCGCGGGGGCCACAGGGGCGCGGGGGCCGCGGGGGCCGCGGGGGCGCGGGGCGGGCAGGGGCGCGACGCTGTAACACTTGCGCCCCAGATGGCGCGGCCAAGACGGACCTGCTCTCAATGTTGACATTATTCTCATCATCGCGATGCGTGGCGCGGCTGCAGCAGCGTCCCCTCCTCAAAGACGCGATCGCAGGCGCGGCGCTGAAGCAGGCGGCCACGACCCCGGTAGCGACCTGCTGAGGCGCATAGTGGGCCAGAAGACCGGTGGAGGCGGTCACAATTCCGGACGCGTTTTCATTTTCATGGCTCCAGCGTCGCTAAATGGGACTCGACCCGAACGTGTGATCCCACCAATGGATTGCTCTCCGAACGAGGAATACAGTGGTGGGGTCACACGTTGGATTCGAGTGTACTCAGAGTTTTGGGCACCGGTCTTCTTGTCCGCTGTGCGGCGGACTCGTGGCTCACTGCACCGCCGTCTCGCGGCGTGGTCGTTGTGCACGTCGCTGCATGAGTTGGACGAGTTGGCCGTGCAGCCCGCGTGTTTGTCTGTTGGGCCTTTGTCGGTCCGAGGCGTGTGGCCGCCTGGGGGTTGGGGGTCTAGGGGCGGCGGAGGGGGGCGTGGGGCTTGGGGGCCGTGGCGGCGCGGCGGGGGTCGCGCTCAAAGGGTTGTTTGGGCCGGCGGGGCCGGACTTTAACACACGTACTGAGAACATAACACGTTGGACTTACTCAAAACCCGCCCGAAATCCATATCATTAACTCGGCCTGCATACGACGGCCTGCATGCAGTCAAAACGATTTTTTCTCCCCTTCGCCGCTTCGGCGGCGTGCGTGTTGTTGTTTTGTTTAGACTCGAAAGACCGTCGGGGGAAGAAGACACCAGTATGGGGGCAGAATATATAGGCGGGGAAAAAAATAGCCGAAATCGACTGCTGGTGTGGTAATGATCATTGTAGTTTTGATGTCACATCCCGAGGCTCCCACCATCAACCACCACACACACACACACACACACACACACATACATACCACAAACACATACATACTACACACACACACATACACGACGCTCATTTTTCAGAGGCAGACTCATCGCCCCTTAACCCCTTCAACCAGCGCAGCCTGAAAAAAAGATACGGTGTCAAAAATGAGCCGAACAGGTCCCCTTCGCGCCTCGGCGACCCTTCGGCTCGGCGCGCCCGAAGTCTCCAAGATGGCATTCCGGCAGCGTCGGCTCCAGTGGTAATTAGAAGAGAAACTCATTATATCGTGCCGAAGCGGCCAAAGCGCGCGCGGCAGGGCTTCTGGGAATCTGTCAAGAGTTTTCCAACCCCGACCCGCCACGCCCATCCCCGGAGCCGAGCCGATATGGCGGACGCGGCGGTTTGGGGACGCATTAGCAGTCGCAACCAGGAAACGCTCATCATTTAGACTTGCCGAGGAAGCTACTGCTGCTGCTCTTCTTGACATTGTCGCGGAGGGCGGTCGCACAGTGGGCCAGAAGACCGTGCAGGCGGCCCAAAATCACGGCCGCGCTTTGAGCTCCAGGGTCGCTAAAAGGGACTCGAACCAAAGGTGTGACCCCAACAGATTCCTCGTTCCGAGAACAGTTCATCGGTGGGGTCACACGTTCAGTTCTAGTCCTGGTTGGCGACCCTCGCGCTAAAAACGCGTCTCGAGTTTTGGCCGCCTCCATATGCGGTGGGAACGTGTTTCTAAATGCTCGCGACATAGACTGATTTCGACACAATGAAGCGTCGTTTTGTTTTGCCATTACCCGTGCGTCCTTTGGCGGCTCGGCGTGTCCGCGGGACCGTCGGACAGCAGGTCGGCGCGCTCTTTGTGACTCACGCAGCACCCTCTCCGGCAGCGGCCGGTGAAGTCCATCGCCGAGCTCACCGATTCACCGAGTGCAGGTGGCCGCGCGGCGCCCGGGGCCTCCTTCCTGCCGGCCTTGCCTGCCGCCATTCGCCGAAAAAATAATAATGGTTCCTAATTTGTCAGGAAACAGTTTTATTGGCCTGGCCGGCTGCAGTCCCGGCAGTCCTCCACCGGCACGACGCCGACACACCGTCGGCGTGGTGCGGCGCTGTGGTGCACAGTGGGCCAGAAGACCGGCGCAAGCGGCCAAACTCTAGACGCGTTTTGAGCCTCAGGGTCGCTGAACGGGACTCGAACCGAAAGTGTGACCCGACCAATGGATTCCTCGTTCGGAGAGCAACGCATTGGTTCGGGGAGCTCAAAACCCGTCCGGGATTTTAACACCACCTCCGCCGGTCTTCTGGCCCACTGTGCGCTGCTCAGGTAAGGCGGCCTGCAGCTCCAGCTGCACGGCAGCTTGCCGGCAGCCTGCAGGCAGCCTCGCCAAACACACCGCCGCGTTGCCGCGTTATTTACAGAGTGTTGTTGGCGCCTCGAGTGCCGTGCGAAAACGGGGCGAATCATGCTTGTGGTGCGAAACCCGTTACCTCGCCCGAAACCCCGTTGCGGCGTCCTCTCTCTCTCTCTCTCTCTCTCTCTCTCTCTCTCTCTCTCTCTCTCTCTCTCTCTCTCTCTCTCTCTCTCTCTCTCTCTCTCTCTCTCTCTCTCTCTCTCTCTCGCTCTCGTCCACGTGGCCGCACTTCCGCTCTTAGCGCCGCGCCGAGTCCCACCCGCTGGTGGTGCCAGTCGAGCACAGTGGGCTGGAGAGCCGCGGTGGCCGCCACCCGCGACGCCAGAACCGGATGGTGCGAAATCCGGCCGCTCACCAAGGACGGCCCGCGCGGTGCGGTGCACAGTTGGCTGGCCAGAATAATACAGGTGGTGGTACTGGACCAAATATCTGTGGTGGTGGCGGCGAGGGGTTACCCACTTCTTATTTTGGTGTACACACGATTCCGGATTCCCACGATTCCCGAACAAATCCCACGGAAAAAGTGAGGATTTTTGAAGAAATTCCTTTGTTTCTTTGTGTTTTTTGACACTATTGCAAGATTACGACGACATACCATTGAAATTAAAAGGATTTTCAATAAAATTTTGAAAAAATTCGAATGATTCCCAGATTGAGTGTACACATGATTCCCGGAGTGGGTAACCCCTCGGGTGGCGGTCCAAAATCCCGTGCGGGTTTTGAGCTCCAGAGACCGCGAAATGGGACTCGAACCGAACGTGTGACCCCACCAATGGAATGCTCTCCGAACGAGTAATTCTTAGGTGGAGTCACACGTTCGGTGTGCAGTCGTCTTATCTGGCGACTCTGGAGGGAGCAAAATGAAAATCCGTGCCGCGAAAATTTCCCGCCGAAATGACTTTAAGTCTTGCTAGTGCGTCGGATGATGGCGACAACGATCATCATGATCATGAGCTGACGCAAATTGTGATAGAATTGCGAAAAGGCCGTGCAGGGTGCATTCAAGCTGTCGTCATGACGAAGCAAGGCGGCACGGCCGCCCTGGTCTCGCACCGTCCGAGCCACGGCGCCAAAGACCCCCGCTCTCCCCCTCCCCCTCCGCTCCCTGACGGTGATGACTGCTCGGATTTATGCTCGCGGCCGCTCAAACAGAAGTTGACGTGTTTAACAGGATGAATGAATTTCAACGGGAATATTAATCGAAATTTGTCCCGGGCGTCCTGTCGGGCGCGACGCGTCGACACGGGCCGCGGCGAGGACGTCGCGGAGGACGTCCCACCCAGCGCCTCCCCGCGGCACAGTGGGCCAGAAGACCGTTGAGGCGGCCAAAATCCCGGACGCATTTGAGCTCCAGAGTCGCTAAATGGGACTCGAAACGAACGTTTGACCCCACCAATGGATTCCTCGTTTCGAGAGCAATCCATTGTTGGGGTCACACGTTCGATTCGAGTCCCATTTAGCGACTCTGGAGCTCAAAACGCGTCTAGAATTTTGGCCGCCTCAACGGTCTTCTGACCCACCGTGCGCGGCCCCGGCGGCGTCGCTTCGCTCAGGCGACTCAGGCGTCGCTCCGTCTCCCTCGCACCCCTACCAAAGCGCCCATGAGCGCGAGAGAGACGGAGCGGCGAGCGCGGCTGGTGGCTGGCGGGGCTGGCGGGGCTGGCGGGGCTGGCGGGGCTGGCGGGGCTGGCGGGGCTGGCGACCGGCCAGCGCGTCTGTCTGCGTCGCCGCACACTCCGTGTCCGCCACGCTTCTCTGCGGGGGCCACGCAGGGGGCCGCGCGCTCAAAGGCAGGCCAGCGCTCAGAGGTTCAAAGGTTCACCCGCAGCGGCGGGGTGACATGCATACGCGGACAGAACGTCGCACAGTAGGCCAGAGGACCGGCACAGGTCCGGTATGTTTCAGTATTTTATTCGGTTTAGAACCCATTAAAAATACCAAAATATATAATACCGGTATTTCACCATCCCTACACAGGCGGCCAAAACTCGAAACGTGTTTTGAGCTCCCGAGAGGCGCTAATGGGACTAAAGCGGAACGTCTGACCCAACCAATGGATAGCTTTTCGAACGAGGAAACTATCTGTGGGGGTCACCACGCTCGGTTTGCGACCCATTTAGCGCCCCTGGAGCCCAAAACGCGTCAGGAGCTTTGTCCGCCCGCGCCGTACTTCTGGCCCATTGTGCGTCGGAGCGTCACGTGGCAACTGCATCCCCGCCGCCTGCATAACACTGCAACAACCCCATCAAAATGCACATTCTTCGCGCAATATTTCGTTTCCATACCGACAAACTTCCCGAAAAACAAAAAGATTGCAGTTCTCGCATTTTCGCGCGTGCGGAGCATGGCGTGGCCATTAGGTGCAAGACCACCGTGACAGTGGCCCTCTTTTGTTTCACGGCCATTTGCATATGGCATAGTGTCGGTCCAGCCACCCTCGCCCGGGCAGTATCCCGCTGTGAAATAACGACCGGGGGAGAGAGAGAGAGAGAGAGAGAGAGAGAGAGAGAGAGAGAGAGAGAGAGAGAGAGAGAGAGAGAGAGAGAGAGAGAGAGAGAGAGAGAGAGAGAGAGAGAGAGCGAGGACAGGGGCGTGGCGGACAAGCAGTGCAGGGCAAGGGCTGGCCGCGCGTTCATCTTCCTAGAACGCTTTGCACAACAAAGGCGCAACAAGTCCCCCGGCCGGCTGCGTCCTGCCCCGACGGATTTCCAGAAACAAACTCATTTTTTGAGAGGGATGAAAAAGTCTTGGAAACAGGACTCTAACCGGAGTTGTGACCCCACCGATGCATGGCTCCCCGTGCGGAGAGCAATACCGAATTACAGATAAGAACACACTTAATAACTATGTACTTTTTTGTGCATTACCTTTGCACAAATTTGTGCATGCGTTTCAATATGCACGAATTTTATGCGCTACAACGCACACTTTCGTGCGTAGTTACGCACAAATTCGTGCATTTCAAAACGCATGCACAATTTTGTGCAAATCTTGCGCACAAAAAAGTACATAGTAAGTTAGTGTGAAGCTCTGCACTCGGGTAGAGCAATCCATTAGTGGGGTCGCACTTTGAAGCTGAAAACCCGTCCCACCGTCCTTCTGGCTGGCCCACTGTGCGACGTGCGACGTGTCAAACCGCAGCGGCGGGGTCCACGAAGCAGCCCTTTGTAGTGTCCGCGGCGCGCACCACCGGGCCATGTGTTCCCCATATCGCATGCAAGTAGACTGCAAGTAGTAATAACAATGTGGAAAACCTCATCGACTCGGCGCGCATCCCTGTCCGTGACGGTCGCATTTTGTAGGGGGTCCGTCCCGCCAGCCCCTTCCTCCCCCCCCCCCTCCATCCCCCGCCCTGCCGGCACAGCGGGGACGGCCGAGGCTGATTCCGAGTGGGAGGTCTCTCTCTCGCTCTCATGGGGCGTCCCGTAGAGGTGCAAGAGAGACAGACCGACCCACAGTGGGACAGAAGACCGGTGGGGGCGGTCACAATCACCGACGCGTTTTGAGTTCTCGAGTCGCTTAAATGGGACTGGAATCGAACGTGTGACCCCCGCCAATGGATTGGTTTCCGAACGAAGAAGTGTCACACGTTTGAGTGAGTCCCATTTAGCGACTCTGGAGCTCAAAACGCGACTAGAGTTTTTGGCCGACAGCGCTGGTCTTCTGGCCCACCGTGCGACGGCACCTCCCCCTCAGCCTGCAAGGGCACAGCCAGGGGCAGAGCGACCCACGGCCACCTTCCGGCAACTTGACACCCTCCGGCGCGCCGCCGCCCGCCCCATCCTGCGCGTCCTGCACATCAACGTTTATTTAGAGAGAAAAGGACAGACTGCCGGCCGCATCCCCGGCGTCAGAACGTGAAATTTCCAGCAGAGTTTCTCGTTTTTGTGAAATCGCACACGAATTCACTCTTCATTGTCGTCGCGTATTCGTTTTGTGTCCCTCCGGTCAGGCTCCGAAATTTCCAGGACTGCTCGTTGGCAGGAGTCAAACCGGACACGTGTAACCCCACCAATGAATTTCCTCGTTCGAAGAGCAGTCCATTGGTGGAGTCACACGATCGGTTCGAGTCCCATTTAGCGACTCGCGAGCTGAAAACCCGTCCGGGATTTAGACCGCCACGCTGCAACTCCGCGCACCGCCTGGGGGGTGGGCAGCCGCTGCAGCCGCTGCAGCCGCGACGGCCGCGCTGCCTCCCAGTGTGCCGGACAAAGCCCGCGGTTTTCATCCGACATGCATTCACCACCACCGTCTTGTGACGCGTTCTGCCGAAACTGTCCGCAGGCCATCAACAAGTCGCTGCCTCCCGTTTCCACACATGTGCGGACTGCGGATGTGCGAGCAGCGTGTACGCGGACCGAGGCACAGTGGGCCAGAAGACTGGCGCAGGCGGCCTAAACTCTAACGCGTCTTGAGCTCCTGATTCGAGATCTCGAACCGAACGTGTGACTCTACCAATGAATTTCTCTCCGAACGAGGAATCCATTGGTGGGGTCACACGTTCGGTTCGCGTCCCATTTAGCGACTCTGGCAGCTCGAAAAAACGCGTTGATGCGTTCGACCGCCTCCACTGGTCTTCTGGCCCACTGTGCGAGGTGGCCGGGGCACGTACACACACGGTGTGGCACACACGCATGTCACACACTGCATGAAGCAGCATAAAGCCCCAGGAACACGGCATTATTCGCGCAGCAGCACTTTCCTTGTTTCGCGCATCGTGATGCCGTCGCCGTGGTGTCGTCGCCGTGCTCCGCGCCCGGCGCGCCGCTGGCTCTTCTTCGGAGCCCCCCTCCACCGGCGCGCCGCCGGCTTGGGCGGCTTGGGGGCGGTCCTCCCGAAATGGTGCTAGGCTGCCAGCGCGGCTGGCCGCCGCAGCCGAAGGCGGGGCTTGCAGGCGGCGGCCCCACGCAGGGCGAGCACGCCGCCGGCGCCCTGGCAGGGGTGGCAGCCCGGCTGCGAGGAGGAGCGCCGGCCGCCGGCGTCCTGGCTGGCGCAGTCAGTCTTTTCTTTGACGCGAAGCGAAGCGAAGCGCCTCACCTCGCTCCGGTGCCAGAGACCTCCGCGCAGCGAAGCGACAGTGCCGTGACGTCGTCGTGCGCCATGTCCTTGAGCTACCTTCCCGCCATGAGCGCCATGGGGGGCGCCATGAGCGTCATGTACGCCGGCGCCACCATGCCCACCCACACCCTGGAGGAGCGCCTGCACGGGCTGCCGCTGTACTCCTCGACGCCGACCGTCCTGGACGCCAGCGCCACGGTGGGCGGGTGTCCGCTGTCCCCGCCGACGAGCCCCACGAGCAGCAGCAGCGCCGGCGTCGGCAGCCCCAGCCAGCTCACGGACCTCAACCAGTACTCGTCGCACGGGTACTACAACGCCATGCCGTACCAGCAGCACCTGCAGCACCAGCTGCCGCACCAGCACCACGTCGTCATCAACAACAACAACATCGTCAAGGAGGAGCCGCAGCCGTACCACCCCGTCTACCTCCCGAGCCCCGAGAACGAGAGCAAGATCCACCACGTCCCGGACAGCAGCAGCCAAGTGAGCGACGCCCACCTCCTGCACCACAACAACGAGTACATGAACGCCGTCCATCACCACCAGCACCAACACTACAGCGAGCCGCCCCTCAGCGAGGAGGGCGACGACGACGACGATTTCAAGGACGTCAAGGACTTCAAGGAGGAGGAGGAGCAGCGGTACGCGCGGAAGCGGAAGCTGAGCGAGGTGGACTGCAGCAGCTCCGAGGACGGCCTGTCGCAGCGCGGCGGCGCGTGCAAGGTGCGGCGCCGCTCCTCGCCGCAGAACGTGGAGGACATGCACAGCCAGCGCGTGATGGCCAACGTGCGCGAGCGGCAGCGCACGCAGAACCTCAACGACGCCTTCGCCTCGCTGCGCAAGATCATCCCCACGCTGCCCTCCGACAAGCTGTCCAAGATCCAGACGCTCAAGCTGGCGGCGCGGTACATCGACTTCCTGTACCAGGTGCTGCTCAACTCGGGCGGCGCCAGCGCCATCTCAAGCCTCGCCGAGCACCACAGCGCCCTCAACGACCTGAACGCCGGTAAGTTCGGACCCTCGACTCGCGAACCAACATTCAGATTAACGTTCGGGCTGGCCGTGTCCTTGCCGCTCTTCGCTGGCCGGGTCATCGTCAGCGTGGGGATGGTGATGTCCACGCGTTTTGACAGCCCGGCAGCCCAATACCGGTCCGGGAGTTGGACTTGACCGCCTTCGCCGGTCTTCTGGCCCGCTGTGCGGGAGCCCGGCGACCCCGCAGCCGGAGGCATCGGAAGGGCTTTACGGATCGCCGTGACCTTCCCCACCGCGGGGTGTGCCTCGGCAACCCATCCTTCTCCGCCCGCAGCAACAGTTGTCCCTGCCGCCCCCCCCCTCCCTTCCATCCCGCCCGCTGCACGCCCTTGTCCTTGTTTTCCCAAGCCGTTTTCTGAGCGCGTTTTCCTGTTGTTGTTGCAGAACGTCTGAGTCCCGGATGTGGCCGGGGTAGTCCCTCCGGGGCCGGCAGCAGCGGGCCCTGTTCCCCCGCCAGCCGCCTCGCCCTGCTGGCCGCGTCCGGGGCGTCCGGGGCGTCCGGGGCGGTGGCCGGCGCGTCGGGGACGTGCTCCTACGTCAACCACGAGAAGCTGAGCCTCGCCTTCTCCGTCTGGAGGATGGAGGGCGACTGGAGCGCCGGAGACAAGTAAACGGTGAGTTGAGCTCTTATTTTTTATTTTTTTTTCATCTGTCCTACAGTGGGCCAGAAGACCGGCGCTAGAAGGGGGGGGGGCAAACTCGAGTCGCGTTTTAGAGTCCAGAGTTGCTAAATAGGACCCCACCAAGGGATTCCTTGTTCCGAGAGCAATCCATTGGTGGGGTCACACGTTCGGTCCGAGTCTCATTTGGCGACTCTGGAGGGCAAAACGCGTCCGGAATGATGGTCTTCTGGGCCCACTGTGTGTCGACATTGATCGGAGCGGGGCGTGCGGGAACATGGCGCGCGCCATATTTTACCCGCCTTTATCTTTTTCGCCCCTAGAGCCGCGTTCGCGCGCGAAAACGACACCCTGCGACTCGCTTTTGTTAATCTTTTAAAAAAAATCGCACCCCCCACCCCTCGGGCCTGCTGTGGGGAAAAAGCTTTTTCGACCACTTTAAAACTCCACTTTAGCCCGCACCCCGTCCGAGCCAACCCCGCCGTGGCTGACTAGTTGTAATAAATGTTGTGTGTGACACGACTCCACGACCAGAATGACCCTATGGGAAATTTATAGCCTCGCGTGGCGGCGCGGGGCGCAGGTCGCCGTGGGCCTAGGTGGTGGGGCCCCTGCGCGTAGCGACGCGTGTGGGGGCGGCGGAGGGGAGGGGGCGGAGGGGAAGGGGGCACGATGGGGCACCGATCACGCAGGCGATGCCTGAATGAAGCCGAGAGGAAGAGACCGATGGCTCGGATTATTGCCGCACTGCACAAGTGGCGCACAGTGGGCCAGAAGACCGGCGTACGCGGCCAAATCTCTAGACGCGTTTTGAGCTCCAGAGTCGCTGTTGGGACTCGAACCCGAACGTGTTACCCCACCAATGGATTCCTCGTTCGGAGAGCAATCCATTGGTGGGGGTCACACGTTCTGTCCGAGTCCCATTTACCGACTCTGGAGCTCAAAACGCGTCCGGGATTTCGACCGCCTCCACCTAACCTCTTCCGGGCCACTGCCTGGCACCAAAACGAGTGAAAATGAAGTCGAAAACGAGGAGTCCAAAATAAAACTCGCAGCGTTGCAAACAATTGTCACTAGTATCAAAAGGAAATTTAAGGAACAAAAAAAGGGTGAAAATTTTAGTTGCGGAAATAGATGGGTGGGCTTGCGGTCACGGCATGCCTGTGTCGATTGCGCCACTCGGCCTCGCGATCTCCCCCCTCCCCTTTTTGCATTACGACTCGCGAGCAAGCTGCTTCCCCCTCATTTACGACGCCTTCAAACTTTGGGGGTAGAAATAGTGCTCCGTAAATCACGCGTTTGCCCGCACGATGCCGCAGTATTCCTGTCGCCGTCCCACTGTGCCCGCGGCGCACCTCGCGGGGCTCATTGGCGGCGATAACGGCCGTGCGGCATTAATTTTTCTGCAAAAGGCAATTACCGTTTTTTTTTTGTTTTTTTTTTCATTTTTTTGCCACCGTGAGTCTGCGTTGTGTGGTGTTTTCGGAAGAGGGGGTTGGGGGGGGGGGGGGCACAGTGGGGCAGAAGACCGTTGGAGGCGGTCAAAATCCCAGAAGGGTTATGAGCTCTGCTCTGCATGTGCTAAGTGGGTCTCGAACGGATCATGTGACCCCACCAATGGATTTCTGGTTCGGAGAGCAATCCATTGGTGGGGTCACACGTTCAGTTCGAGTCCTATTTAGCTAACCTGGAGCTGGGAACGCGTCATAATAGGGTATTGGCCACCATTGGGTCTTCTGTCCCACTGTGCGAAGCCACCCTTCCCTTCCCCCGCCGGCCCAGTGCCAGTGGATCCCTTTGAAAAGGGAGTGCGGCGTCCATCGCCAGCGCCTTTCAAACAACCAGTTCGAGAATTAATGCGATGCCAGTTGCGGCGGTGGCGGCTGGGGCCTCTCTCCCTTGTTGCAATTCGAAGCGGACAGACAGACAGACAGACAGACAGACAGACAGACAGACAGACAGACAGACAGACAGACAGACGGCTTGGCTTGCAGCGCGCGAGGCGAGCGAGGCCCGGCGGGCCCGGCCGGATTGATTCAAATGAACCGCGATGCGCGCCGATCGCCATGGTCGCCATGCGCGCAGTGGCGCGGTCCATGACAGGTCCCTCGGAACACTACTGACTGACATGGCCGCCGCACCGCGCGTGTTTGTTTGTGTTCCGTTCCGTTTGTTGCCGCAGCTGTCACTCGCTGCGCCAGTCACTGTAGTAGTCGCACGGGGGCAGAAGGGCTGAGCGGCGGCAGGGGCGGCGCTCAGTGGGCCAGAAGACCGGCGCAGGCGGCCCAAACTCGAGACGCGCGTTTTGAGCGTCAGAGTCGCTAAATGGGACTCATACCGAAGGTTATGACTTCACCAATGGACTGCTCTCCGAACGAGGGATCCATAGGTCGGGTCACTCGTTCGGTTCGAGTCCTGTTTAGCGACTCTGGAGCTCAAGACGCGTCCACAGTTTTTGCCCCCCGCGCCGGTCTTCCGGCCCACTGTGCGTCGGGCGGGGCGGCAGGGACGGTGGCGGCGGATAGGAAGAGAGCTAGGCCCCCCTTTCTTTCCGCCACTGATTTTTAATTGGGAGTCCGTTCCGTCGTGTCCTGTCCGGGTGGGCTGGCTGTCCCAATGCTGCAGGCTCCTTCCGAACCGCGTGGTTTTTGTCGTCGTACTGTCTCTCTTGCACTCGTGGGGCGTCCCACGGGGGTGTCGTGCGAGTGGGCCAGACCGACAGAGAGCGCGCGCTTCGAGCAAGCCAAGGCCAGAGCGGCGGCGGCGTGCTGTCCGTCACTATGCGCGGCGCACGCCCAGTGGGCCAGGAGACCGGTGGAGGCGGTCAAAACCAGAAACGCGTCTAGAATTTTGGCCGCCTGCGCCGGTCTTCTGGCCCACTGTGCAGCGGGCTGTCCGCCCGTCTCTGCGGGGCGGACGACGCTTGATACGAAGAAAGAGCGTCTGTCGAGAAACTTGAATTTAATTTGGCGGTCTCGCTTTCTATCTTTTCTGCGAGTCGGGCGCCAGGCAGACCCTGACATGGTATGAATGCGCGTTGTGGCGCATTCTGATTGTGGTCCCGGAGCGACGCGTCTCGGTGCCAGCGAGCGACCACCATTCACTTGGGGGAGGCGCGTCCCTCTAAATTTAGTGACGGGGCGGGGCCGGAGGGGGGGGGCAGCGCGCGGCTGGAAGCATATAAAAACGGGACATGACAAGAGGGGCGTCGCAGGACGGGGGGCGCGGCGGGAGGGACCGATGTGGGAAAAAATGACGAAGTACAACGTTAACAGGGGGGAACGAGAGATGACTCCAAGTGCCCCTCCTCTCCCGGGGCCCCTGCTCCCGCCCCTGCCGCCCCTGCCGTGCAGTCCTGGGGGTTCATTCTCTCAAAGCGTGCCCCCTCCCCCTCTCAGAATGCGTGGTCTCTGACGACGGTTGGTCCCCCGCCCCCTTCGCCCCCGCCCCTTGCTTGATGCGTGCTCTAATGATTCATGAACGACACATGGTTGGTCTTCTCGGGACAGAGTCACGCCCGGGGTCTGCTGCTATCACAGGTGCGTCCTGGATCGTGGTTTGGAGAGTCTCCCAGGGCGGTTCTCCATTTTTTTTTTTGTGGCTCCGGAAAGGAAACAGCAGCAGGATGCGACATCGCGTGGGATATTTTTTTCCTCACGCGAAACTGCTGAAGTTTATGCGAGAGATTGTTGTCGTGTTGGCAGCAGTGTGCTGATTCCCGCGCGTTCTCGTCTTTGTTTCAGATCCTTGTGCGGCTCGGGTGCTATTTTCGGGCGGCGCGGCTGGTCCATGGGGTCCATGGGCCTCTCTGAGCCTCCCCGCGTCTCTCGGCGCCTCTCCTCTGAGCCCCTGAATCTTGGTGCCATATCCACGCTGCTATCTGGCCCGGCCATGAGCGTCCCCTCGCGCGCTCGACGCGGGCGCCACCACGCCACCGCCGCACAGTGGGCCGTGCAGGCGGCCAAAAACTCCACACTAGACGCGGTTTGACTTCCAGCGTCGCTGAGTGGGACTCGAACCGAACGTGTGACCCCGCCAATGGATTGCTCTCCGAACGAGGAATCCATTGGTGGGGTCACACGTTCGAATCGAGTCCCAACAGCGACTCTGGAGCTCAAAACGAATCGGGGGTTTTGACCGGCCCACTGTGCGCCACCGCCATCACGCGCCGGTGTCGCGACGCGCGCCCAGACGACGAAGGCCGCGCAGAGCAGTTGATTCCGAACGTCTTCCCCATGATGTCCCACTCGCACCCCAACCCCATGAGTGCGAGGGACTCATGTGGGGACTCACCGGCATCGAGCTGCAGCGCGGCGCCGCCCCTCTCGAGTCTTCCGAGAAGCGGCGGAGGTCAGAGGCGGCCGCAGTCATCCGTTCATCCGTTGGCGCGCGTCCGTTGGGGACGTCGAGGGGAGGGGGCGCAGCGCGCAGCGGCTGGAGATGCGCGACTGTACAGCGCTTTGCAGCTCGTCGAGACATCGACTTGTCGCTTGCATGATCGCTCACGGCGCGTGCGTTTAGTCCAACACGAAATTTGAAGGTAGCGTTTAAATTATATATATATCCTGAAAATAAATTTATATCTTGTGTAAGAAGTTTAAATAGATGTTGTATATGTCATGTTATTTTCGCTCTGTATTGTCATCACGTTTCTGCGCCGTGCCCTTTTTCTTGTGAATGTGTTGAATAATTTAAATATTAAGTTTTGATTGAACTTCTGCGGTTACTGTGGGCTGGCCTAATGGTGCTATTGGTTCATACCTGAAGGTTCTCCATATATCATGTATTTCTACCTTGATGAAGCTCAATTTGTGATATTTATTATGTACAAAAGGTGTAAGAAATTGCAGGGCTTCACGATTTACGGCCAACTTCTGCAAAGTTACAGCAGGCCTTACATATCCATTTTCTTAGCGACTACTCTGTGATTGTAAAATATTTGTTATTATTGTGGATGAATCCTAATTACTTTTATTTCATGAGTGCTAATGTATTTTTTCAATCAGAGGACGTCTGTTGATGATCAAGAGTTTATATAATTATTGCTCGAAACGACTGTGTGATACGCTGCTATATTTTTATAGGAATTTTTCTGGAAAAATTAAATTAGGTTGTGTAATTTATGTCTGTTTTGAGCTCATGTACATTCCTCAAGCGATTGTACAGTCCTTGTATTATTATTATGATTATTAGTTATTTTAATAAACAAATTTACTTGATTTTTAACCGGTCTCCTTTTATATCATGACGGTTTCCCCAACAGTGGCACGGGCGGCTTATTCAGTCCGATTCACCAAGTGTGGTCCAGTTCATCTGAACACAGGGCGTTGTGTCTGCAGCAGGTCGACCGCGGCGTGGGGCCGGGCACAGTGGGCCGGGCGGGCTGGGGATCTAAGGATCTCATCGCTCGAGCCGATCAAGAAACACCAAGACGCTTTACAAATATAGAATCAGAAAGAAAATAGAGAACAAAGGAAACAAATGCCATTGAAATAAAATGTTTGATCCTGACTCGTGATTAATTAGTAGTGCCACGGCAACAGCGAGTTGATAAGTGGGACTCTTACATCCACAGAGTCGAACAAAATCTTGGTGAAATACATAATATCCAATCCGCCTCATAGTGCAGGAAAAGAGCGAGGATGACGTCATTGCCTTGTCTTGTCGCGACCTTTTCGTGCCAGTGTCTGCACTCCCGCGGGGACTTTCCTAAACACGCGATTCGGAATGCTGGCCGGGACCGGCCGCCCCCACTCGGCCGCGGTGGAGTGCTTTTAGGCGGGCAGCGGCAGCGGGGCGACTCCTGGACGCGGCGCCCAGTGGGCCAGAAGACCGGTGGAGGCGGTCTAAATCCCGGACGGGTTTTGAGCTCCAGAGTCGCTAAATGGGACTCGAACCGATCGTGCGACCCCGCCAATGGATTCATCATTCGGAGGGAAATCCATTAGCGGGGTCACGCGTTCGGTTCGAGTCCCAGTACCGTCGCCGGAGCTAAAAACGCGTCTGGGAATTTTCACCACCTCCACCGGTCTTCTGGCCCACTGTGCGCTGGACAGAGCAGAGGGCGGCCCAGAGAGCGCGCCCCCTAACCCTCAGTGTTTCGCCAGGACGCCATTTGTTTGACGCGGGCGGCCCGGAGCGCTCTGTACGGGCAGTCCATCCTGGACTGCATCGCGCGCGGGCTCTCGCGGGACCGCCGCAGAGTACAACCCTTACGGCCAGCTCGGCGGCGGGGGGCCACAGTGGGCCAGAAGACCGTTGAGGCGGCCAAAATCCCAGAGGCGTTTTGAGCTCCATAGTCGCTAAATGGGACTCGAATGGAACGTGTGACCGCACCAATAGATTCCTCGTTCGGAGAGCGGTCCATTGGTGGGGTCACACGTTCGATTCGGGTCCCATTTAGCGACTCAGGAGCTCAAAACGCGTCTCGAATTTTGGCCGCCTCAACGGTTTTCTGGCCCACTGTGGGGAGGGGTGACAGTGAAGAGCGCCGTGATGGACGCGTCTCCACGGGACGCGACGCCACGCCGCCGCGGCGCGCACCGCGGCGCTAAACAGCGGAAGAACATCTGTCATCGCCGTCAAGGAAGGCGCCGCCGCGGCCGACCGCGCAAAAACAGCGAGAACGCCGAGTGGCCACGCCACGGAGTCAGGCAGCTGTCGCACAGTGGGCCAGAAGACCGGTGGAGGCGGTCACGATCCCGGACACGTTTTGAGCTCCAGAGTCGCTCAGTGGGACTCGAACCGAACGTGCGACCCCACCAGTGGATTGCTCTCCGCTAGAGGAATCCATTGGTGGGGTTACACCGCGGAGCACGTTCAATGCGAGTCCCATTTAGCGACTCTGGAGCACGTCTCGATTTTTTTGGCCGCCAGCGCGGTGTCTTGCCCACTGTGTTTTGCTCTCCCTTTTCTCTCGGTCACCCTCTCTTCCGCCCTCAATTCTTTGGCACCCATGAGTTGTTCAGCAAGGGCGTGAGGGAGACAGAGCGAGGAAGCCCCCCGTTCAGAGCGAGACTCCTGGCCCACTGTGCGGCGGCGCGCCGAGGAGCTAGGCAACCCATTAGACGCCCGAGTCACCCTGCCGGCGGCTCGGCGGCGCGCTGGGCGGGAAGGCCCGCACCGCTGCTGCACTCTGGCGGTCGATGCCGGCACTGCAGCGCCAGCAGCGCCAGCGCCCCGAGGTGTGGCGCGGCGGGGGAAGGAGGGGGAAGGGGAAGGGGCTCCAACGCCAGGAGTATCGTCGCTCGGCTGTGGGGGCTGGTCCGGTCTTCCGGTTCGGTGATTGCGAGCGAAAGAGACCGGCCGAGACAGCGTTCCGCGAGGTTTTATCACATGGTTTTATGAGAAGGTGTACCTCATTACCGGTTCCAGCGTTTACACAGAAAGTCGTCGGTCTGAATCGCCGACCCTTACGGAGTATTTTGAGCACACATTTTACAAACTAATTTACTTTGTTATACGTAGAAATAGTTCGTAAATTACGAAGTATTTTCTTCGTAAGCTTAGGTATGCTTATAATACTTTGTTAAGACAGGCTGGTTTTCTTTGTAAGGCCTGAAATAGTTTGTAAGGTTTTCTCAGTGCAGGACAGGACAGCTAACCGAGGAGACCGCGGGGATGAGAGGGGCACGGTGGGTGCGGCGCCGCCGCCGCCTGATTCCGAGAGTCGCTTTCGTCGCTCTGTCTCTCTTCCCGCCCCCACAGGCAACACAGTCAGCGGAACCAGTCTGCCGGAAGCAGGGGCGCCCTGCAGCAGTGGCGTCGCGCGGCGGCGGCGGGTCGAAGCAGACTGCTTGAGTCACGTCCCGGACCCCGCCTGTGGTCGGCCGGGTGGGGAGGGGACCCCGGCGTACCCCGGCGCGGCGCGCCCGCCGAGGGGTTCATAATGTTTTGCGTGCGCAGATCTACGAAATGCGGGACATTTGTCACCGCGGGCTGACATAAGGTTGGCCGGGCGGCGGCGGTGCCGAGGCTCGCCTGCCGTCTGGTCCACTGTGTCTGCTCATGGAGAGGGGTCTGCTGCTGCTCCCTGCTGCTCCGAGACGCGGCCACTGACTCGGCGCCGTCGCCTGCCCGGTCACCAAGTCCACGGCGGACCAGCGCCATGACCGTTCAAGTGGCGAAGCGCCGCGAAACGGCATACGATCAATTGGTGGTGTATGTAAAGTAGCCTCTCAAGAGTCAAGTCCCAGCCTGAGAAACTGGAAGGACTAGCAAGTTATGTTGCCTACGCGGCTGCGGCGGGTTCGCTGGGGAAGGGAGGGGCGGCCACCCTGGCCGCCACTCGCTCACCCCAAGCAGAGCAAGTTGGGCTGCCTACCACTGCGGCGCCAGGACTCGCTTAACGGTGGGAGTTGGGAGAAAGTGTTTTAATTGGAGCCATTCATCACCGAAGGAGCTGGAGGGGGTGAGGGGCGGGGGGGGGGGGTGAGATCCCCCACCCCTCCCTCACCCCCAGCCGATCCCCGCGCCTCTTATCGCACCGCATCGCTTCGCTCGGCAATAAATCGGTATCGCTGTCCTTGTCCCAGTCGGCCGCGCCGCGCCACCGAAAGTTATTTAGAAAATTGTTTGCTTCCTCTGCGTGCGGCTCGGAGCTACGGGCTCGCGGCATCGCTGCTGTATCGCTATGGCACGTGAGCCGGGCTGACCGGGGGTTGTTCGCCCCCCGGCTGCCGGCTGACTCAAACAGTGTGGTTCCGTCGCAGTGGGCCAAGCCAAAATAACGGCGCAGGCGGTCAAAAACTCTAGACATGTTTTGAGCTCCAGAGTCGCTTACTGGGACTCGAATCGAACGTGTGACCCCACCGATGGATTGCTCTCCGAACGAGGAATCCATTGGTGGGGTTACACGTTCGGTTTGAGTCCCATTTAGTGACTGTTTTTTTGGCCGCCTCCACCGGTCGTTTGGCCCACTGTGCGTCTCTCTCACACATAAGGCATCCCGTAGGTTGCGCGAAAGGGACAGCATGAGGCTCTGTATGGACTGGAAGCTGCAGCGCCATAGGCTGTGGCTGCTGGCTTCGAAAAGCGTCATTTTCTCGATCATTTTCCAGCCGGGGAGCCCCGATTCAGCGGAAGGAAGGGACCGTGAAGGTGGCGGCGGATTGGCTCGGGGCGAGGCGACGCGGCGAAGCCGAGACTTTGCCCACTATTGATCTTTTTATTCCGGCCCCTATAACACCGCCGCCATCATCCCGGAGGAAGACCGGAAGACTCTTCGGGGCGCCGCCAATGAAAACAATACGATTCGGAGATGATTTCGGCCCTAAGGTTGGGCTTGGCCGCGCCAAGCCACTCGCCTTATTTCTCTCTCTCTCTCTCTCTCTCTCTCTCTCTCTCTCTCTCTCTCTCTCTCTCTCTCTCTCCTCCCCTTCAAGATAGCGGAAAGGAGAGCGCAGAGCGGCACCAGGGCGGAACCAAGCAGGTGGAGATTCCGGCCTCACTTTTTGGTCGGCATGGAAATTAATCTGCTTATTCCATCCCCGGCAGTGGCCGTATTCACGTGGCGGCCTGAGGAGTCCGCGCGCCAGTACCTTTACCGTCACACTGCGCGAATCTTCGACAAGGAAAAGAAATCCTTGGTATGCGACTTCTGGAAAGGTGCCCAAAGAGAACAAGAGGGTCAAAGTGAGGCCATGACGAGGTCTAAGGATGTCGTCTACATCCTTTGCCATCAGTTAGACTTCATATGGACTTTTGCCTTCCTGTTCTCCCTCTGTGAGGTCAGAGGCGAACGTATTCTTCAAAGAGAGCGCTGGTTCAGAATAACTTGGAGGGCTTACTGGCTTCCTTCACATCGGCTACGTCCTTGGACATCCTATGCGCGTCATGAAAGTGTCAAAGCGCCAAGGCTAAGGGCGACAGGGCCGGGGCACAGTGGGCACAATGGGGAATAGAGAGAGAGAGAGAGAGAGAGAGAGAGAGAGAGAGAGAGAGAGAGAGAGAGAGAGAGAGAGAGAGAAAGCGAAAGAGAGAAAGAAGCACCCAGCAGCCCAGGGCCGGGCCATAAAAATAACTCGCCCTTGGAGGGCTTGGACTTGGAGCGGGCAGGAGAAGGGCCCCCATTCGCCTCCGCCCGGATTCAGCATTCCATAGTTCTGTCTGCGGGCCGAGTCCGAGCACGCCCTGCCTCTGTCTCCCCCGCACTCATGCGGGACGCGCCATGAGTGCGAGAGAGACAGAGAGAGACCTCGCCATGAGTCCGCTGGCGCCGCGCCGCGCGTGGGCCGGCCGGCGGCAACGGCCGGATGGCACAGACGAGGCACAGTGGGCCAGAAGACTGGTGGAGGCCGTCAAAAATTCGGGACGGATTTTGAGCTCCAGAGTCGCTAAACAGGACTCAAACTGACCCCACCATTGATTGGATTGCTCTCCGAACGAGGAATCCATTGGTAGGGTCACACGTTCCCTTCGAGTCCTGTTTAGCGAACTTTGGAGTTCAAAACGCGTGGTATACAGCTTTGGCCGCCTGCGTCGGTCTTCTGGCCCACTGTACGAGGGGTAGGCAGGCTGCCGGTCCTGGCCATCGACAGCGCAGGGATTGCTCCATGTTTCCACGCTAAATAAACTCCGCCCAAGTACACGCCGGCTCGCCCCCGCCATGCCGTTTTACTGTTGCGGTGCGGACCCATATTTTTCCGGCGAAGGCCGGCGTGCCGTCCTCCACGCCGCCGACCGCCGGTATTCGGTGAGTGTCCGTCCGCGGTGGCGGCTGCAGTCCGATTCAGCGGCGACGAAGTGCTTCGGTCGCTCTGTCTCTCCCACACTCAGGGGTCAGGCCAAGTCGGGGCGAGAGAGACAGAGCGGAATCAGCCTGCGTGAGGGCGTCGGGGGCGGGGTTGGCGAGGGGCGCCGAAGGGACAGGCCCGCCTTCAGGAATGTGTCCGCTGTGGCCGGAGTGTCTCCAGTCCATTCGTCCTGCTTCGGTTCGAGGCCGTGCGTAGGGCCTTGCGGAGCACAGTGGATCAGAAGACCGGAGGAGGCGGTCGCAATCCCCGGGGGCACACTAAACAGGACCCGAACCGAACGTGTGATCCCACCAATGGGTTGCTCTCCGCACGAGGAATCCATCGGTGGGGTCGGTCACACGTTCGGTTCGAGTCCCATTTAGCGACCCTGGAGCTCAAAACGCGTCAAGAGTTTCGGCCGCCTGCGCCATAGTCTTCCGGCCCACTGTGCGGAGGCCTTGCGGTCCGTAGAGCCGTGCGACAGAGAGAGCGCGACGACCCCGCCGGGACCGACGCGGCCGCGGTCATGTCCAGGCTTCCAGGGCGGAGACACCACGTCGTCAAGGCGCCGCCGCGCCCATTTCGGCGGCCAAACGGCGGGGCGGGACGGCGATCTCCGAGCGCCTCGGAGGCCGTTGTCGTGCCCAATGAGCCCCCAATTGGATCGGATGGACTCGGGGCGGGGCGGGGCGGGGCGGGGCGGGGCGGGCGAGGCGGGGTGGATGGCGGTCACGTCTAATGTTTCGCCGGGCTGTCTGTCAAACCGTGGGCGCGGGATTTGGCACGGCGCGCGCGTCACTTGAAACTCGAGGAGGAGGCGAGCCGTGTGGTGCAGCGTTCCCCCACCCACAGTGGGCCAGAAGATCGGCGCAGGCGGACAAAACTCTAGGACGCGTGTTGCGCTGCAGAGTCGCTAAACAGGACTCGAACCGATCGTGTGACCCCACCAATGGATTGCTCATACGGAGTGCAATCCATTGGTGGGGTCAAACGTTGAGTCCAATTCCCATTAACTTGGAGCCCCCAATCCGTTCGGGATGCCCGCCTCCACCGGTCTTCTGGCCCACTGTGCCCAACCCACCCAATCCTACCCCACCCAGTCCCACTCCGTTATCGCGGGCGATGACGGCCAAGCTGACCGGCGCGCCTATCTCTGATTGTCGATTCCAGCTGCACAGCATTTTGGGGCGGTATTCCGGTGGGCGGGGCCAAAAATACATGCGATGCCTTTTAATTGGTGGCCACTCATGCAGCAGGTCCGCCAGGTGGCAAAACACGGCGGCGGCCACCCACGGACATTATCCGAACAAGCGGATTTGGAGAGCGGCTCTGACATTAGCATGGAAGCCGCATGGAGTGAAAGGACCCTGGCGCATAGTGGGCCAGGCCAGAAGTCAAGACGCGTTTTGAGCTCCTGAGTCGCTTAATGGGACTCGAACCGAACTTGTGACCCCCACCAATGAATTACTCGTGGAATCCATTGGACGTTCGGTTCGAGTCCTCGAGTTCTGGCCGCCTGCGCCGGTCTTCCGGCGGACTAAAGAAGCAGGGCAAGCGACATCCGACAGGATTTAACTCCTTCTCTTTATTGCTGCTAACTCTCCCGGGCAAAAAAATAAATAAAATAACGTGTACGTGCAGCCGGAACAGCCCGACCGAGTCGAGTGCACACGTCGACGGGAGGGAAGGATTATGACAAGCGGCGGCGCCGGCCCGTGTGTGTGCGAGCGTCTGTGTGTGTGAGAGAGAGAGAGAGAGAGAGAGAGAGAGAGAGAGAGAGAGAGAGAGAGAGAGAGAGAGAGAGAGAGAGAGAGAGAGAGACTGTGTGTGTGTTCGTGTGTGAGAGTGCAGGTGAGTGCGCGAGAGGAGACGCGCGGCGACAGGCGTTTCTTATGGCTCTGCTCCGCTGGTCACATGCCCCCCTCCCAGGTGATCAAGGAGGAGGAGAAGGAGGAAGGAGGACGAGGAGGCGCCGTAGGTGGAGGAGGCCGGCTCTGCCGCGGCCCGGCTCCTTGCCCGGCCGGCAGTGCCGCTGCCGTACGTGCTCGCCGCGTGCTCGCGCTCGGGCGTCGCGGTCCCATTGCGCGGTCATCGATTCCGTTCGATTCAATAGTGCGGCAATTCGCTCGCGTGCGCGCGTGACCGCGTGCGTGCGTGGATGTGTTGGTGTGTCCAATCACGGCGACCGGGTGCACGACACGGCGCCAGCGGCCCGGGCTGAATCCGATTTTGCTGCTTCCGTCGCTCTGTCTCTCTCGCACTCGCGGGACGTCCCGTCGGGGAGCGAGAGAGACAGCGTCGAAAGCAGTGCCCGGAATCCGCCTGCAGGCAGGTCTTCTTCCGGCCGCCGCCGTCATGTGCTGGCCGTCCTCGCTGACGCCGTCCCGGGGCATCGCCGTCATGTAGGCCACCGCGGCGGAGGCTGCCAGGGCGCACAGTGGCCCAGTGGTGGGGCCCACCCGCGCGCCGGCCGCGCTGGAGGCCGCGGGGCTGATGACTAGCGCGGCCGATAAAGCCAGGCTTCCCCGCGCCGCCCGGCCGGCGGTTCGAGTCTGCGCCGCCGCGGCGCGGCTTTGACGGCGGTCCGCGGCGTGGAACGGCCACCAGGACGTCCCGGAGTACCTCTCTCCGGAAGGCCTCTCCCCGGAGGACGAGGCCTGTTTGATACGCCGCCGGAACGAAAGGTAAGAGCGCCGCGACCCGCCCCCGCAAGGCAACCCGCGGACCAAACCTCTGCACAGTGGGCCAGAGGGCCGGCGCAGGCGGCCAAAACCAGAGACGCACCTAAACAGGACGGGAACCCGAACGTGTGACCCAATGTGCGCCGCCGTCTTCCCTCACCAATAAGACGCCAAGGACGCACGCCTGCCGCCACCGCGGAATGTAATTTCCGCCCTGGCCGCGGAGCAGGCCCAGAAGTGTGTGATTAAGGCTCGGTGACAGCGACAGCCGCGAAAAATGACCGCCTGGAGGGACGTGAGGAAACGGCAGGGACACCGCGGGGACACGGCAGTCATTAGTTCCGACCTGGACGGCCGCACGGGGCTGCACTTGCCCCTGTAGAGAGCGAGGCGGCGAAGGAAGCTTCAGCGCGACAGAAGTTGTTTATTTTCGAAAGGAAAATTGTGGACCACTTCAGGATTCGAACCTCCGTCCCTGCTCCCAGCAGCCGAGCTCGGTGCAACTATAGCCCCGTCCCCAGCACACAGTGGGCCAGAAGACCGGTGGAGGCGGTCAAAATCCCCGACGTGTTTTGAGCTCCTAAGTCGCGAAATGGGACTCGAACCGACTGTGTAACCCAGGCGCGGATCCAAAACTTTGTCTGAGGTCTAAGGGGTAATGGAGCGAGTTTTGCCTCCTTACAGGCATAAAGTAGTGCTTGTTGCCTACCTTTCAGGCGGCCTCTCTAGTGCCCAATGGTGGGGTCATTACCCCCATCCACCCCCCCAAATCCGCGCCTGGTGTGACCCCACCAATGGATTGCTCTCCGAACAAGGAACCCATCGGGATTGCGTGCAGCATGGATAACCGGAGATTACCAGTCAATTTGTACACAGGATTCCCGGGGTGGTGGCCCCCTCGAGTTTGGCACATGCATGTATGTCCTTGGCCGTCAGAGAGCCATCGTCCTGGGCGGCACTCCAACACGCGTGGCCAAGGAGCCGCACTGTCCACGTGGCTCCACGTGTGAGTCACCAGAACGGTAACGACTTTGCCTAAGTGCAGCGCCGCGCTTCAGTGGCCATCCAGTGATACGGCAGCCTCGCGAGAGTGCCGCGCACAGTGGGCCGGAAGACCGGTGGAGGCGGTCAAAATCCCGAACGGGTTTTGAGCGGTTTTGAGCTCCAGAGTCGCTGATAGGGACTCGAACCGAACGTGTGACCCCACCATATGGATTGTTTTCCGAGCGAGGAGTCCATTGGTGGGGTCACACGTTCGGTTCGAGTCCCATTCAGCGACTCTGGAGCTCAAAACGCGGCTAGAATTTGGGGCCCTGCACCGGTCTTCTGGCCCAGGCGGCAGGAGGCAGAGCGAGGCGGCGGTTAATAGTTGCTCACTCGCGTTTACTTCCTCCTTCTTCTGCACCCGGATTCCGACAAGTCGTCACGGTCGTTCTGTCTCTGTCACACTTATGGGTCCACTGTTTTCCAACGAATGTGACGTCATATTCTTTCGAATAATGTGAATTCTGTCTCGCACGTTTGAATATGACGTCGTCACATTCGTTTGAATGTGGCACCTTTATTTAACGGCCGTCTCACGTTCAAACGAATGCATCATCGTATTCGAAAGACTGTGACAAAATTCACATTCGAACGAATATGACGTCACATTCGTTAATTGACAGTGGGCCTGCGAGAGAGACCGCGCGACGCTCCTCGGGACGGCGCGCGGCTGTCCTGCACTATGATGGGTAAATAATTGAAAGCGGCGGTGCGGCCACAGTGTTGCGACACACGGCGGGCGCCTCGTGGACAGGAAACAAAGCAGAGCGCCAAAGTTGGAGAGGAACGCACAGCCGTCGTAGGTTGTGTGTGTGTGTGTGTGTGTGTGTGTGTGTGTGTGTGTGTGTGTGTGAAGGAAGGAAGGAAGGAAGGAAGGAAGGAAGGAAGGAAGGAAGGAAGGAAGGGGGAAACTGCACTATTTTGCCATGCGTGAAGGATTGCGCGACAAATAGTATCCGGTTGAATGTGGCCAGTAGACCACCTCTTTGCAAATGGAACCGCACAAATTCGTGCGAAATAATGACGTACAAATTTGTAAGAAAAATAGTCACGGAAAACAAGGTACAGATACATTTTTAGTGTGTTAGTCTCTGAAGGTACTGCACTGAGCGCGTTTCCTTTCCTGGACGTTGATAGTTTGAGCAACGATCCATGTTCGCGCGCGCGGTTCTTCGCGGGAGACGCAGAGGCATCAGTGGGCCAGAAGACCGACGAAGGCGGCCAAAAATCTGGACGCGTTTTGAGCTCCCGAGTCGCTAAATGGGACTCGAACCGAACACGTGGCCCCACCAATGGGGCTCTCACTCGGAGAGCAATCCATTGGTGGGGTCACACGTTCGATTCGAGTCACATTCAGCGACTCTGGAGCTCAAAACGCGTGCAGAATTTTGTCCGCCTGCGGGGCCCACATCGTGAGACGCGAAGCGGAGTGAACGGAGTGGCGGGGCTCGCTGCACAGCTCGCTGATAGGTCGGAAGGGCGCCGGCAGACGGCGCTGGCGGCGCTAACTAACGACTCCACGCATTACTGGCAACGGCTCCGGCGCCGCGACGCCAACAGTGCTGCCGACCGACCGGAGGGAGGGACTGTCGAGAATTAACAGCGTCTCGAAACTCACTTTTTGACACGTGTGCGCCGCGGCGTCGTCGCCGTGGTGCTTGAAGAGCCACCGCCGAGAGCGCGCGGACCCCTTTTTTTTTTCGGGCCATGTTTTTAGAGCGAGGGTTACGTCTAGATGCCCCGTCCGTTCACCGACCTCGCCTTTTTTTGTGGCCCCTGTGCGGCTTCACACGACGCACACATTCACACCATGAGAGAAGGGCGCCCTTCTCTCATGTCCACACTCTCTCACATTCACACACGCGGACACCAATGCGCGCGACTCTCTCTGTCTCTTTCGGTCTCTCTCTCTCTCTCTCTCTCTCTCTCTCTCTCTCTCTCTCTCTCTCTCTCTCTCTCTCTCTCTCTCTCTCTCTCTCTCTCTCTCTCTCGCACACAAACACATACCTACACACACTCACTAACAGAGACCCTCACGACATTATTGGGCATGGTTAAGGGCGCCTCGTTAAGTCCAAAAGTGGCCCCAATGACGGTTCGCGCCGTCGGCGTCCCGCCCGGCCCCCGAGCCCCGCCCCAGGGTCCTGCGGTCGCCGCCACACAGTGGGCCAGACGCGTTTTGTTCGAGCTCCAGAGCCGCCAAAAGGGACTCGAGCCGAACGTGTGACCCCACCAATGAATTGCTCTCCAAACGAGGAATCCATCGGTAGGTTCACACGTCCTGTTCGAGTCTCGTTTAGCGACTCTGGAGCTCGAAACGCGTCTAGAGTTTTGGCCGCCTGCGCCGGTCTTCTGGCCCACTGTGCGCCATGCCGGCCACCAGAAAGGACTGATTGGAGGAGTAATTTTCGCAAATAATGTCCGCCTCGTTGGTTATGGGGCTGCGCGTGTGGGCAGGAAGGTGTCCCCGTGACCCCGCTGCTCTCCGCCGACGAACTGAAAGAAAAACTATCGGCAAATATATATTAATTTCATGGTTTAAATTGATTTATGGAAGGCATGAGTAAGCTGCGATTGTAATTTTTTTTCTGGTGGAGGCGAAGGAGGCCACCCGCTGTTGTAATCCGGTAGCCTCGGCGGGCGCGGACTGAGCCGCGGTGTCAGTGACAACTGCGCTGCGAAATTGGAAATGTAGCGCCGGTGGCTCCAAGTAAACCTTCACCTGGAAAGAATGCTCTTTTCCGTCTGCTGATGACGCAAGGCAGTGGCAGTAAATACCCCTCTTCTTGGCGCAACAACGAAACCTACTCCCCTTCTCTTTTCCAGGAAATGTTTGGAAAGGTTCGGTAGCGGCCCGCACTGTGCCGGGGCGTTCCAATCGGCTATCAACGCTATAACCGTCCATCACCGGGGCTTAGAGATAACGGACGGCCAATGGGCGAGCAGCCGGGGCTGGCTTTATTTGCGAACGGAAGTTAGACAAGCGGCTCCAACCCAGCACAGCAGCCGGGGCTGGCTTTATTTGCGAACGGAAGTTAGACAAGCGGCTCCAACCCAGCACAGCAGCCGGGGCTGGCTTTATTTGCGAACGGAAGTTAGACAAGCGGCTCCAACCCAGCACAGCAGCCGGGGCTGGCTTTATTTGCGAACGGAAGTTAGACAAGCGGCTCCAACCCAGCACAGCAGCCGGGGCTGGCTTTATTTGCGAACGGAAGTTAGACAAGCGGCTCCAACCCAGCACAGCAGCCGGGGCTGGCTTTATTTGCGAACGGAAGTTAGACAAGCGGCTCCAACCCAGCACAGCAGCCGGGGCTGGCTTTATTTGCGAACGGAAGTTAGACAAGCGGCTCCAACCCAGCACAGCAGCCGGGGCTGGCTTTATTTGCGAACGGAAGTTAGACAAGCGGCTCCAACCCAGCACAGCAGCCGGGGCTGGCTTTATTTGCGAACGGAAGTTAGACAAGCGGCTCCAACCCAGCACAGCAGCCGGGGCTGGCTTTATTTGCGAACGGAAGTTAGACAAGCGGCTCCAACCCAGCACAGCAGCCGGGGCTGGCTTTATTTGCGAACGGAAGTTAGACAAGCGGCTCCAACCCAGCACAGCAGCCGGGGCTGGCTTTATTTGCGAACGGAAGTTAGACAAGCGGCTCCAACCCAGCACAGCAGCCGGGGCTGGCTTTATTTGCGAACGGAAGTTAGACAAGCGGCTCCAACCCAGCACAGCAGCCGGGGCTGGCTTTATTTGCGAACGGAAGTTAGACAAGCGGCTCCAACCCAGCACAGCAGCCGGGGCTGGCTTTATTTGCGAACGGAAGTTAGACAAGCGGCTCCAACCCAGCACAGCAGCCGGGGCTGGCTTTATTTGCGAACGGAAGTTAGACAAGCGGCTCCAACCCAGCACAGCAGCCAAATCTGACTTTTGAATACTTCGACCCATTCTCCTCGGGCATGCTTTTCGTCGCGCTGCGTTTCGAAAATAACGCACTTTCTCCGCAACCTTCGCACAGTGGACCAGAGGACTGGTGGAGGCGGCCAAAACTAGACGCGTTTTGAGCTCCAGAGGAATCGCTGAAGGGAATCGAACGGAACGTGTGACCCCGACCCCACCTGTGGATTGTTCTTCGAACGAGGAATCCATTGGTGGGGTCACACGCTCGGTTCGAGTCCCATTTAGCGACTCTGGAGTTCAAAACGCGTCCGGGATTTTCGCCGCCTCCACCGGTTCTCTCGAGGGGTCCACCACTCTGGTAATCCTGTGTACACTTCGTCCAGGAATCATCAGTAATCACATGCCAAAACTGGATATTTTCGCTGTTTTTATCGGCTTTTGGCGGTTCTTCTTACGAAAATGTGCAAAAAATGACCCAAAGTAACCAAATTTATAGAGATTTTTGAGATTTTTCGTTGGAAATCACTGGTAATCGGTAATCATGTGTACACTCCTGAGCTGAGTGGTGGACCCCTCGGGTTCTCTGGCCCACTGTGCTTCGATCGGTTGCGCGTCGCCGCGTCGCCGGCACGCTTGGCGCGGCGGCGTGCAGCTAGGCGAGGAGACTGTAAGGGCGGAATCTGTTTACGCCAAGCGTTCGCCTCGTTAAAAGCAGTTTAATTAACCCGCTGGGCGGCAAACACTGCAAGGCAGGCAGGCAGGCAGGCAGCGCACTGCGAGGGAATGCGAAATCGAGATTCCCGCTGGCCGTGTCCCGTGTCCCCGTCTTGCTCCCGCCACTTCTTTCCCCCTCTATTTTCCGACCTTTCTCTTCCTCCTCGCGCCCCGCTGGTGTCGGCGTTGATGAACCTGGACAAACAAAACAACAAACTCCCTGATTCGTCTCTCCCGCCCTCCCCGAGTCTCCCAGCAGCCGATGGACGGAGAGGCCGAGGCGGTCCCACAGTGGGCCGTAGGAGGCGGTCAATATCCCGGACGGGTTTTGAGCCCAAGAGTCGCTGAACAGGACTCGAACCGAACGTGTGACCCCACCAATGGATTGCTTTCCGTACGAGGAATCCATTGGCGGGGTCACACATTTCGTTCGAGTTCCATTTGGCGACTCTGGAGCCCGAAACGCATCGGGCAGGGATCCAGCTATCCATCTCCAAACACTCCGAAGGGATTCGCGTTTACCTACACCGGCGAAACCCGAAACCCAGGTACGATGAGCACACGCTGGAAAATCCTTGGACGCTTCAACCATGGGGGGATTTCTCAACCACAATAGTTATCAGTATGCTTAAAGATCAGTCAGGTCAGGGATCAGGGATTACCATAGTGGTTGGGACGGCAAATGGGAATTATCAGAGTATTTTTATAAGAGCTATGGGCGGCGCGCGCAGAGCGAGGGGGCCACCACTCTCATTTCAGGCGTACACTAGATTACGGGATTACGGGAAATTTTGGAAAACTGGTTCAACAACGTTTAAAATGGCTCAAAAACGTTGAAAAATGACAGAATTTTGTCAAGGATTACGTGATTACGGCATGGATTACCGGAGATTACCAGCCAATTTGTAAACAGGATTACGGGGATGGTGGCCCCCTCGGCGCAGAGACACGAAGACGCTCGGTCCGTCCGACGGGCCCGCGGCGGGGAGCAGGAAGACCCTCTCCGTCGGCCCGGCTCGCTTGCTTTGCTGCTCTCTATGTACGTTTTCGTGCCTTAATTCAGGAGTTTTGTTGGTGTTTAAGTTGGACGACGCGCCCGCGGGAAGCGGAGCAGGGTCGGCGGGGATCGCCGCCGCCGCCTCCAAGAACTCCCGCATCTTGACAAACATGGCCAGCAGTCCAACATGAGGAACCTCCGGGCCGGCGCGGCCCCTGCACACAGGATGGGCGGCGTGCGATTCCTGTCCGTGCACACGGTGCACACCTAACTCTTGCCGGGCGAAGGGAGGCAGCAGGAGGGGGCCACAGTGGGCCAGACGACCGCCGCAGTTGGCCGAAACTCGTTTTGAGATCCAGAGTCGCTAACAAGGACTCGAATAAAACGTGTGACCCCACCAATGGATTCCTCGTTCGGAGAGCAATCCATTAGTGGGGTCACACGTTCGGTTCGAGTGACTCTGGATCGAGGGGAAACGACTTCGGTTATCCGGCGTACAGCAAATTAGTAATCCGTAATCCGGATGACCAGAAATGTCGAAGTAATCCAGTGGTGGTCCGGGAAAATTCTGAGGTAATCCGGGGTAATCCGGCGTAATCCAATGGTAATCCTGGAAATTTTTCGATGTAATCCGGAGGTAATCCGCGGGTTATCCGGGGTAATCCCTATCCGAGGTGCACAAAATTTCTCAGTCGTTTCCCCTTTCACAGAGTAGTACAAAATGAGACCGGCCACACACAAGAGTCCACTGAAAACACAAACCTTCTCTTCCTGTTTGCTGTTGAGCGTGTACCCACCCATCGCCGTCAAGTGTTTTACGGCCCGGCTGGTCGCTCGGTGCGCTCGGCACGGCGTACCGCCCGAATTTTGATGCCGGATGTCGCCGGAAGTGTCGTCTAGTGTCCCCGCCCGGCCGGCGGCACCGCGGGAGCAGCGACGCGGCGACATGCTGAACAGCTTCCTGTCTGGCGGCAACCCAGTTTACTTGGCCTCATTGTGGCGTCGCAGGAATCGCCCTGTCTTTCGGTCCAAGGAAACGACGATCTAAAGATCCTTGGCACTGAAAGAAATTGTTTGGACACAAAATTTTTCTGTGAACGAGTCATGCCAGTCAAGCCAGATTATTCCGTCCCTTTGGGAGCTATAATTTTCGCGTATGACCTTTCTTCGGTCATACATTTGTGTATGACCTTTTTATTGGTCATACTTTTTGTGTTGCCAAAAATTATTTGCCATTTCCAATGTCACTCGAGTCATTGAGCCGGACCGGATCCAGTTTTGGTTTCGTGGCGCCGCCGCCGCCGCCCCCGCGGTGTGGGAATGGGCGGGCGGCCTGGCCGAGGCCTGGCGCCAGTGCGTCGCGCCGCGGTCGCTCGGCCTGTTTACCTGACGCAACTTGAACTCTGCTGGAGTCGCCTGATCCTTTCGTCGCTCTGTCTCTCTCGCAGTCGTGGGGCGTCCCGCAGGGATGCGAGAGAGACAGAGCGATCCTCCGGACTCAGGCGCGGCAGTCGCTCCGTCGCTGAAAAGTGAGGCGACGCAGCGTCGCGACGCTGGGGGGTCGCCCTCGCGACGTGGACGCGCCGACGCCACGCCGGTCAGCACACTCATTCCGAGGGTCGTTCGCTCTCTCTCGCACTCATGTGGCGTCCCCTGTGGGTGCGAGAGAGACAGAGCGACGAAAATGACTCTCGGAATGAGTGGGCTGGGCGCGCTCGTCGAGGCCCGGGATCCAGGTCGGCAACTAACAGCGCAAGCACGCGCACGGCGGGACAGACAGAAGACCGGCGCGGGCGGCCTCAACGTCAGGGATAGGCACGGGCCTCCATAGGAAAAGAGGAAATGCTGATCTAGGTAGAATACGCTCGCGGCGTTTGGCTCGGCCGCGAGTCGTCAGTCGTAGGCTGCGCTCGACAGCGGCAGCACCTTTCGGACCCAGCTTGGTGAGTGAGGGCGAACCAACCCCTACAAACTGTGTCCTTACTGCCATTAGTTCAGTCCCATGGTCATTAAACCCCCTCGCCTTGCATCCTGACGCTCAACTCTGAACGCGTTTTGATCTCCAGAGTCGCTAAAGGGGACTCGATCCGAACGTGTGACCCCACCAATGGATTCCTCGTTCGGAGCGCAGTCCATCGGTGAGGGCACGCACACGTTCGGTTCGAGCTCGAGCCTCATTTAGCGACTCTGGACGTCGAAGCACCTCTAGAGTTTTGGCCGCGCCTGCATGCCGGTCTTCTGGCCCACTGTGACGCAGCGTGTCGGCCATCGGCAGGGCAAACTTTACCCAGTGAAATGGGTCGCTGTGTGGGCGCGTGGGGCGCCGGAGCCAAGCCGGAGCACAAAATGGGTGTAAATCTGGCGGGAAGCGACGTTTATGTCTCGCGATGGCCGGTGGAGGGTGTCACCTTGCCGATTTTGCCATGCCAGCAGTGCTCAGTCAGCGAGGGGGAAACGACTGAGAAATTTTGTGGACGTCGTGTTCAGCGACTCTGTAGCTCAAAACGCGTCTCGAATTTTTGTCGCCTGTGGCCCACTGTGCGACGTGTACTCAGATGAGAAATCGAAACGACACGAACCGAGGGGGGCACAACCTACCACATTCGTTGTACAAAATTTGAACACATTCCCACATTCTGGAGGCAAAAACGCCTGTAAGTAGGCAACATGTGTGACAAATACAGCAGAAATCTTGCACATTCTAACACATTCCCACATTCATTGTACACAAAATCTTACAGTGAGGTACCCCTCGACACGAACTGTTTGAGAGCAGGGCTATCGAAGTCAATCCAAATCATCATTGGTTTGTGCGTTTTTGCGTTTTCTTTTTTGCGAACAGTGTGTTGTTGATGCACCCTTTTCGGAGGGAAGGGCTTGGCCTGCGGCACGGCGGCTGTCCGTGGAGAAGTGATGTGATGACCACCGCGGAAACCATGTGCCCTTCCGCAGGGCTGGCTCGGCTGGAGGGCCCCCATCCCATCCCGTGTTGTACGACTAGCCTCGGAGGAGAAGAGAGAATGTTTCGTAACAAGCTGCGCGCAGCGCAGCAGCCAGGGCGGTGCGCTTCGGCCGCCGGGGTTCAGCGAACCCAGCCTCGGAACCCAGCCGAACTACGCCGAACACGAAAAACCCATTTCGATTACACCGATGCTGCTCAATATTTATGCTGGCCCAGCAGACAGATCGATGAACGCTAGATTCTCTCTCTCTCTCTCTGTGTGTGTGTGTGTGTGTGTGTGTGTGTGCGAGCGCGCGTGCGGCACCGTGCACTCCATCGCCTCGTCCACGACCCTTCCCCCGCGGGGATCTTGGCGTGGGTCTCGGCGCACAGTGGGCCAGACGACCGGTGGGGGGGGGGCATTCCGGATGGGTTTTGAGCGCCAAGAGTCCCTATGAACGGGACTCGAACCGAACGTGTGACCCCACTAATGGTCTGCTCTCCGAACGAGGCACTCATCGGTGGGGTCACGCGTTCGGATCGAGTCCTGTTAGGTGACTCTGGAGCTCAAAACGCGTCTACAGTTTAAGCCGCCCGCGGCCCGCGCCAGAGTCTTCTAGCCCACTGTGCGGCGGGGGTCCCGGCGTGGGTGGTTGCTGACACTGACCGGGTAATCTGTGGCGTCACTGGCGTCATCAGATTGGGGAGCGTCGCCCCGCCGCCGGTGCCCCCTCCCCCTCCCCCCTTCCCCCTCCGCCTCGCCTCTCGTTCCGCTAAAAGCACTGCGGCCCTGACGGCGCCTCGCGAGGCAGCGTGGCATCGGCGGCGCCGCGCAGTCGTCGCTCCGTCTCTCTCGCACTCGCGGGGCGTCCCGTTGGCGTGCGAGAGAGACAGAGCGACGCGACGGCCGCTCGGGCTCGGCCGGCTGGCGTGCCGCGGCGTCGCGACGGCGGGGAGCCTTCTTGCGCAGCGCCGCCGCGGCCAGCCAGCCAGGGGGTCGCCCTGGGAGTCTCCTCCCGGCCGGCTCCGCCTCGCTCGCATCTCCTTTGCGATGGTTCAAAGGGACAGGAAAATGCGAAAAGAGCTCGGCTTTCCGGGCGTCGCGGCGACGCGGCACCGCAGCACACGGTGGGCCGGAAGACCCGTCGCTCCAGCCAGGTCGCTATGCGGTTGGATAACACAGGCGCCTTTTTTTTTTTTTTTTTTTTTTGTCGCGGGGGCGGAGTGGGAAGGGGGCTCCCGGTGGCGGCTTCCTGCCGGCTGATGGACAAACTGGCAGGGGATCCTCGGGCCACCTGACGGAAACAGGAACAGACAAGACAGCAGGGCGACAACACAGCCTGGTTCCTGGCGATGAGCCGGTGGAGCCCCTGCGGTCCGGCGGCTGGGCCACCCGCTCGGCGCGCCACGCCGACGCTTGCCTGCCGCGCAGGGGCTCTCGGCGGCCGGCAAGGCACGCGTCGAGGGGGCAACCCGTTAGTAGTATGTTTGGGGACACAAGATTTCTTAAGGGAAGAGATTTTACAGATTTCGCAAGATTCCGACCGATTTTACGCCCAAAATTAGCTTGTTTTCTGCTTTTCTTGGGGGAAGATATTTGATTACCAGAGATTTCTGGCTTTCAAAGGGACATATGATTTCTTGAGTGGTTGCCCCCTCGGGACGCGTTGTACAAGGCGAGCATAAATATATCGGTGGATTCATGCAATATTTCAAAAGTGCACTCCCCAGGTGTGCCAACTCATAATGAGGGTTGTCTTTGGGACAGTCTGTTGTAACAGGCAGTAACAACTGCGTAAAGCCAGGATGACTGCGTATAGTCATCGGGCTTACTGTCAATAGCCATGGGACTATTCACCCTCAGCTCCTATATGGAGCCTATAAATTTAAGTGTTCAAACTCAATAAAGCTCTCTTGCAACCCAGTCTACACTCCCAATTTCCTATTGAGAAATGCCGTGCTGTTATAATACTGAGCTGATTCTCAGTACTCCACGACACAAATGGATCATGGTACAGAGAAATTTGTTCGTAATACAAAGAAATTGGTCATAAGTTACTGACAATCCTTCACCATAGGTTACTACCTTCGCTGTGCTGTCATAATACATCTTTTTGTTTGTATTACGAAGAAAAAGCTCAGCAGGATCTTGAGAGTGTACCTGAGTCTCATTTATGTATACACCCTGTTACAACACAGTCAATGCCGGCCACGCTGGGACGCGTGTTCGCGTGGGGGGGCGCTCCGAGTGTGGCGGTCCGGCCCGTGGAAACGGAAGGGGCTCGGCAAAGTGGTCATTGTCCGCCAGTCCCGGGGGTGCCCGTCCGTAGCGTCTAGTTCCCCGGCCGGCTCTCGGTATAGTACACAGTGGCTGGCCTGGCAGCCGTTCACCGCGGCCGCGCACAGTGGGCCTTGAGGAACGGCGTAGACGGTCAAATTTCAAGACGCGTTTAGATCTCCAGAGTCGCTAAATAGCACTCGAACCGCACGTGTGACTCCACCAGTGGATTCCTCGTTCGGCTGGGAACGACGGCTCGGCGTTCGGTCGAGTGTCGTCGGCTCCAGAGCCTCTAGTCGGCTCGGCGTTCGGCCGCATCCGCTCGGGTCGCTCGGGAGGACCGACTCAAGGCGGGGATGGCGGGGTAGGGGGCCAGGCGGAGCACCCCGCCGTCCACGCCGCGCCGAGCCAAACTCACGAGGCGGGAGACAGTACGGACTCACTCAGGGAGATGGGGGATGGGGCTGACTGAGGCAGAGCGTGGGCCAGTAGACCGGCGCAGGCGGCCAAAACTCTCAACGCGTGTTGAGGTTCCGAGTCGCTAAATGGGACTCGAACCGTACGTGTGACCCCACCAATGGAGAGCTCTCCGAACGAGGAATCCTTTGCGTGGTCACACGATCGGTTCGAGCCTCATTTAGCAACTCTGGAGATCAAAACGCGTCTATAGTTTCGACCGCCTGCGCCGGTCTTCTGGCCCACTGTGGCGCGGGGCGGCGCAGCAGCAGCAGTGTATGCACGGAGGCGGACCGGAGCAAGTTTCCCCCGCTCCGTCCGCCACTATGTATGCGCCAATGCCTTTGCCCGGAGTGGCGGCCTTTTGCCTTTTCCATACAAATTGTTATTTTTGCCCGGCGGTGTCCGTCACCGAAACTGCGGCCGTTTTTCAAGCAGCCTGTGCGGAAAGCGGCACGAAAAAGTGGGACCCGCCGCTGGGCGACGTCGCGCGCGTGTTTCCTCTTTCGCAGACGCGGATAGGAATATAAATCACGTGACGTCATGTTGTTGCAGCCCGCGCCTTTGAGGTCCGGAGTTCCGGGGTGGATTTCTCGCTTCCGCGGGGCACCGCACGCATAGTGGGTCAGAAAACCGTTGAGCCGGCCAAAATCCCGGACACATTTTGAGCTGCAGAGTCGCTAAATGGGACTCGAATCGAATCCTGTGGCCTCACCAATGGATTCCCCGTTCAGAGAGGAATCCACTGGTGGGGTCACGACGTTCGGTTCGAGTCCCATTCAGCGACTCTGGAGTTCACCACCCATCCTGGATTTTCACCGCCTCCGCCGGTCTTCTGGCCCACTGTGAGGTGGTCCATCGGCCGCCAATCTCAGGCCACCGCCGCCGAAAATGAACCGCGTGGCGTGTTGGCGGGACGCAAACACCGTCACAGCAATCAAAGTGATACCGTGTGGCGGCGGGCGTTTTTTATCATCGGATGCATGCATTCCAGTGAAAAAGTGGGCGTCGGTCAGACCGTCCAACAGGGGGATTTTCTACAAAGCCGCCCCTTTCAAAAAAAAAAAAAAAAAAGTTGTGAAAAAAGAGGGGCCAAAAAGGAGGACAAGACTGCACGAGCGCGGGTGGGACGGGCACGGGCCGACCGGCCCGACTGGCCAAACAAAGCGGTAATGACGTCGTTCCGGCCGGCCGGCCGTGTCATCGCCCTGTCTCTCTCGCACCCCTGCCGGCCGGCCGTGTCATCGCCATGTCTCTCTCGCACCCCTGCCGGCCGGCCGTGTCATCGCCCTGTCTCTCTCGCACCCCTGCCGGCCGGCCGTGTCGTCGCCCTGTCTCTCTCGCACCCCTGCCGGCCGGCTGTGTCGTCGCCCTGTCTCTCTCGCACCCCTGCGGGCCGCCGCATCAGTGGGACGGGTTGCGTCGGACCGCCTCCGGTTGACGAGCTTGATGCGGTCTTCCGGTCGATGCGCGTTCGAACGGTTCCACCCTCGCGTGAGGCATCCCTTATCGCTGCTGGACAGTGGGCCAGAAGAACAACGGCGGAGGAGGGCGGCTGAAACTCTAGACGCGCTTCGAGCTCCATAGCCGCTGAACAAGTCTCGTACCGAATGTGTGACCCCACTCCGGTATTTTATTGGTCGGTATTTTTTCGGTATTTTACGGTTTTAAACAGAGGGGGAAACAACTGACCAAAAGCATGTACACCAAAAATTAAATTTCAAAAAAATTCGACAATTTTGAAAAAAAATTATTGAAAATTTGAAAATTTCACTCTTTCCGCCAGTGTGCTTCAAACCCACAGCAATCACAAGAAAAATTAAGAAAATCTAATTCTTTCTCCGTTTGAAATCGCACCAACTTTTTAACAGGGTAGGAATTGCAGTATATGCTTATGTTTGAAAACTACTTGATGCTGTAATCCGGCACAGGATCCATCCGCCTAACGTACGCTCCCTCTGCCCCGGCCCACCCCGCCCCGCCTCACCCCGCCACTTCCCTTCCGCGTGCCCCTTTGACTCGGTGGCCTCGCCGCCACCACCACACCACCACCACCACACGCTCCCGGCTAAATTTGAGTAGCGATAATTGAATTAACCGCGACATGGTGAGCATCACCAGCCGCGGATCCCACCCCCGGGCCGCCCCCGGGCCAACCCCGCCGCCAGGCTCAGTCCGCTCATAACCCTCCCCTTTACCGAGACCCGGCACGCCTTGGCACGCCGAGCGGCCCGGCCTGTCTAAACAGCGGCCCAGCTTGTTCTCCTTGACGATCTGCCCCGCTACACTGTGGGCCAGAAAACCGGCGCAGGCGGCGGAAACTCTAGACGCGTTTTGAGCGCGAAACAGGATTGGTACCGAATGTGTGACCCCACCAATGGATTTGTCGTTCGGAGCGCAATCCATTGGTGGGGTCACACGTTCGGTTCGAGTCCCATTTAGCGACTCTAAAGCTCAAAATGCGTCTAGAATTTTGGCGCCGCCTGCGCCGTTCTTCTGGCCCACTGTGCGCCCTGGCCCGCGCAGGCCGCTCCCCCGGGGCCTATTGGGGTTGTCAGCGCCAGCCAGAATTCGGCAGGTGCCTCGGCCTCGGCCAGACCGAGAGGTCCTCGTCGTCAGGGCCGCGGCGCGGACGAGGGCTCTCCCGCGTGCCGCGCCCCCGCGCCCCTCGTCGAAGTGCCCGCCGTGCCACGGGAAAAAAAAATCACTTAGTCCAACCGATGTGTCGGTTGGTTTTCGCCCAATCTTTCGTTCTGGCAACGAAAATTTCGTTTGAGTGGAGGAAAACTTCGCTGCTGCGACAGTATCGTTGTGGTAGCGGATTCGATGGTTGCCTCAGCGGACAGGTACCCCCGCACAGTGGGTCAAAACGGTCGAAATCAGGAAAAAAATATTTCGAGCGGAGAACGAGTTTTGAAAAAGTCACGGCGATATTTGACGAATCCGAATCAAAATTTCATGGGGAATCCGAATCTGGCCACATCCAGTACCGGACGGGTCCGGACGTTTGCGTCTATATTTTTTCCCGATTTTGACCGTCTTGACCCACTGTGCCCCGGTATCGGCACCGGCGGATCTAGCAAATCGTGCGACTGCGACAGAATCCCATTTGGCTGTGCGAGCGCAAGCGAGACACAAGGGGGGGGCAATCTGCTGTTTCTGACGCAGCCTTGCCCCCCCCTTTGCGTCTCGCTTGCGCTCGCACAGCCAAATGGGATTCTGTCGCAGTCGCCGCTCTGACGCAGCCGGGCTGGATCCGCCGGTGGGTATCGGCGCCGCGAAGTGGCCCGTGACGGCGCTCACCACACGTCTCGGCGCGGAGAGTGCCTATGGCGCCGCGGCACTGATGGCCGTGACGTGGGGAGTGGCGGATCGGGGCCGAAATTCCAAAGAAGTTGGCCGCTACTTGCCAACGACGACGGTCGACGCGTGTCTCCAGCAGCGACCGGCCTCGGGCCGTTTCCGAACAGTGGGCGCCTCACGGCAGCGCTGTCTCTCGCGCCCCCCCCCCCTTTCCCTCTCCCTGCGGTGCTGTGCTACGCCCGGTGCGTGTGAAAGGGACAAAGCGACGGAAGCACTGTTCGGCATGAGCCTGGGCTGCCCGCCGCAAGCCTTGTTCCTGGAAAGCCGAGGGGTCCACCACTCAGCTCAGAAGTGTACACAGGATTACCGATTACCGATGATTACATACAAAAATTCCAATAAAACTCTATAAATTTGGTCAGTCAGGAGCTTTTTTATGCCCATTTTCATAAGAAAACTCCTCAAAAGCCGGTAAAAGCAGCGAGAATATCCAATTTTGGCATGTGATTACCATTGATTACTTGACGAAGTGTACACACGATTACCAGAGTGGTGGACCCCTTGTGGAAAGCACAGTGGGGCGACCAAAACTCTAGACGCGTTTTGAGCTTGAGAGTCGCTGAATGGGACTCGCACCGAACGTGTGACCCACCATTAGATTCCTCGTTCGAAACCCAATCCATTGGTGGGGTCACGTTCGGTTCGAGTCCCATTTCGACTTTGGAGCTTAAAATTCTGGCCGCCTGCGCCGTTCTTCCGGCTCACTGCGCTGAGGCGCCGGGAAAACTTGTCCCGGCCAACTTGACCTGGCTGTACCCATTGCGCAATAAGACGCTGAAACGCTGGCCGCCTGGAAGTGGCGAGACTGCCTTCCCCGTCGGCCACCCCGCCAGCCCCGCCCCACCTCAACCCGCCCCATCCCGCGCCACGCGGCGGCCTGCCGATTCCTTCCATTGAAATGCACAAACAGTTCCTCGTTAGCGGCTCACTGGCTCCTCCAGGACCGCCGCTGCCGTCCTGCTCGCTGCCTCCTCCTTTCCCCCTCCCTCTCCATCCCACCCCTGCCCCTGTCGCCGTCTTCCAGGTCGCAACGCTGCTCTCCCTCTCCCTCCCTCTCTCTCTCTCTCTCCCCCTCTCCCTCTGCCTCTCCCTCCCTCTCTCCCTCTCTCTCTCTCCCTCTCCCTCTCTTTCCCTCTTTCTCCCTCTCTCTGTCATTGGGGCGGCCGGCCCGGTGGAGACAGCAATGACACGCAGCGCAGTGCAGCCTTCGTTGTTGTTGTCCGTCCCTAGAAATACAGACGGATCATAGTATATGTATGTAGCGTGGGATCCACCCTCGCTACATTTTCAATTTATTGATTTTCAAATATTCGTGCGAAATTTGATTTGAGAATTATTGGGCACGGCGTGGGTTCGTGCGACGCTGCCGCAAGTTTTTCACTTTGAAGACGGCAGGCACTGAGCCGACACGCCACCCTCTCGTCGCGGAGTCGCGGGAGGCTCCCGAGTGGCTTGGCGTGCGACTGCTGGACTGCTGCTGACAAAAAAGGAAGGAGGCTCGTAGATCTGATTTGTGTTCTTCCGTGTTTTTCTGTTTTTTTCCCGCCTCGTCCGGAACATGGGCGACACGAGGAGCGGCGCACAGTGGGCCAGAAGACTGGCGTAGGCGGATGAAAGTCTAGACGCGTTTTGATGTCTAGAGTGACTAAACATGACTTAGACCGAACGCGTGACGCCATCAATGGATTCCTCGTTCGGAGAGCAATCCATTGGTGGGGTCACACGTTCGGTGCGAGTCCCATTTAGCGGCTCTGGAGCTCGAAACACGTCTAGAGTTTTGGCTGCCCGCGCCGGTCTGTTGGCCCACTGTGCGCCGCTCGTCACGGAAATGACGACGGAAGCAGTGAAGTGCCACTCGGCGACTTGTAGGAAAGAACGGTCCCCGACGCCACACCGTTGTTCAACGAATGTGACGTCATTTTTGTGACGACGTCACGTTCGTTACGATGTCACATTCGTTGGGACGTGACACACGGCTGTTTCATTAGGACGTCACATTCGTTTGAGCGTCGGACGACGTCGGATCAACATTCCAGCACATTGTGACGTCATTATGTAAACGAGCGTGACAACATTCACATTCTGACGAATATGTCGTCACATTCGTTGAATAACAGTGCACCACAGGGCCCACGTAATTTACGATACTGCTATGCG
This sequence comes from Stenchaetothrips biformis, assembly GCA_030522485.1. Taxonomy (NCBI): domain Eukaryota; kingdom Metazoa; phylum Arthropoda; class Insecta; order Thysanoptera; family Thripidae; genus Stenchaetothrips; species Stenchaetothrips biformis. The sequence continues at coordinate 17,545,219 of CM060092.1, read as the reverse complement.
TGGAGGAGTGCGCGGGAGGGGGGGTGGCTGGGAGGGAAGGGGGAATGGGGGGGGGGGCGCGTTGCAAGGAGAACAGGCGTGCTGATGGTGAGCTGGGAAATGACAAAGTGGCCGTGATGAACGGGGAGAGAGAGGTCTGGCAAGGGGTACACACTAAATTACTATGTAGGTTTTTGTGCATACGTAACGCACGAAATTAAACATGCATTTGTTGCTCACAAAATTGTGCGCGAGAACGCACGATTTTCTGCATACCCGCGCACTAAATCGTGCATTGTCCCGTACAAATTGGTGCGTTACAAAGTGCATGTTTAATTTCGTGCGCGGGCGCGCATAAAAACCTACATATTAGTTTAGTGTGTATGCGGTATACGGAGGACGCCATGTGATGAAGAGTGCACGCCAGGGAACAACCAAATACTCGTAAAGTTTCCATTTTCACGCGGGGTTCACGAAGCGCCGCTTTTCCGAAGCCCTTGATCGGTCCCCTGGCGAGCGCCCCAACCCTCCCCGCCCCGCCCCGCCCCGCCCCGCCCCGCCCCAACCCTCCCCGCCCCGTCCCAAGGACTCCGCCGAGGCCACAAAACCGCACAGTGGGCCAGAGGACCGCGCAGGCGACCAAAACTCTAGACGCGTTTTGAGCTCCTGAGTCGTTAAATGTGACTCGAACCGAACGAATGACCCCTCCCATGGGTTCAGCGTTCAAAGAGCAGCCCCTTGGTGGGGTCACACGTTCGGTTCGAGTCCCATTCAGTGACTTTGGAGCTCAAAACGCGTCGCGAGAGTTTCGGCCGCATGCGCGGTCTTCTGGCCCACTGTGCACCGCTGGGAGTAAGTGAATACGGCGCTTTGATGCGAAGCCGCCGCCTCTATATTAGAGAAGCGATGGCCGCGTGGCGTGCGCCGCCAAATGCGACCAGATCATCGGCGAGGCGGCGGGGCGGGAGGAGGCTGCTTCCGAAAGGGGGTGGGGATAGGGGCAGGGGGAATGGGGCGGCGCACGCAGGGCCCACCTGTACGCAGGCTCCGCCCCGGCTAAGTTACGACTGCAATATTCTTTCTGGTTGACATCCCGGCGCTGGAGCGCGGCGCGCGCCCCGTTCGGCGACGGCCTGGAGAACGGAGGCCGCCGCCGGAGCAGGAGATGAAGGGACTGGAGCCGGCCAGGGGCTGCTCGTTGGGGAGGCACTGACGGCCACTGAGGACTCGAAAAAAAACGACATTTTTTTAAAAATGATCAATGACGTTTGTGCGCATTAATAGGATTTCGTCAAGAAGCTCGGTAACGAGCTCCACACCAGCATCGGCGCTGTGATGCCCCAGTAGACCTTTAGCGTTCGAGTGAGCGACTACACCACGGGGCCGGGGAAATAATTGGCACGCTCTGAGGCTTTCATCCGGCGGCGCGGCCTGTACAGCCTGGAACACCCCGCTGACAAGATCCTGCACGGCCTGCAATGCGATGGCCCGGAGCCGCCCGGCGCCGCCCGGAGCGGCAGCCTGGAGCCCTGGTGTCGGCACGTTCTGGCCGCCCCTTTGCTGCTTCCTGTGTCTGTCTGTCCGTCTGCACTGCGTAAAGAACGGGAGAAGGCACGGCGGCCACGTCTTCCACGGACGTCCGGGAGGACAGGGGGAGAGGGGGGGGGATGCGGCTGAAACATCAGCAGAATTCGGAGCAGAGTCAGCAAGACGGCGCGGGGTTGCGGCGGGGGCAGGGGTGGGGGTGGCTTGACTCCGCACCTGTTAATTGAGTAGCACTCGGAGCAGCACGTCCGGCCCAGCCACCGATCACTCCCGCCGTGCCTCTCCAGTTTTCCGCCAGCGGCGAGCCAAAATAATCAGGAGCGTTCTCCTTAGCTGTTCTGTAAAATGCACAAAAAATAAACCAAGAATTCCGGTTGCGCCTTGAGGCCGGGGGTATAGCCTTGCACAGTAGGCAAGAAGACCGGTAGAGGCGGACAAAATTCCGGACGCGTTATTTGCGCCGGAGTCGCTAAATGGGACTCGAACCGAACGTGTGACCCCACCAATGGATTTCTTTCCGAAGGAGGGATCCACTGGTGGTGTCACGCGTTCGATTTGAGTCCTGTTCAGCGACTCTGGAGCTCAAAACGCGTCCGAGCCGCCTGCGCCGGTCTTCTGGCCCACTGCGCCTCACCGGTCAACATCTACCATGCATGGAAGGTAAATGTTTGTCGAGGCACCGTCCTGCAGCGGGCCGTGCAGGCCGCACAGCAGCACATCAAAGTGAGGCAGGCAGGCTGTCGTGATAACCAGTCACTCTTCCGCGGCGTCCCCGAGGCGTCAACAAGACGGCGGCGCGCGGTCGGCCCGGCCGTGCCGCACGTAACTCCGAGTTGGCAACGGAACCAACAACTTTGTGTGTTGACCTCGGTTCGAGTAGCGCCGCAAAGTTGGCCAACTCCGTCGCCTTAAACTGGGCTGCCTTCATCGCCACGGCGCCGCCGCCGGCGCTGCCAGGTATTTCGGGGCCTTGGAGATGGCCCAAGGCGGCCACGCGCGTCTGCCGTGCCCTTTCCCGTCTCCAGCCCCGCAGCACTGCAATGCGACTCGCCGTAAATAAGCCCCAGTGTCTGATTCCGAACCCGCGGCCTCTGTCGAGCCCTTTCTCTTCCGCAATGCACACCCTTATGTGTGCGAGGGAGAATTTCGGAATAGGTCAGGCGCCATAATGAGTGTGCGAGTTGTCGTCCCACCAGAACTATCTTCACCGTCTTCACCATCATAACCATCTTTACTCTGCACCTTCTTGGCCATATTCACCGTCTTGGCCATCTTCACCATCATCTCTATCACCTCCTTCACCATCTCCACCGTCTTCATGCCTTTGCCATCGACATCGTCTTCACCATCATCACCATTTCACCGTCTTTGCTATCTTCTTCGTCTTCGCCATCATCATTATCATCACCTCTTCACCTGCTCCACCATCGTCACGCCTTGGTCACCTTCACCCCCTTTGCCATCGACACCGTCTTCACCATCATCATCTTCGCCGTCTTGCCATCTCCACCGACTTCACCATCTCTTCACCGAGTGCACCATCTCATCACCGACTTCACCATCTCTTCTCCGACTCCTCCATCTCCTCACCGACTTCACCATTTCTTCACCATCTCTTCGCAGCCGTTTCGGTGAATCGGGTAGAAAGTAGGCCACAGAGCGAAAAACCGCGTGAAGGTGCGTGATGGTGGGTTAGGGTGGTTTTCATAATAGCCCTCTCATTGCAGCGTTAACCCCGGGACGGGGGCCACTCGCAGCCGTTTTATATTCAGCATATTAAAAGGTCCTCGGCTCTGAGAGTCCTGGATGGTCCTATGGTCCTGGATGAGAGGGCGCAGCCCTGGCGGCCCTGGCGGCCCTGGCCCTGGCAGCGAAGGGGCCCCGCACAGTAGGCTAGAAGAACGGCGCAGGCGGCCAAAACTCTAGACGCGTTTTGGGCTCCCAAGTCGCAAAACAGGACTCGAACCGAATGTGTGACCCCACCGATGGGTTCGTCGTTCGGAGAGCAATCCATTGGTGGGGTCACACATTCGGTTCGAGACCCATTACGATTCGCGGTGGCTCAAAACGCGCCCGGGATTGTGACCGTCTGCACCGGTCTCACTGCGCGCCCCAGCTAGGCCGAGGCTAGGCTCTCCCGACTGGCAAATGCTTGAGCGGTGTCATCCAAATTATACCCCGCCAGAAAAGGTCCTCGCAGGACTGGCGGGGCTCCAGGGTCTGGCGCCGCAGAGCAGCGCTGTCATCATCAAGACGATACCCTTCTCGCCCTGATCCGCCGTCCCGTGAGATGCACCGCACCGCACAGTGGGCCAGAAGACCGTGGAGGCGGCAAAAATTCTAGGCCCATTTCGAGCTCCAGAGTCGCTAAACGGGACTCGAATCGACCCACCCAATGGATTGCTCTCCAAACGAGGAATCCATTGGTGGGGTCACACGTTCGATTCGAGTCCCATTTAGCGACTCTTGCGCTCGCAACGCGTCCAGAGTTTTGGCCGCATGGACGGTCTTCTGGCCCACTGTGCGGCGCCCCGTCAGCCCCGTGCACGTCGCCGCCCACCGCTCCCCGGGGGAGGCCGGGGATCGTGCTTCCTGGGACCGTGCTTCGCCTCCGCGCCGCGCAAGGCTCGCCGACGACGCGTCACGATTGATGGCGCCGCGCTCCGGGATAAGGATCGTCATCGCCTCCTCCGCGCGCCGCCGCCGCCGCTTCGTTCGGCACGGCGGCGTCCTGCATCGCCCAGTGGGCCAGGGTCGGTTGTCCAGTGTGGGGCGGGAGAGGGACAGAGCGGGCCGCGCCACAAGCCACAATGCCCCGATCCGGCGCCAGCCGCGGCCTGTATCGGCCGAGTGGCGTGGCTGGCAGCGGTTGCCCGGCCGGGCGGCGTCCGGCAAAGCGACAAAAACGAGCCGACGAAAGAGGAGAAGGGGGAAAAACGATGGGGAAGCGTGGCGTTGACCAACAACAACGGCCAGCCTAGCCGGTCATATTATCGCTGACTCGTTCTCGCTGGCACTGACGAGGGACTCGGAGCGGCTGCCTCCGAACCACATCCCTGATTCTTGACAGGAGGGCGGAGGGCAGGAGGACTCCCTCCCCTGCTCCCTCACCGTGCGAGGCGGCTGCATGCCGGCCGCCTCACAGTGGGCCAGAAGACCGACGCAGGCGGTCAAAACTCGAGAGGCGTTTTGATCTCCAGAGTCGCGTAATGGGACTCGACGCGAACGTGTGACCCCACCAATGGATTGCTCATTCCAAGAGCAGTCCATTAGTGGGGTCACAGGTTCGGTTTGAGTCCCATCTAGCGACTCTGGAGCTCGGAACACGGCTAGGGTTTTAGCCGCCCGTGCCGGTCTTCTGGCCCACTGTGCGCCTCCACGTCCACGACCAGAACACCAGGACGTCTACGACGACGAGCCGCAGGGTCACGCGCAGCCTGCCAAACCAAACCCCACTCATCAAACATCAGCATTGTCAAACTGACCCCGGGGGCGCATAGGCCGAACAAAATCAGTCTCACTCTCACTCACACACGCAGGCGCGCAACACAGCAACACTTTATTGGACCCGGTTTCATCCGCACAATATAAGCGATGTAGTACATGGGCGTGCGCGGGGACGGGCTTGCATACTGACAGCGGCGGGGCAGCCATGATGGCAGGCTCGCACGCCCCTTCAGACACACGCCCCTTGCGACGCACACACACACACACACACTATCACACACCAACGCGCGGGCATCACGAGCATTCCGCCACACAGGGGGTGGTCGTGATGGATCGCGGGCCGCTGAGTGGCTGAGCCCCCCCCCCCCCCCTGTCTGTCCGACAACCCCTATCGCCCCGGCCGGTCATATGCCGGCCCGGGGGGTTAATTGCCTTGCTAAGTGGATCAATCCCCCCCGACCAACCAGGCGGTTGGCGTGGCGTGACGCCCCTCCTTGCTGCCCGCCTGACACCCTCGACGCGCCCACGGGGTGGGCCAGAAGACCGGTGGCGGCGGCCAAAATCCCGTACGCGTTTTGAGCTCCAGAGTCGCTAAATGGGACTCGACCCGAAACGAGTGACCCCGACCCCACCAATGGATTGCTCTCCGAACGAGGAATCCATCGGTGGGGTCACGCGTTCGGTTCGAGTGATGTTTGGCGACTCTGTAGCTCAAAGCGCGTCTAGACCTTTGGCCGCCTGCGCTGGTCTTCTGGCCCACTGTGCCCGCCCCCTGACGCAGCAGTGACGCGCCGCCGACACGTCCGCGGCGCACGACACGGCCATCCACGTCGCCATGCTTCACAGCCGCTGCCGCCGGTGACGGCCTCCCCTCGTCCGCGCCCACCCCCCTTGTACTGTACCCCGGCTGCCAGGATGCCGCCCCCACCGCCGCCGTGGCGTCCGTGTCGGCAAGGTTGGCGCCGTGCGGTCTGCCTGTGTCAGCGCTCGCAGGCGCTTGAGTCGAGCGGTCCTTCGCGTGCGGCGTCAAGAGCAGGATCGAGGGAGCGCGCTCTCTCTCTCTCTCTCTCTCTCTCTCTCTCTCTCTCTCTCTCTCTCTCTCTCTCTCTCTCTCTCTCTCTCTCTCTCTCTCTCTCTCTCTCTCTCTCTTTCTTTCTCTCTCTCGCTCTCTCTCTCCCTCTCTCTCTCTCTCTCTCTCTCTCTCTCTCTCTCTCTCTCTCTCTCTCTCTCTCGCTCTCTCTCTCCCTCTCTCTCTCTCTCTCTCTCTCTCTCTCTCTCTCTCTCTCTCTCTCTCTCTCTCTCTCTCTCTCTCTCTCTCTCTCTCACACTCCCGCGCGCGCTCATGGGTGCGTCGGTGTGGGTGCGAGGGAGACAGAGGACCCGCCTCCCGGAGGCGGCGTGCCGGGGGGCGGATCAGAGACGCGCATTCCTGTGCGCGGTCGGTGGGACCCCACCAACGCCGCCAACGCTCTGATTGTTCTTGCGCCGGAAGTTGTCGGGGTTATTGCGCGCCAAAGCTGCTGCTGTTGTTGTTGTTGTTGTTGTTGTTGTTGTTGTTTTTGTTTTTGGCCGGCCGGCCGCTGCTTGTTCGTTCCCAAGGCAAAGCTTTGTGTGACACGTATTCACATGGCACCAAAAAAAAAAAAAAGTCGTCCGCAAACAGGACCGACAGGGACATGGCGAGAGAACGGTTGGGAATTTCATCGGAAAATCGGAAAGCGGGAGCGCATCTTTGGGGTGGGGGGTTTGGGTGGGGGGCAGTCGCTGACACCCACCGATCTACTCGGTAGTAATGAATAATGCAGGCTATCTTTGCCCGATGAATGTTATTACTTCCCAACGAAGCTGCAGGCTGAACGCTGCCGGGCTTGAGGGGCCATTGGGCCCTTCTACTGACTACTCCCTCCCCCCTTTCCAACCCCCGGGAGGGCTCCGGAACCTTTGGAACGCAACGCGCGTTTCGCCATTCCCCCCCTCTCCCCCCCCCCCAAGTCTGATTGGCGGCGACGCAAGTTTGTCTCCACGCACCTTGCGAGAACCAATCAGAGGCGGAGGCCGCGAAAGAGAGTGAGTTTGGAAACTACACCGAGAGGGCGGTGGCGAGACGCGCCCGTATTCATCGACAAACGCAATCCCACAATGCAAATCAAACACTATGTTTTAGGGTGGCGTCGTCAGGGGCGCACAGTGGACCAGAAGACCGGTGCAGGCGGTCGAAACTCCTGACGTGTTTTGAGCTACAGAGTCCCTGAATGGGACTCGAATTGAACGCGTGACCCCACCGATGGATTCCTCGTTCGGAGAGAAATCTACTGGTGGGGTCACACGTTCGGTTCGAGCCCCATTTTAGCGACTCTGGAGCACTAAACGTGTCTCGATCTTTCGCCGCCTGCACCGGTCTTCTGGCCCACTGTGGGGCGTCGCGCAGTGTCGAGGCGGCGGCCTAGATGCAGGAGGAAGGACGCGGGGGAGGCGCTGCACGCGGTGCACTCACAGCCGCCGCCGCGGCGCAGTGAGCCTTTCCCTTTCCTGCTTCCGGGCGGTGCTCTGTCTCTCTCGCACCCCTACGCGTCGCCCTTAGAGAGCGAGAGAGACAGAGCGACGGTGGCAGTGTTCGGGTCGAGCCGCGCGGCGTCGCTGCCGCCACCTGCTCCCTCGCCGAATGGTAAATGAAAGCGGCAGCATTTTGGTCGATTATCTGGAGGGTGCCGTCTCTCTCTCTCTCTCTCTCTCTCTCTCTCTCTCTCTCTCTCTCTCTCTCTCTCTCTCTCTCTCTCTCTCTCTCTCTCTCTCTCTCTCTCTCTCTCTCTCTCTCTCTCTCTCTCTCTCTCTCTCTCTCTCTTCCAGCCGTCGAGGCGCGTCGCGTCGTCGGCACGTGAGGCAATCCGCTATCCGCCGCCAAGGAGCCCGCCGCACAGTGGGATGGACGACCGGTGAAGGCGGTTCAGATCCCGGACGGGTTTTGAGCTTCAGCATTGTGAAGCACCAGTTCCGAGAACGCCGTGCACTCAATAACTTGCCTAAGTGCTTCTGGTGAAAATAAGTAGAACGCCAAAACACCCGCCAATGAAGGGCAAAACGAAATCGGACTACAGAAATCTCTTCCCAAAAAAAAAAAAGAGAGGAGAAAAAAAATAATTGAAGTAGAATGACAACATGACAAACTCACAATCCCAACTAAAATTCAATACCATTTCAAGGAAAACAGCCTGATGTGTAAAGTGTCAGTAGATTTATGAAACTAAATGTCGAGAGGATTGATGCCCTCAAGAAAGACAGGGCTGGTTGACTTTGTAAATAGTAAGGTAAACATTCTTTTATGTTGGTACTCCGACGCCAGTGTAGTTGCTGTTGTGGTAGTATTGTTTTTGGTCGAGTTGTGTGTGTTCGGTTGTTAGTGGGGTGGGGTGCCATTGATTCGCACGGATTCGCGTGTTTCAGAACTTTTAGCCCAGTGCATTAGCTGTGTCTATACAGAAAACCATAAATTATACTAAATAAAGGAACTTCATGGTGTGTCATGTGTGTTCACAGGTAAATACTTTTGAGGAATGAAGCTTTCAACCGAGGCGAGGGCCGTCCTAACCTTATCAGAGACTGGTCTTATGTGTCAACTTGAAGGAAGTGAACACTTAAAGTGTAATGGCTTCAAGAGAAGAGGTTACTTGTGCTCTCTTGATACCATTTCTGAACCAACATATGCAGTGATGGCCACAACGCATTCAGAGAATGGTCATTGTGAGATCCATTTTCTACATCAACAACGGCATGTCAACGGTGACAGGTGTGTAGTTCTGTTTGGTGGGAAATATTTTCTTTAGAAGTTTATGAATTGTTTCTGAATATCAAAAGTAATTTGTATTTATAAGGTGCACTCTAATAATATAAAGTCAACTGAGGTTAGGTTGTTTCGTTTTACATGTGCATGCACGGTAGAAATTGTTAGGTCACTTATTTGAATCGGATGTAATTAGGATACCATATGTGAATCTTTAGGACGCTTTAGTTAGGGGCCACATGAGTTCATACGTTGAATATAGTGTCTCCGCTTGACACAGACGGATCATTATTTTATTTCTGTGTTACATGATATTTTGAACTGGACGACAGGACTGACCTCATGTAGACAGGCTTCACCACAGTGCGCTCATCAAACCAAAATAAAACTCTGAACTTAGAGGACCTTTTGTGTGGCCGCCTCAACACTGGCATTCCTTTGGGAAGTCAAGGCGCAGGCATGGTAGTGCTACGAGCTCCGCTATCCATCACAGGTCGAAATTGGAGCCGCACCCGGGGACCCCACGTAACTAGCGTCGTAGTTAGGGTGGCCACCGGGCGCGGAGGCGGGCCTGGCTTCACCTGTTGCAGCGGCGCCTGCCTGGGGCCTACGTTTCCCCGCGCCGCGGGGCCACCCTACAGGACCAATGAAAGCCGTCACTTAATCGATGGGGGTCTCGGCGTGGCGCTGCGCGCGGCGGCCTCGGCGCTTGTCGCAGCGAGCGCCGCGCCTTGTCGAGCAAGCGGGCCTGGGAAAGCACCCCGATCGGGGCCCCGCGTCCTGCAGCACTCCCAGCAGGGCCTGGGAAAGCACCCCGATCGGGGCCCCGCGTCCTGCAGCACTCCCAGCAGGGCCTGGGAAAGCACCCCGATCGGGGCCCCGCGTCCTGCAGCACTCCCAGCAGGGCCTGGGAAAGCACCCCGATCGGGGCCCCGCGTCCTGCAGCACTCCCAGCAGGCTCTGGCCACTACCGGCGCCTGCTTGTTAGGCCGGGGAGCTTGTTCATCTGGATGTAAGCCGCTTTGGTGGAGCGTCGTGCGGCAGCGGGGCAGCGACGGGGAGGCCGGCGGACTGAACTCGACTCTATACAGTAGCGCACCGCGGCACAGTGGGCCAGAAGACCGGTGCAGGCGGCTAGGACTCTAGAAGCGTTTTGAGCTCCAGAGTCGCTGAATATGGGATCCGAACGTGTGACTCCACCAAATGGATTCCTCGTTCGGAGAGCAGTCCACAGGCGGGGCCACACGTTCGATTCGAGTTTCATTTAGCGACTCCGGGATTTTGACCGCCTCCATCGGTCTTCTGGCCCACTGTGCGCGGGCGGCTTCCAAGCCCCGGTCCCATCCGCCCCCTCACTCTCACTGCCGCGCCAAGCCAAACGCAATAATTAGCGAGTGCGCTGTGCTGCCGCCGGCTGCTGCGCCCGCGGGGGCCGCCATTCTCATTTCAGGTGTATACACAAGATTACGGGATTACAGGAAGTTTACAAGGGATTACGCGTAAAATTTTGGAAAATTAGTTCAAAAACGTTAAAAAAAAGGACAGAATTTTGTCAAGGACGACGTGATTACGGCATGGATTACCGGAGATTACCAGTCAATTTGTACACAGGATTCCCGAGTGTGGTGGCACCCTCGGCTGCGCGTCCAGCCGTCCGCCGCGCGCTCGGCGGGGAGGGCGTGTTGCCCTGGCACGGCTACCTGCGTGCACACTCTGCCGGAGACCCGTCCTCGTCGGTCTGTCTCTCTCGCACTCACGGGGCCTGCCGCACAGGCGCGAGAGGGGCAGAGCGACGAGAACGGTCTGCTGTCTGTGCTCTATGTAAATGGGCGAATTGCGGCGTGTGCTTGGCGAAGTGTAATTCGGGGCGCGGGAACGAACACACAGTGGTGGGGCGGCCAATCCACAGTGGACCAGAAGACAGGCACAGGCGGCCGAACCTCTTGACGCGTTTTGAGCTCCAGAGCCGCTGAACGGGACTCGAACCGAACGTGTGACCCCGCCAATGGGTTCCTCTTTCGTGGAGAGCAATCCATTGGTGGGGTCACACGTTTGGTTCCAGTCCTATTCAACGACTCTGGGGCTCCATCCCGCCTGGGATTTGGACCTCCTACACCGGTCCTCTGGCCCACTGTGCGGGCGCGGCCTGCACGGCACGGCACGGTACGGGCCGCACCCTCGCAGCGGTCGGGCGCCCAGGGGGCGCTCTATCGGGTAGCGGCGCGCAGGAGCGGCGCCAACGCGCGAACCGTGCAAAGGAGGCAAGGTTGCCGTAGGAAGGCGCGCAGGAGTTTCCAAACAGGAGACTCCTTCAAAAACGCGCCGTTGCTCTTTTACGTGTCCTTGCCTCTGCAAAAACCGCGCGCACGCCGCACTGTGGGCCAGATGACCTGCGCAGGCGACCAAAATTCTACACGCGTTTTGAGCTCCACAGTCGCTAAACACGACTGTAGCCGAACACCGAACGCTTAACCGCACTATTGGATTTCTCGTTCGGAGAGCAATCCATTGGTGGGGTCACAAGTTCGGTTCGAGTCCTGTTAAGCGAGTCTGGAGCTCGCAACACGTCCTGAGTTTTGGCCGCCTGCGCCGGTCTCCTGGCCCACTGTGTGCCGCTGCCTCTCACACTCAAGTAGTACAGCCTCGCTGTAACAACAACAACAACAACTCCGGCAAATACACAAGCCCCCTTGCCGTGGGGGCGTGCTCGGCTCGGGGCGGCTCGGCTCGCTGTCGCCCGGCCCGGATCGACGCGAGTTTATTTTGTTGGCGGAACTGCTGCCAGCGGTGCGACGCGTGGGGGGCGATGCGTGGGGGGCGGTGCGTGGAGGGCGGTGCGGCGCCACGCCACGCCATGCCCTCGGAACGTGGGCACACTGAGGACTGGCGCGTGCACTGGATGTGGGTGTGTGTGGATGTGTGGCGGTGTGTGGCCGGGCGAAGGTGTACGCGCGTGCGTGTTGGTAGGAACAGACACGGCGTGTCGTACTTTTCTAGCTAGAGGGAGATACGCGAAAGAGGACCCGCACCGCACCAGCGAGGGCCCAGGCCCCCGGACCCACGCACAGTGGGCCAGAAGGCGGCCAAAATCCTAGACGCGTTTTGAGCTCCAGAGTCGCAAAATGGGACTCGAATCGAACGTGTGACCCCACCAATGGATTGTTCTCCACACGAGGGAACCATCTGTGGGGTAACACGTTCGATTCGAGTCCCATTCAGCGACTCTGGTGCTCAAAACGTGTCCGGGATTATGGCCGCCTCAACGGTCTTCTGGCCCACTGTGCGCTGCGAACCTCGTTCTTTTGGGTAGTTACGCCGGCCTCGCAGACAGGCCTGCATCCGGCAAGAAAAGAAGCGACCCGGGCCGCACAGTGGGCCGGCTCTTGTTGTTTTTTTGCGCAAGGATAATGCGGATACAAAGTTAGCCCGCCCAATTACTCCTGCAGGGGCTCCCTCTCATCTTTACGGCGTCCTTCGGGGCGGGGCGGGGTGGGGCGCCCCGGCGCGCGTCCCGAGGGTATTCTTCGCGGCGGGGTGCGTGGACCACTTGAAGGCGGCGTTCCCAGGGAAAAGGGGGGGGGGAGGCTCGCGTAGGCAGAGGTAAGAGAAGGCTGCGGAGGTCATTGGCGAAACGCGCTCGTAAAATGGACAATAAAAGAAACAAAGTGTTGGACAAAGGGGCGTAATAAGAAGGACTTGGTGCCGGGGGTGAGGGGGGCGTAGGGGAGGGGGTAATCCGGCGTGTGCGGTATGGGTATAGGGTCACCTGCGAGCGTCGGCTCGTTACACGCCGATAAACTGAGTCACTGCGGCGCTGGTCGGGGCTGGGGTTGCGGGGCACAGTAGGCCAGAAGACCGGTCATGCGATCAACATCCCGAACGGGTTTTGAGGTCCTCTGGAGCTCAGAACGCGTCTAGAATTTTGGCCGCCTCAACGTGTCCTCTGACCCACTGTGCGCTGCCGGTCGGGTTTGTCGCCGGGCCACTGAAAGTGCCCCACTCCGCGGCCTTTGCGCGGCTGCCCTTTGGCCTTCCCTTAGCATCCCGAACGTGCGTCTGTCTCTCTCGCACTCACGGAGCGTTCCCCAAGGGAGCGACAGAGACAGAGCGTCCAAGTGGTGTGCGCCTCGCGGCTCATTGGCTCCATCCCCGATCGCGGGCTTGCTGGCCGGTCGCGGCCGCTCAAAGGGCGTGGAACCCATTAGGGCAAGCCTAGCGGCCGCGGTTCGCATCCCTCTGTTTCGCTCTTTTTCTCTCTTTCTCTCTCTTTCTCTCTGTCTCTGTCTCTCTCTCTCTCTCTCTCTCTCTCTCTCTCTCTCTCTCTCTCTCTCTCTCTCTCTCTCTCTCTCTCTCTCTCTCTCTCTCTCTCTCTCTCTCTCTCTCTCTCTCCTGCGAGCAGACTCGGTCTAGTTCATTCCTCTGTCTCGCTTTCGCTGGGCGGCGGCGGCTCGCTCACGTGTCTACTGTCCATTAGCTGATGGGGTTGGCCCGCGCGCGGCCAGCCAGCCAGCCACCCACTCCACCGGCCAGGCCAGGTCTCTAAAGAGGCAGATGAATGAAGAGCTTCCGGCACTGCAAAACAAATTACTGATCCTCAATGATGTTTGTCTCACATTCGTCTCCAACGTTCGCTGTTAGAAATGTTGTCGTTACTCTACAGCACTTTTGTCGCTAAGATTTTTTACGACCAGATTTGTTTTGGAACGGATTGAACCACTGTCGATTAACAACAGATGGATAGTTCCTCAACGACAAACCTGTAATGACATTAATAGCCCACCTTCATAAAGAAGTCGTAGACCAACAACAAATGTTGTAAGTCGCTTTGTTTAATGATGACATTCAATGTTTTTGAACGAAACGTTTTTCACGCAGTTACTTTTTTGTTTAACTATTTTTAAGTGTTTCTCAGCAGATGACCGCGAAAATTCCGGCCATTGACAATACATCGACCGAGTGACCCGTAAGCCCTCGTGAAAGTAAAGCAGAAACTCGCCCTCTTGAGCGGATCACTGTACCAACTAGCGCGACAAGCCGTTCCCAGGCGAAAATGAAAACCGTAGCAGCCTGTATGCTGCCTGTAGCTGCACCTACAACTTACATGCTACACGTCACATACAGGTTTAGAACAGGTTGAGAACACAGCAAACCAAGTACACCGTGTTCTGAGCTTGTTGCTGCTACGCGCTTGCTACCAGCTACAGCTGACGCGCAATTACAGACTACGGACGGGCTGCAGTCTGTATTTAGCGTGTTGATGCTACGCGTCGGCTACACGCTACAGTGGTTGCGCGATTTACACGCACCAGACAGGCTGCAGACGGTTCAAAGTGTGTTGCCGCTACGCGTTGGCTACACGGTGCAGTGCCCGCGTCACTACAGGCTAGGAACGGCCTGCAGTCGGTACACTGCGTGTTGCCGCTACGCGTTGGCTACACGGTGCAGTGCCCGCGTCACTACAGGCTAGGAACGGCCTGCAGTCGGTACACTGCGTGTTGCCGCTACGCGTTGGCTACACGGTGCAGTGCCCGCGTCACTACAGGCTAGGAACGGCCTGCAGTCGGTACACTGCGTGTTGCCGCTACGCGTTGGCTACACGGTGCAGTGCCCGCGTCACTACAGGCTAGGAACGGCCTGCAGTCGGTACACTGCGTGTTGCCGCTACGCGTTGGCTACACGGTGCAGTGCCCGCGTCACTACAGGCTAGGAACGGCCTGCAGTCGGTACACTGCGTGTTGCCGCTACGCGTTGGCTACACGGTGCAGTGCCCGCGTCACTACAGGCTAGGAACGGCCTGCAGTCGGTACACTGCGTGTTGCCGCTACGCGTTCTGATTTTCTGACGGCTGAATGACGTCATGGGACACTGTTTCGTCGTCTCGTCAAGCCCCCTTCTCCTCTTTCTCTCCCCTTGTTCCTGTCTCTTTATCACACTGCAACAGTGAGGTTAGACTTGGACTGCAATTCCATTCAGGACTACGGTCCATTCCTACTGTCAGCAGTCAGTGGCCTGTTAATTTTGAATTAAAATTGTGTTACAAAAGTTCTTTTAGTGCTCTGTTTCAAGTATCAGATTTAACAGATTATTCTGTCAAGTACTTATTTGGATTGGGTTAATAGGTGTATGAACGTGAACGCATTGCCATACATTTGCACGAGAATCAATAGATCAGCAATCATGAGTTTCTGACCTGCATCAAATTGTGTCAGCTGTGGCAAACGTCAAATGACTAAGAGAATAAGTGAAGCATTGTGTTCTTTGCTCAGATTCTCACAAAGTGAAGGGTGCGATGAAATCAAAAATTCATATGTTGTTACGGGACTTACTATTTAATGATCTTATACTTGTAAATTTTATGTACACAACATTGTACAAGGAGGTACTTACAGTTTACAAATATACAAACAAAAATAATTACATCACTTAATTGTCACAATAATTCTAAAGTTAAAAATTGTTATTCTACAGTACAACCGTAAGGGAGCCTTGCTATGTAATTGCAAGACCCCGTTTTGATCAAAAAGAGAGGTTCTAGAATGTTGTCAATATTGACGCACTTTCTTTCTAGGAAACCCTCTACTTCCATTATGTGTCGGATTTTCACATATGGACCAGAGAGGATGGGTTGATGACACACCTTAATGATTTGAAGATCAACCAGAAGTTCTTTGTTTGGAAATACAATAAAATTTTGTATTATGCCATATTCTCCAGATGTAAGCATAACACCAGAATCATTTTTTTGAGTACCAGCACAGCTTTCGATAGACGTGTAATTGTTACTACGATACACAATTCGCTTGTAGTATAAGACAGTGGCCTGGTCCTGTTGGGAAAGGACAACACATTTGTTCTTAACAGAATGGTGATGTGTCCCTTTCCCTATTACAATGCAGTTCCCACTGCCACGAAAGAACTTTGTCAGTTCAGCATGCTTGATTATTGACTGGCAGAAGTTGATTGTGCAGGGTGATAGAATTAAGCAGGCACTTAATTTAGGAAGAGATTGATACGCCGTAAATCTACATACTATTTCTGCTGCTACATTTGAATGACTTTTTGCAAGCTGTTTGATATAACGATTCTCACCTTCATATGGAAAGGCACTGAAGCCCCACATTGGACCGAAATTTTCCACCGATGTTTTTAAATGAGACAATAAATGAAAATTATAGACCATTCTTTTATCACCGAAATGCTTGTTATAAAAAACAGAATACCACCACAAATAATTATCAGCTCTATCCCTATCACTACGTGTTGAACTTTTCTGCAAAAGAATATTCATAGCGGCGCTTAGAAGACTTAGATGCAGCAAATATTTAGTCTTCATCAATCCTACAAGACATGGCACAGCATAAAACACTATCCACAGTAAATACTCTCTAGCTTTCCAGCTAGCATGCATGGAAATTTTACGCAGATGCCTAAACCCTGCAGTGCTGGACTGCACTGATAAAATTCTGTTGTCTATTGTCTTAATAAGGTGGTCCATCCCAATATTGCGCTCCTTCATTCCTGTCCACATTCTTTTCCCAAGTTTTGGGTGCAGCATCCAAACTAAATGGTCTTTAACGCACCCAAGACAGAGCGCATGCATGTAATCATAAGCAAAACCTTGAGCCGCACTAAAATATTTTAGCTCCATTAATGCACAAGGCCCTTTTACGCCCCTGTGTACGACATCTAAGGTAGTTCTTTGCCCTTTTAAGTACAAATTTTGCAAGTCATCTAATAAGCTGGCATCAGTCCTTAGCTCAGCAGGTGGATCTTGAACAAACCAACATGTATTTTTGTTCTGGAGTCTGCAACTGGTTTGGTAGCAGAATGTGCAACCATATGAAGCATGGAAAATTTGATAATTTAAAATTTGGTACCGAGCTCCTGAATCTACAATACAACATAATGGAAAAACTCTACTTGTCACCGTATCTTGATTATGCTTCCATTGGAAACCTTCTGTAGAGAGCTTGTTGGCCTCTTGTACAAAGGGCACGAGGAAATATTGACCCGGATGAGAACCAACAAAAATACCAGCAAGGACCATGAACTTGAAGCGGTCCTCATAGGGCAATTCATTAATGGTCAAATATATTGGCCATATACTTTTTCTGCCAGATATACCAAATGCTACACCATCGGTGAAAAAAGAATATGAAAAATCAAAGGGAGAAGACAGCAAACCATCAGCAAGTAGTTTTTGGTAAGCTGCACCATCACAAATGTCACTGAGTACACCATCAGCTGGTTTGACCCTAGATTTATGTGATAGCAACGCATTAACAAATTTCTTATCTAATAAAAAATCTTTCAGTTGTTGTTCAATGGACAGAGTTAAAAAGAAGTTAGACACTTTCTTGACAGGAATTGTTGACCTACAGGCAACATTCGGACACAATTTCTCATTCTCCCCCTTAATGTAGGGTCCTAAGTAGGCCTCGCAAAAATTACAAAATATGTGTTTAATAACATTTTTGTTCCCAGACACTTTGTTTGATATTTGCAACCTCTTCTTATAATGGTATTTAGTAGCAGGAATGTCAAAATTCTTAAAAATTGAATTAACTAACTTAATAATATCAACCTGCGCTCTCCATGTCAAATCATGTCTTAAGCCTAATGTCAAAATCCTAACAAACAAGTCATCCACAGTAACATCAGTGCAGGGGCACAGCCGTGGTGATTGTTCACAACTACTGTGTTTATCCAACACTTCGTGATGGTCATAACAGGGAGCTTCCTTATTGGTGTCTGCCTCATCCCCAGTTTCATTTTCTGCAATGTCAGTGAAAGGCGAGACATGAAGCTGCAACAGAACAAAAAAAAGAAAATTATAGGCACGCAGTAATGGAGCGAGCAGTTCATTTAGTTCAACATTTATGGGCTGATGTTTCAGACCTCATTGTCGTCTGAGTGCTGAGTGAATGAGGCATCAGAACATATTGAAGCTGCATCACTCAAAGCCTCTTCATCATCTGATGATAAAATTTCACTTTCCGAGGAATCAAGCAATAGTCCGCTCTTGAGCCGGTCATTTTTACGCTTCTTCCTCCTCTTTATTCTGCCTCTAGAAGTCAGCTGTTAACAAAAAAAAGATAAAATTCAAATTGTTTTCTGATATTTAGTGTAGATAAAGAGTAAGTCTTCCTAGTATTTGTTTTCTTACCTCATTGTGTGAATCTCCTGATGAAGGAACTTCGGATGGCGATGAGACATGCAACTCATCATAACTCATGCAGCGACTTAGAGTATTCTCACATGGGGGGCTTGCATGGCTTTGTTGGTTTGTCTGCAACATGTTCAGCTGTTAGCAACGATAAACAAAAAATGGAGAGTTCAAGTGAAAGTATTCCAACCTCAGAATTGCCCGCAGAAGTAGAAGCCACAGGTGAAACTGGGGGCAAAGGCTGATTTGCATGTTCAATATCGTGATTTCCAGAGTCTTCTTGAAAAGAAAGACAGGTCTGCTGCTGAGGCTGCTTTTGTTGCTTCTGCTGCTCCTCCTGAAGCAGAAATGAATGCAAACATGAAGCGAACGTCATGAATCTTAGAAATGAAGTAGTGCAGGTTATGTTTTTTTTTACCTTCTGTCGCTGTGCCTTCCGCTGATTGTAAAGAGTGGAGCGTGGAATAGGCCTGCCTCCGTACACTTTATACGGGTTCCTATACTTCCCCATTTTGATAAGAGAGCTAAGAATTTGAGGATAATTAACGTTTGCTTGATGGTTCCTAGATGGGGATGCGGATCCGTGCTGCTTCTGCTTCTTTCTTCTTCCTCACTTTTTCACCCTCCCACGATCGATGCTCTCGA
This sequence comes from Stenchaetothrips biformis, assembly GCA_030522485.1. NCBI lineage: Eukaryota > Metazoa > Arthropoda > Insecta > Thysanoptera > Thripidae > Stenchaetothrips > Stenchaetothrips biformis. Next base: position 17,526,659 of record CM060092.1, on the reverse strand, counting down.
TCTCGAAGCTCGAATCAAACAACTGCCTCCAAAAATGGAAACGAAAATACAAATAAATGGAAAGAGACGTTTATAAAATGAAACTAGTCTACAGAACTAGGTTTTTAATACGTCAGGAATAAAATTCCCGGCAGAAGTGTTCTTCACTCAAACTGAAGATCCAAGCCACCCAGGGGCTCGGGGTGTCACTGCCAACAATCCCAAGATGCATTGCGCGATCAAAGCCGACGGCGTCCTCGTCCTGGTGGCGTCCTCGTTGGTACTGGCCAATATAGGCTCGTCCTAAGGCCAAATAAAGAAGAGTCTCTCTCTCTCTCTCTCCTCGTTGGTCCTCGTCCTCGCCGGCCAAAGTTGTTAACTGAGTTCCGAATTCTAAAATGTCTCTTGAAGGATACGCCACAATTAAGTACCTAAGCGAGGCCGACAGGGAGCAGGTCATAGTGAGCATACAAGATGTAAAGTTTAAAATCACTCTGGTCCAGAACGCAAACTGCGCGTCGGTTGTTCAGAAAGAGCCCTTCGTGCCCATGACTTACAAAGCATTTTGTGCTAAATCTATTTACGCTGTGTTGACTAAAAGAAAAAGTGCTGATGGCAAGGAACATCATCATGCGTGCCAAATCGGAGCCATGGCGGGTAAGTTTTCTTTTTTCGGCGCTCCTAACCTCATGATCTTGTCACTTCACGCCTTAGACTAGCCTTGTCGGCCATACTTTTTGCCAGCCAAATATAACATGGTCTTGTAGAGGGCTACATTCTCCATGCCCTAGGACATCATTTAGTCATTTCACCACCACCACCTAATACATATTTGTGTCAGGAGTTACTACAAAATACGGAACTTGATTCAATGTTACAATTTTATTTTTGATATCTTAATATTTGTGTGGTGGTTAAAAGACTGTAGATTGTCCAAGGATTAATTTTCTATATTTTGCATACTTTGTCCACTCTAATAATAATCCTTTCTGCTTGTTTCCCTGCTTCGCCAGCTACTCGAGAAGAACTGGTGACAATGAAACGAATATCTTGGCAAACACCCAAAGACGCCACTCTTTTTGATGAAGAGTTGTTTACATCGGACTGCGATACTGATTCTGGAATAAACTCTGTGCTCAGTTCTAGGTCGACATCGGTAAGCATTCATCCAACTTATTTTCACGACTTCGGATATTTATTATCTGGTTTGAATCCTTTACTCTCACTTTTTCATGTAATCTCAAATTGTTTCTGTTGTTTTCTAATTCAGCGTGATACTGCAATAGCCAAAACTGCCCACCAACGTGAAAGTTTAGCTAAATTAATTTTAAATGGAAGGACCATCAATCCGGCTACCCCGGTCAATCAGAATCTTGCTGCGGAAGTGCTCAAACTTAAAGAAGAGCTAAAGCAAGAACGAGAATTGCGAATGAAGTGTGAATCAAGAGAGAGGTTTCATCAAGAGACATTGGCCAGGCTTGAACACGAAAAAGCTGTGGTGCTTGCTGAGAAAGCACGGTTAGAACTAAACGTAGAAGCAGATAGTCAGGTTACTGTGAACATGTCCTTGTTAGATGCAATAGTGGACAGAAAGCTTGCTGAAAAGATGAGCATGGTTAATTCCACACTTGAAAAGATTCCCGAAGCTCTTGCAGCTGTGACTAGCCAACTAGAATCACGTAAGTTTCGCATGTCAAGTTATTATCGTGTTGTGGAGTGGCTGAGCAGTTGCCCTCAGAAATGTTAAACAAAAATAATGCATGCAGAAACCTGAAAATCGACAATCATAGCATTGTTTTGCCAGTTACCATTACTAGTCCATGAGTTACCATTTTCTTTACATAGTTTATATTGGAAATAACTTATTGAGTTTTTACTTAAAGAGTTTTATTTGACAAAGTTGAGCTTTGTTTATTGTTTTCTATATTTTGTTATTTTGTCCATTCACTTTGTTTGCATTGCCCCAGTTTCATTCTTTTACATTTGAACTGGAGGGGCTCAATAACAATTAAGGTATTTACTTATTTAAAATCAATTTGTATTACTTCGCCCTTAATATAATTTCAGTGTTGAAGCCAACTTAAAGTTGTGTTTCAACAGAACATAGTTCAGAGGACGCCAGTATTGGTGCACAAGGCAAAGTAGAAAATATCATTGCTTATTGTCTTCTTCAAGGTGTTCTGAAACATGCACAATCCTCATGCTTAAAGCAGGAGTATTTAAAAATAATTAAAAAAAAAAAATCCTCACAAAACACTTTATCTCTGGTGTCTTACGGCTTCAGCTTCAAGGTTTATTGCCTGGAGCTGAAGCCTGCGTACCTTTGGCCCATTCGACTTGAGGCCAAAGTTCAGAATGTAAATAAATATCATAGTAATATCAATTTAAATTAATCATAAATCAAATAAATTATCTTACAAAGAATAAAATATTTATATTTATTACAAAGTTAAAAAAAATTCTAAACGGGGTGTGGGTGAGAGAAAAAGTGGGATATGAAGGGAATCATACATAGCAGAGAAGCGATATTTTCAGTACTGACTTCAGAGAGTTATTGAGCAGGGTCTGCGGCTGTCAGCACATTCCAGTCGCACCAGCCTCCATTAATATGGTGAGCACTGCTTCTGTGTGTGTCTAGTGCTTTCTCCTGACTTAGCTCTGGAGTCAACCGCTTCCCCTTCTATTTTAGTACAGGGGTGTCTAATAATTATTTGTTATTTAATTTCAGTACGTGGTGCTGGAAGCAGTACGAGCCAGAGCCATTCCTCAGATCCAGAGACAAAGGTCAGTATCTACCTAAACCCCCCACCCCCACCACCATCCCCATTATTTGTGTTTTAATAACAATTTTGCTTATCAGGTCCCGTGGAGACACTTCCACATCTCCAAAGGAGCCCTGATGGATATGGAGCGGACGATCCTCAAGGCAAAGATCACCAATCAGTTGGAGGTAAAGGCCTTCGTCCGGGCCTTCCTGGTTGGGGTCTACGGGAAGGAAAAGGCGTCAACCTTCCGCCTGAGGATTTGCAGCTCGGGTCCAGAGCCAAACACAGTTCGGTTCGAGGACCATTTTTTGGAAGATGTCAAATGTAAGCATCTCATCAGTGATAAAAAGGGCTCGCAGGGGTAAAGAGGGGGGGGGGGGAATAAAAGGTGACTAAGTAATGTTGAATGTTCTGTTTCGATTTCAGTGGAACTCCAGCAACGCCTGATTGACATTGGCGTCCCGCTCGACCAGGCGACGCTGCTCTGCGGCGACCTCGACGCCAAGGCCTCAGAAGCAGCCCGCGATCTGGCAGGCACCCGGGGCGAGTCGCGGGTCCGGCGCGTGGCAGAGGACCAATGCCTAGACCCGGAGCAGGCGGTGGCGGAGTGGAAGGCGAGTCTGCGGAAGAAGGCCAAGAAGACGACAACCGACGCCGCTACCGACGCCTCTACCGACGCCGCTACCGCCACTAAGAAAGCGTCGAAGAGCCGGAGGAGCTCAAAGGTGACCCTCAGCCTCAACCCGGGAGGGTCCTCGAAGGCGACGCCGTCGGGGTCGGCGACGCCGTCGGGGTCGGCGACGCCGTCGGGGTCGGGGTCGGCGACGCCGTCGGGGTGGGCGACGCCGTCTACGTCTTCGTCGTCCGGCTCGGACTGGACGCATCTAACCCCGTTTATGTCGCCGATAATGGATCCGCAGACTATTACTAAAATTAATTAAATTTGATATTACTGTATTGAAGTTTCTAATTTGGCGTTGCCTCATAACTCCTTATCTGCATGGCAAAAAAAGTGTGGTTCCTGTGACGCACAAGGAACAGGGAGTGCACACACTGTAGCCTGTTGTTAATACGCCCAAGTAACAAGGAATGCACTCGCTGCAGTTTGTTCGGGATACACACAAGAAACACGCAGTGCACACGCTAAAGCGCGTAAGGGATACACGCAAGGAACAGGGAGGTCACAGTCTGCATCCTGTTGAAGATACGCACAACAAACGGGGAGCGCACCCGCTGTAGCCTGTAGTGACTACACGCAAGGAACAGGGAGGGCACACGCTGTATCATGTTGGAGATACACACAACGAACGGGAAGCGCACCCGCTGTAGCCTGTAGTGACTACACGCAAGGAACACGGTGGCTACTATCTGGCGACCCGAGCTGAGTCTGTTGCATGTAGCGGCTACGTGCAACGAACACGCAAGCGACAGGCTGCTCGCGGTTTCAGCCACACGGAGCGAACACAGAGTGCGTTGGCTATTGCATGTAGCGCTAACAGGAAGCGCGTCCCAATATACAAGTTGGGAACAGGTTGCTCTTTGTGAGGCTTACGCGGTACAAACCGACATCAAACGTAGTGCATCATGTATCACTAACAGGGAGATTTTCGCCTGGGTTGACGTGGACGTCGACCATGGCGGCGTCAGCGCCGGTGGAGTTACAGTCGTGGTGGGGAAACGACGGCAACTTCCCTCCCTGATCGCCTCGCCGGCCAGAAACAAGGCCGTCGAGTGTATCGGCAATGAATGTTTCCGCCCCGCCGGGGCACGTCAGGCACGGCGCCGTCGCACAGTGGGCCAGAAAACCGCTCAGGCGGCCAAAACTCGAGACGCGTTTTGAACTCCGGAGTCGGTGAACAGGACTCGAACCGAACGTGTGACCCCACCAATGGATTGCTCTCCGATCGAGGAATCCATTGGCAGGGGTCACACGTTCGGTCCCAGTCCCGTTTAGCGACTCCGGAGCTCAAAACGCGTCTCGAGTTTTGGCCGCTTGAGCGGTCTTCTGGCCCACTGTGCGTCGGCGGGGCCGCCCGGCCAATCGAGAACTTTCCGCAACGACACAGGGGCTCTGAAAAGTAGTAGACTGCGGGTGAGGGATGGCTGTGTTTTCGTCAACTTTTCCATCCCTCGCGGGGCCACGGAAAAGGAAAAGATGCGGCAGCCACCGTGGCCGTGGGGGCGTGGCGGGGCGGGGCGGGGTGGGCGGGGCGGGGCGGGGCGCCGCGACTGGTGATCTGTCTTGCGAGTGGCGCCGCCCGCGCCGCCGCCGAGTCAGACCGGGATTATCATGACGTCCGCGACCTCGTTGAAAAGCGAGGCGGAGCTCGGCGCATACCACGCCCCGTCGGTCGGCGGCGTTCCTGACTTCATTTCGGCATTCAGCCTTGCGGCTTTCACGCCGGATCGGGTCTATGGGTGTCATATCGCGTCCTTCTGTCGGCCAGGATGGGTGCGTTCGTTGGACGCGCGGCGCTGCCGGGCGGACACCGTGGACGACGCACAGTGGGCCGCGCAGGCCGCAGGCGACCAAAACTACTCTGGACGCGTTTTTGAGCTTCAGAGTCCCTAAATGGGGCTTGAACCGAACGTGTGACCCACCAAGAGACTGCTCTCCGAACGAGGAATCCAGTGGTGGGGTCACACGTTCGATTCGAGTCCCCTTTAGCGACTCTGGAGCTCAAAACGCGCGTCTTGAGTTTCGGCCGACTGCGCCGGTCTTTCTGGCCCACTGTGCGCCGTGGAGAGCGAAAGGTTAATGGGAGGGAGGGGCGGTGCAGCTGTGCTGCGCGACGCTAACGGCCCCCTCGTACCTATTTCCCCTTTACCCTCCCCTTTTCTCCCCTCCCCGCCCTTCCCCTCCCCGCCCTTCCCCTCCCCCCTCCCCTCCCCTCCCCCCTCCCCTCCCCTCCCCCTCCCCTCCCCCCTCCCCCTTCCCCTCCTCCTTTTTCCCTTTGGCGGCGGCCTTGGCCCCTCATCTCGCCACTGTCCCCCGCAGCAGGCAGCGACAGCAGACATATAGGTGGCAGATGTCCGCGCAGCGCCCGGCCGCTGCGTGCCGCGGCTCCCTTGTTGTCTGCCCGAGATAGCGCCAGCAGCAGCAGCGCGTCGTCGTCGCCGAGAGGGAAAATTAGTGGCCTGGACAGATGTCGCCGGGAAAACAATGCGTTGATGAGCTCGCCGTGCCGCCGCCGTCTGCCAGCTCGAAATATAAAGGCTGCTGCTGGGCGCGGCTCTAGTGCGGGGGCCGGGGGCCACGGTGCGGGCGTGGTGACCGCGTTGAGGGGCGCGCAGTGGGCCAGCAGACCGGTGAAGGCGGACTAAATTCCGGACGCGTTTTGAGCTCCAGAGTCGATAAACAGCCGTAAACAGCACTCGAACCGAACGAGGAATCCAATATGGTGGTAGTGGGGTCACACATTCGGTTCGAGTCCCGGTTTAGCGACTCCGGAGCTCAAAACGCGTCACGGGTTTTAGCCGCCTGCGCATAGGTCTTCTGTCCCACTGTGGGGCGGTCACTGCCGCCGTGATCGTGTTCGTCCTCTCTGGCCGCTAGCCTCCCGGCGAGGAGGTCGCTTTATTGACCCGCGCTCCGACACTGGTTGAGCATCCTCGTAATCAGAGGGGGGTTCGTGGAGCCCCCGAACCGGACCAGACTGGAAGCACAGTGGGCCAGAAGAGCGGCTCAGGCGGCCATAAAACTCTAGACGCCTTTTGAGCGCTAGAGTCTTTTAATGAGACTCGAACTGAACGTATGACCCCACCAATGGACTCCTCGTTCGGAGAGCAATCCATTGGTGCGGTCACCCGATCGGTTCGAGTACCATGTAGCGACTCTGGAGCTCAAAACGCGTCGGGGATTTTGACCGCCTCCAGCGGTCTTCTGGCCTACTGCTGGACGCACGGGAGTGACCGGCCGGTCGGGGCCGCTCAGTCGTTGCGATCTGTTCTTATTACAGATGACGACCCGGGCCCGGTCGCTGCCCGGCGCTGCCTAGGCACGACGGGACGGGTCAGGCCGAGGGCGCGGCCGGCGGGCGGGCCGCCCAGATCCCCAGCAGACAGTGACGGATTGCCCCGATATTGGAATCCGCGTGGCCGTGGCAGTGCATGCCGGCGGCCTGCGCCCCGCGCCCCGCGGATTGGATTATTTAAAGGTTAGCACGGCTGCCGCCGCGCAGAACGGCCGGAACCTGTGTTTGAATCGCAGTGCCCCGGTTTGTTTCTTTTTGCCACACTGCGCCAACAACTTTGGGTCACGCCCAACGTCGGCACGCCCCGCCACGCCCCGCCCCGCCACGCCCTGCCTCGCCACGCCCTGCCTCGCCACGCCCTGCAACGCCCCGGCCGCACACGTTAGAAGCGGCTTTTCTTTATTGGAAACAACGGCAAACTACTTCTGGAAGCTCTCTTCCTAGTGGAGGGGCGCGCATTGATTTCGCGCGACTCGGGTTTGTTTTTTGCGAAGAGGCGATGTGACGGTCTGCACGGCGCACAGTGGGCCAGAAGACCGCGGCGCAGGCGGCCGAAACTCAGGACGCGTTTTGAGCTCCAGAGTCGCGCAATAGGATTCGAACCGAACGATTGACCCCACTGATGGATTGTTCTCCGAACAAGGAATCCATTGGTGGGGCGGTTCGAGTCCTGTTTAGTTAAGCGACTCTGGAGCACAAAGCCCACTGATAGAAAAAAGTACAGAAATTACACGGAAAATGTATGGTCAATTTTTTACCTGGACCGTCCGTACCTTGCCAACCACGGAGGTTCTGTACATGTTCTCTGTAGCAGTTTACATGAGATCCTTAGGGAGACCACAGAGAACCAGTACGGAGGGTCCGTACCTTTTCTGTACCCCATTTTCTGTACATTTTCCGTACCAAAACACGGAATTTTTTGCAGTGCCCGTCCGGGGTTTCGGCCGCCTCGACCGGTCTCCTGGCCCACTGTGCGGCGGCGGCGCTGGAACCTGCATGACGCTCCCCACGGCCTCCACGTCGTCGTCCTCCTGCCCGGGCGGCACGCCTGGCCCATCGCAGTTGCTGCCCTGCACCGGTTCGTTCAAGCGAAAAAAATAACTGGAACCCGATTCGGGCCCTTCCACTCTGTCGGCCGGGGATCGACGGGTAACAACGTTCGTCCTGTCGATGCGCCCGCACGCCTTCCCTTCCGAAAATGCAGCATTTTAGTCACGATGGTCGTTTTCTTTAGGGGCGCGGGGAGCTCGCTGGATGCTGCTGGGGTAAAGAATTAGATAATAAAAAGCCACCGTGCTCTGTGCTGCATTCTCTCTTGCAGGGCCGTGCCGCCCTGCCCCGCCTCGCTGGCGGCAGGAGTCTCCCTCCCCCCGACGGCAACCCCGGCCACTTGGGCACGTCCACGCCGTCCGCCGGTGGTTGTGCACAACGGCATCATGCAGTGAGGCAAATTTGGGGCGGAGTGGAGGGGGTACCGGAGAACGCCACACAGTGGGCCAGAAGGCGGCTGCAGGCGGTCGAAATCACGGACGCGTTTTGAGCGCCTGAGTCGCTACTTGGGACTCGGACCGAACGTGCGACCGCACGAATGGATTTCTCCCCGAACGAGGAATCCGATAGCGTGGTCACACGTCGGTTCGAGTCCTGTTTAGCGACTCTGGGGCTCAAAAGGCGTCTTGAGTTTTGGCCGCCGGCGCCGGTCTTGTGGCCCACTGTGTGGCGGAGACCGGCGCCGGCGCCCCCTTCGACGGGGCCCTCAAGGAAGCGGATGTCTCGGAGACACGCACGGGGTCTGCTCCAGTCGTGGAGGACGCCGCCTGCTGCGGCTGATTGATGTCAGGGCGTCGCCTCGTCACCCGCAGCGCGCCGCGGAGAGGTGCTCCCCGAGGCGTCGCGACGCCTGCTGGAGACTCGTCCCGCGAGAGTCTTTTTCGTCGCTCTTTCCTCTCGCACCCATAAGGGACGCCCCGTGAGTGCGAGAGGGACAGAGAGCGACGAGAACTGCTGCAATCCGACCGGTATTTCACGGCCAATCCCCGGCGGCCGTTCAGTGACGTTCCAGGTTTCCTCCTCAGCCAGCAGACAGATTCGGAAAGTAGCAGTGGTCGCTCTGTCTCTCTCCCAACAACAGACGCCTTGTAAGTGCGAGGGAGACAGAGCGACCACAGTGACTCTCGGAATCTTACTGCTGGCTGAGGAAATCTGGAACGTCACTGAACAGCGGCCGCACAGTGGGCCAGAAGTCCGACGGAGGCGGCCAAAACTCTAGACGCCTTGTGAGGTCCAGAGTCGCTAAATGGGACTCGAACCGACCGTGTGCGACTCACCAATAGATTCCTCGTTGGGAGAGCAATCTATTTGTAGTGTTACACGTGCGGTTCGAATGCCATTCAGCGACTCTGGAGCTCGAAAACCGTCCGGGGTTTTGTCCGCCCCTACTGGTCTTCTGGCCCACTGTGCGCCTGGTTTTTATACCGGCCGGGCCGCAGGCCAGGCGGCCGGCCATCCGGCTCGGCGCGGCACGGAGAAGCGGATTGGTCGCGCGCCGCACGCCCTAGTGGCGGACACGACTTGCCTTCAGGAGCAGAAGTCTGTCGATGAAAACGGGTGCACTGCCGCCAACGCGGCCGGCGCCGACGCCTACGCCGCGTGGTGGGCCAGAAGAGCGTTGAGGCGGCCAAAACTCTAGACGCGTTAGTTTTGAGGTCCGGAGTCGCTAAATGGGACTCGAATCGAACGTGTGACCCCACCTGTGGATTGCTCTCCAAACGAAGAATCGATTCGTGGGGTCACGCTTTCGTTTCGAGTCTCATTCAGCGACTCTGGAGCTCCAAACGCGGATAGAATTTTGGCCGCCTCAACGGTCTTCTGACCCACTGAGCGCCGGCTGCTCTTTGTTCTTGGCTGCTGCGTGCCCGGTGCGCGCGGGGCGGCGGGTCGGAATAATAAAAGGTGGTGCGTCATATTCAATGTTCGTCGACTCGAGTCGTCTAGCGCTGCGAGGCTGGCGGGGCTGCGGGCCGTGTGTGTTGAGGAGACGGCGAGCGTCGTGTTGTCGGAGTCGCACTTGTTCGAGGAGTTGCGCGCGCTCATCGATGACCCCGCCCCACGGAGCACGGCACACAGTGGGCCAGAAGACCGGAGCAGGCAGCTAAAACTCTAGACTTGTTTTTCGCTTGGACTTGAACCGAATGTGTGACCCCATCAATGGATTCCTCGTTCGGAGAGCAATCTATTGGTAGGGTCACACGTTCGGTACCCAGTGCCCAGTCCCATTTTGCGACTCTGAAGCTAATAACGCGTCCGGGGCTTTGACCGCCTGCAGCGGTCCTCTGGCCCACTGTGCGGCAGTCGGCAAGGTGGACATGAGCCCCATCCCGTTTGAGCCCCGATGACCTGAGCCCCGGCTAGAGCCCCGGTCGAGCCCGACTCGAGCCCCGACCTGAGCCCGGACTGAGCCCCGACTGCCAGAGCCCCGACCTGAGCCCGGCTTGAGCCCCGCCTTGAGCCCGACTTGAGCCCCACGCCAAGAAAAGTCGCAATTTGGCCCCAAAACAGGGAAAAAGTGGAAGTTATTTGGCGTGGGGCTCAAATGGGGCTTAGGTCGGGGCTCAGTCGGGGCTCAGGTCGGGGCTCTGGCTGTCCGGGCTCAGTCGGGGCTCAAGCTGGGGCTCGAGTCGGGCTCGACCGGGGCTCTAGCCGGGGCTCAGGACATCGGGGCTCAAACGGGACGGGGCTCATGTCCACCCTGCCCGGCAGTCGTTCTGGGCCCAGCCCAGCGACCCAGCCCAGCGACCCAGCCCGCCGCCGGCCCGAACGCTCTATCAGGTTTTGCCGATCGTCGGCGTCGGCGGCGAGCATCGCGCACTTGCTCTCTGCTGAACGAACACTGAATAAAACAGCGACTGCCTCGACGTGACTTTCCTGGGCGACGCTCTGCGTTGCTCCGCCAGGAGGCAAGAACCGTTTTCGTGAAAATATGCCGCGGAAAAACGGTGAACGTCATTAGCATCGACGCGGTGCGGCGTGTTTTTCGCCGCCGCGTGGGACGCCAGCAGGCTCTCACGCCGCTGTGTCTGTCTCTCTCGCACCCCTACGGGACGCTCCGCGAGTGCGACAGAGACAGAGCGATGCTGCTCGGCCTGCGGGGGCGTGCACGGATCGCCTGGACCCCCTCCTGCCACACAGTGGGCTCGAAGACCGGCGCAGGCGGGCGGTGGAAACTAGACGCGTTTAGAGCTCGAAAGTCGCTTTACAGGCCTCGCACCGAACCTGTCACCCCACCAATGGATTCCTCGTTCGGTGAACAATCCATTGGTGGGGCGACACGTTCGGTTCGAGTCCCATTTGGCGACTCCAGCGCTCGAAACGCGTCCGGACTTGACCGCCTCAGTCGGTCTTCGGGCCCACCGTGCATCGCCTCGGCCCGCCCCCGCTGCTGGAGGCTGCGGGTTGAGTGCCGAGGGCTTACTGGAAGGACAGGCCCGGCCAATCTAGATAAGGCTCTGCAGAGAAAATCTGTTACCAGCGAAAGCGGGCGAAAGCCCTGCGTTTACCGGAGGGTCAGGCGCAGGACACGGCCCGGCTGCCTGCCTGCCTGCCTGAGTGCCTGGCTGCCAGCCTCGTCTGGGCCGGCCACTCGGATAAGATGCACCCGCACGTAGCGAGCCGGCCCGGCAGCAGGCTGCGCTCCCTTCAGGCCCACTGTACGCCGCGCCCTTTCCGACCGGCGGGGACACACGAGAGGCCGCGGCGACTTACACGAAAAAAAAATCGTTGTGGTAACGAAAATACCAGTTAATTTTTCCGGAACAAGGGCAAAATTGGTGTCATTACTTAAAGTTTTGTTTTGGCAACACAGTAAAAAGTCTACGAGGCATCGCTTCATAATGCGAAGAAAACGAAGTCATTGTAAAATCTACGAAGAAGTGCTTCGTGTTATGAAGCAAAATCCTTCGTAATACGAAACAATTCTTCAATGGCTTCATTTTCTTCGTAGTTACGAAGCAGATTCTTCGTAGACTTTTTCGAGGGAACCAAATTTTATTAGCCTAACAAACAGTTTGTTCTAGGAGCCAATAGATTGTTTTGAGAACAAATTGAGGTTTAGGTCGTGGAATCAATCTCTCTTGTTCTCTCAACGATTACCTTGTTGAGACAACCAACATTTTGCAGCAGTAACAAAGATTTAGTTGCCAGTGCAAGTTTTTGTTTGTTCCGGAAAAAGTAACTAATATTTTCGTTCACACAACGAATTCCTTTTTCTTTTCGTTTAAGGGGGATCCTCAGGGGGGCCTTCAGGGGGTATTGGAAGGGTGGGGGCTTGAAGAAGGGGGCCGAGGCCTTGGAGCGGCGACGACGCGTCAGGGCGGCCAGGGAGTGTTTTCAGAGATTCATCTTACAGGTGAAATTGCCTTACTGGCCGGAAATGTCAGTCCGGAACGAGAAATATGATGGGACTCCACGTTCCGCCCGTCCGGCTCCCTGCCCCTGTTCGCCGCCGCCAGCAGTGGTGCTGATGCCCGGCCAGCGTCACCCTTCAAGAAACGGAGCACAGTGGGTAAGAAGACCGTTGAGGCGGCCAAAATTCTGGACGCGTTTTGAGCTCTAGAGTCGCTAAGTGGGACTCGAATCGATCGTGTGACCCCACAAATGGATTGCTCTCCGAACGAGGAATCCATTGGTTGGGTCACACTTTCGACTCGAGTTCCATTTAGCGACTCTGGAGCTCAAACTACGTCCAGAATTTTGTCTCCTCAACGGTCTTCCGACCCACTGTGCGGAGCCACTTCCATAAATATGGAAGGGTATCGCGGCGCCCCGGGTCTGACCCTGGGCCCGGAAAATGGACCGATGAAGTTAGTGGGATGGGGGGGGGAGGGGGCGTTTTTTGGTAATTGATTCGTCGCGTTGCTTCTTGCAAGTACAAACTTAACAGTTCTTTCGTATAATGTGATAATGGTCACAAGAGTGAATTATGCATGAAGAACCAGCCCCCCTGCCCCGTCGACCCTAACTCGCTGTTCTCCCCTCTCCTCACCCCCTCAGTCCCCCTATGGGTTGCCTTAAGTCATCCCACACTGCAAAGTCAGTGGTAAGTTTGCTTGCCACAAATTTGGCAAGCCGTTTTGAATGCCAAAAATTGGCAACCTTGGCCCGGAAATACTCAAGCTGGCCAAAATTTGGCAAGCTTAGGAAGATGCATAGGACAGTGCATAGGTCCCTCCTAAGGGGGCTTGCCGCTCGCTCGCTCCGCGAACCAAGCGATGCGGATGATTTCTAGTTGCAGATAAACCTGCCGTCGTGTGACCCCATCAATAGATACCTCGTTCGGAGAGCAATCCATTGGTGGGGTCACACGTTCGGTTTGAGTCCCATTTAGCGACTCTGGAGCTCAAAACGGGTCCGGGATTTTAACCGCCTGATAGTCCTGGCAGGCCAACGAGCCGAAGGGACATCGCTGCATGTGTTCTCCCCGCCGCACTGCGCTCGCACGCCTGCAGACCATAGCAGGCCGGCCGCCAACAACTCATCCAAGAGAGATTTCCAGCTTCCAGCAGCAGCCTGCGCGCTGCAGAGGCTCCCGGCTCCTAGCGGCGCAGGTTCCTGCAGAGCCCGCCTGAAACTGCGCGCTCGCATACTCACACCACAATCTTTTCCTCTTCTCTTCTTCTCCTTTCTCTCTCTCTCTCTCTCTCTCTCTCTCTCTCTCTCTCTCTCTCTCTCTCTCTCTCTCTCTCTCTCTCTATCTCTCTCTCTCTCTCTCTCTCTCTCTCTCTCTCTCTCTCTCTCTCTCTCTCTCTCTCTCTCTCTTTCTCTCTCTCTCTCTCTCTCTCTCTCTCTCTCTCTCTCTCTCTCTCTCTCTCTCTCTCTCTCTCTCTCACACACACACACACACACACACACACACCAGGGACGCCCAATAAGTTGAGAGAGAGAGAGAGAGAGAGAGAGAGAGAGAGAGAGAGAGAGAGAGAGAGAGAGAGAGACACGGCTGGAGCCCCTGCGGGGTAGGCACGATGTCGCGCTACAGCGCTTGGGTGCGCGGCGGCTGGCCTACGCGCTGCATGGCAGGCGCTCCGTAGCCGCGCGCGGCGCGAGCGTCGCGACCAGCCGCACAGTGGGCTAAAGGACCGGCGCAGGCGGCCATAATCCCTTACTTGTATGAGCTCCAGAGTCTCAAAATGGCACAAGGAACCCCACCATAATGGATTGCTCTCCGCACGAGGGATCCTTTGGTGGGGTCACACGTTTGGTTTGAGCCCTGTTTAGCGACACGGGAGCTGGAGTTTTGACCGCCTTCGGTTGTCTTCTGGCCCACTGTGCCTGGCCGAGGCCGCGCCAGCCGCCAGGCCAGAGCGTCATGACGGTGGCAAGGGTGGCGTGTGGCACCTTGGGACGGCTCGGACCACGCGGAGGGGGGGCCGGAGGGGGGGCCCCGGGTGACGTGAGGGGGGCTGCTCGGAGGGGGCGGCGGGGGCGTCCGGCAGGACAAGCCTCGACGGCAGCGCGGCGGCGGCGCTCAGTCGGCCGCGAGCCACCGACGGGGGTAGTCCCGAAGCCGAAGCGAGCCGAGCGTGCCTTGCGCCGAGCCGAGAGCGCCCCGCTGCCGACGCGGAGCGCGAAGTGGAGCACGTCGCGTAGGCCCCCGCCCCCTGACCGGCCGCGCCGCGTGTGGGAAGCCTGCCTCTGAGTGTGACCGCCTCGCTCCGGCCGGCGCCCTCCTTCGCCGCGATGGGCGCCGCGGCGTGTCTCCGCGACACGGGGCAGCCGTAGCCTCGCAGCGCAGCGCGCAGCGCCCACAATGGATACGCAGGGCGGGGTGGCCGGCCAGGTAAGGACACTGCGTGCGTGCCAGCGCCGCCTGGAGAGAGAGAGAGAGAGAGAGAGAGAGAGAGAGAGAGAGAGAGAGAGAGAGAGAGAGAGAGAGAGGGGGGGGGGCTTCGCCGGGCCGACCAAACCCTCCTGCAGAGATGGGGCCGTAAATTTGGATTTGAACCGAACCCCGCCGGGACGCGTCAGGTCGAACCGCACGGTTACACACACACATCCATGCATGCGCGGGCGCACACACACACACAACACAACAGACACACATACATGCATACATACATGCATACATACATACAGACGCACCACCGCTTACTAACACATTCATGTACAAAGGTGTGGTGAGATGATGTAGTGCCGGACCCAACCTCTTATCGTGTGTGTGTGAGAGAGAGAGAGAGAGAGAGAGAGAGAGAGAGAGAGAGAGAGAGAGAGAGAGAGAGAGTATTTGTGTGTGGGGCTGGGGGCGTGTATCTGTGGCATATTGCTGCAGTGAGTGGAGGAGCGCGGCCGTTGTCCGCTGTGGTGGCGCCTCACACTCCCTGAGGCGTTTGACCACGTGAATCGCCTGTTGCGGTCATTTCGATTCATTCCTCCTTTGCCACCTCTTGATCGCGTCAGTTACACTGATAGTCTGCTTTCCCGCTGCTGCCGTTTTTCCATGTCGGGGGGATGAATATCGACGAGCCTTTTTGCATGGGAAACAGCGAAAGTCTCGCTGAGTCAAGAGTCAAGTCATTTTTGTCTCCCCGTGTCCATCACTTTGTCTCTCTCGCACCCCTGCGGAACTGCCGCTTGAGTGCGAGAGAGACAGCAGCAGTGTTCCGGACGGATCAGTCTGCTGGCGCGGCTGCCGCGGGAATGTCGGATCAAAAGGGTATGGTGGCGGGCTGAAAATAGCCATGTGACTGGACATGGACATCGATTGCCCGCCCGAGTCACTGCGGAGTCACCGGGCGGGGCGGGGTGGGGCGGGGTGGCCAGTCAGGCGGAGAGCGAAGCCGTGTAACTGGTATGCAAATCGCTGTGGGGTGCATCCAGGGTGGGGCACACAGTGGGCCAGAAGACCAGCCCAGGCGGCCAACATTTTAGACGCGTTTTGAGCTTCAGAGTCGCTAAATGGGACCCGAGTTGAACGTGTCACCTCAGCAATGGATTTCTCTCCGAACGAGGTATCCTTTGGTGGGGTCACACGCTCGGTTTGAGTCCTGTTTAGCGACTCTGGAGCTCAAAACGCGTCTTTTGGCCCCCTGCGCCGGTCTCCTTGCCCACCGTGGGGCGGTTTGTTACGCGGTGTGGTCGGCAGCCTAGCCGCCACGCACAGACACACAATCTGAAACGGCTGCTCCGCTGTTGAGTTGATCCGCGCCCCCGACCGCTGTCCGCTGTTTCATTAAGAATGATTTGTAACGCGTGTATCAGGACTCGCTAGAGCTTCAGTTTACACCTCGCACGCTTAAAACCTGAGTATTGTGAGCATATGTATAGTGCAAACTATTAAATTTGTAATACGAAGAATTCGTTCGTAAATTACGAAGAATTTTCTTTGTAACCTTATGGGTGCTCAAAATACTTTCTTATCACAAGTTTCTTTTGTTTGTTAGGGCCATAAAATAGTTTGTTAGGTTCTCAAAGTGCAGTTTTTACCTCGGACTCGAGGCCAAACGAATTTCCTTTTATTCGTCACCCGTTTCGTGGTTGTTGGTTCGACAGTGGGGGCGCGGTAGGGCGCGCCTTGCGGCCGCTCAGTGATGCCTGCCTGCCGCTGCCGGAGTGCGGAGTCTTCCGGCGCGGCGCACAGTGGGCCAGAAGATCGGCGCCGGCGGCCAAAGTTTCCAGACGCGTTTTGAGCTCCAGAGCCGCTCTGAATGGGACTCGAACCGAACGTACCAATGGGATTGCTCTCCGAACGAGGAATCCATTGGTGGGGTCACACACGTGTTCGGTTCGATTGATGGTAAGCGACCCACGAGCTCAAAACGCGTTCTGATTTTCTGCCGCCTGCTCCGGTCGTCTAGCCCACTGAGCACGGCGGTGGCGCGGGGAGAAAGGGTTCCAAACATTAGAGTGCGTCGGGGCCCTCCACTGTCGGGAGCACATAAACTTTTGGCGACGCGCGGCACGGCGCCACGGCGGCCGCGCGCTATGCCGGCACTGAGTCCTGGCTGGCTGCCTGGCTGGCTGCCTGGCCCGCGGGCTGACTCGAGCAGAAGTCATATTTTACGATCACTGTCAAAAAGCCTGGCACAAGCGATTCGGACGTTGAAACCGAAAAGGTGCGCGGCAAAGGCCGGGTGGCGATTTATGGCAACGCCGATTGCATGCCTGCGGGAAAAGAGAGACACAAACAAAACAAAAATAGGAGGGGGGGTCTTTTATTTGTAATTTCCATCATTTTTCGCGAGCTGATCCACAGCCGGAGTGGAAGCGTGCATTTACTCCATCGTCCCCGGCAATCATTGCCTCTCTCTAGGGGCAGTTTGGAGAGAGAGGGGGAGAGAGAGAGAAAGAGAGAGAGAGAGAGAGAGAGAGAGAGAGAGAGAGAGAGAGAGAGAGAGAGAGAGAGAGGGGCAGAGAGACAGAGAGAGAGACAGAGAGAGAGACAGAGAGAGAGACAGAGAGAGAGACAGAGAGAGAGAGAGAGAGAGAGAGAGAGAGAGAGAGAGAGAGAGAGAGAGAGAGAGAGAGAGAGAGAGAGAGAGGCAGTGTCTGCTCAAGTGTTTGGAGTGAAGTGCAGAAAGCAGCTGTGGATGGAAAAGTACAACTGTGTGTTTTCAGAAAAGAAAAAAAAAAACAGAGTTTAAAAAAAAACTCCGGATTAAAATCGTCCCGGCGTGGGTGGATATTGCCACGCCGGAATGACTAAGTCGTTTCGCGAGGCAGGGTGTTTCTGTTTCGCGTTGGTGGCATCGGCGACCGCTTTGGTTCCATAACCTAACCGGGGCCGTGTCCCGATCACTTCCCAAATCGCACAGTACACAGCCACCCACCTGCTGTCACGAGGCGAGTAATCCACTCGCCGGAAACAGACGCACGCACACCCACCGAAGAAGAAAGGAGAAAAAAAAAACACAAACAAACAAACAAACAGGGAGATAACGTGTGGAGTGCTCTGGGGAGTCCCACTGGGAGTGTCGGTGGTATTAGTGAAATGGATGTCGATGGAATGTTTGATGTGATTGGGGTTGGAAGTTGGATTGAAGGGGGCGCAAAGCGTTGATGGCAACTCCTCCGGGCGCTGTCGCTGGTGCTGCTCCCCGCACTCTCAAAGCCTTACGAACTATTTTAAGCAGTTTTACAAACCTTGTTATGACGAAGTATTTTGAGCATACGAAGAAAATGCTTCGTAATTTACGAACTGATTCTTCGTCTAGCAAACTAAACGGTTCAATATGCTCAAAATACTTCGCTTTAAGCTTACGTTTGTAGTGGGTTTCCGTTTTAACCGGTAAGTGCAGAAAGATATACAGGCAACGAATCTTTCGTCGTCGTTGTTGTGTGTTGTGTGTGTGTGTTTGTTTGTTTGTTTGTGTATATGTATGTGTCTGTTCTCATGGGAAGACTTCCCTACTGCATAAGGCTCGCCCATTTCCCATCTAATTTTAATTCACTTTCGCTGCTTTCACTGTACGTGCATGCAGTCCACCCGATCTAGTGCTCGTGCTCGTGCTCGTCACGGCGTGCTCGTCACGGTCTGTTCGTCACGGCGCTCTAGTCTCACAGTGTTCGTCGCAACTTGCCCGTCACAACGTGCTCGTCACGGCGCTCAAGTCACATCGTGCTCGCCACGGCGTGCTTGTCACGCCACCGTTGTCACGCCAACGTCATCGATACGTCACGACTTTCGTGCCACACGGTGTGCCCATCGATTGGGATTTGGTCGCATGGCGCTGGGCGCGGGGTGCGGGGCGCGGGGCGCGGGGCGCGGGGCGCGGGGCGCGGGGCTCCGATGACGCCGCCAGTGTTGGTCTGCGGGCCGTGCAGGCCGTCCGGTTCACGGAGAATGGAGGGTTCATGGTGGGTCGCCGTGGATTAGGAGCCGCCCCCGCGGCACTGCGGTTCCTCCCAGCCCTCCGCGCGGCCTCCCGCCGCATCTTGTCAGCGATTCCGCTGCCCGCACCATACCATGGCTCGCCGCTCTGTCTCTCTCGCACCCCTTCGGCACCCTCCATGAGTGCGAGAGAGACAGAGCGACGAGTGCCGGCGGCGCGGAACGTGCTTCTCGACTGCGCCACTCCGACTGCACCGCGTTCCGTGTCACTCATACCCGCTGGGCGATGGCGCCGCCACTGATGACCTGCCGGCACACTATCGATGACGTTGCGCAGAGCGAACCCACGCCCCCAGCCCCATGCCGTGAGCGGGGCGCGCGCGCGCACTCAAACTCACTCACTCACTCACTCACTCTCTCTCTCTCTCTCTCTCTCTCTCTCTCTCTCTCTCTCTCTCTCTCTCTCTCTCTCTCTCTCTCTCTCTCTCTCTCTCTCTCTCACACACACACACACACACACACACATCACGCTCACACACACACAAACATAACGCTCACTCCACCCGACCTCCAAGCGTTCAGTCCCAAGGCACTTGAAACCTTTCCCGCTAGCACTATCGGCGTGCCGTGAAGTAGTACCAACTGGCATTGCGGGGCGTAAATTGGCGCACATTGACGTCATCGCGGTAAAGACAGGCCAGCGGCCGCCTGATTCCGAAGGGTCGTGTGGTCTGTTTGTCTGTTTGTCTGTCTGTCTGTCTGTCTGTCTGTCTGTTTCGCACTCGAGGGGCGTCGCGTAGCAGTGCGAGGGAGACGGGGCTGCCGCCAGTCGGGTGCTCCGTCTCTGTCACGCCCCCACGGTACTTACACTCCACGAATGCGAGACATACCGAGCAAGAAGCGGGCACGGCACAGTGGGCCAGAAGGCTAGTGTCTGCGGTCAAAACTCTAGACGCGTTTCGAGCTACAGGGTCGCTGAATGGGACTCAAGCCGAACGTGTGACCCCACCAATGGGTTCCTTGTTCGTAGAGCAATATATTGGTGGGGTTACACGAGCAGTTCTAGTTCCATTTAGCGACTCTGGAGCTCAAAACGTGTCTGAAGCTTTTGGCCGCCTGCGCCGGTCTTCTGGCCCACTGTGCACGCCCGAGGCACGGCGTGAGCGTTTCGAAAACGTTTTGCCGCTCGCCACTTTCGGGACGCGGCAGCGCAAAGAGGCCGCCCGCGTCTCGACTCAAATTAATCTGACTGCTTCATTTTTCATGGCCGCTGAGCGAAGCGCGCGTCGTCGTCGCAGCAATTTGCCATGAAAGATTCATGGCGTGGAGTAGCTGGCCACGTACAGTTGTCGTCCAAGCCGCGCCGCCGGGTTGCCTCTGCGGGGCCACTCGTCTGACTGACCGGCTCGCTGAGCGCATCGCAACGTGTCATCGACGGCCGCGGCGAACCACGGCACCGACACAGTGGGCCAGAAGACCGGTGGAGGCGGCCAAAGTCCCAGGCAGGTTTTCAGATCCAGAGTCGCTAAATGGGACTCGAACGGAACGTGTGAGCCCGCCGATGGATTGCTCTCCGAACGAGGAACGCATTGGTAAAGTCACACGCACGTTCGTTTCGAGTCCTGTTTAGCGACTCTGGAGCACAAAACGCGTCTAGATGCCTTGGCCGCCGGCGCCGGTCTTCCGGCCCACTGTTCACTGTTATTCAACGAACGTGACGTCATATTCGTTTGAATGCGAATTTTGTCACGTTCGTTTGAATACGATGTCACATTCCTTGAAACGTGACACGGCCGTTCAATTAGGGTGACGTCACATTCGTTGAATGGCAATGTGCGCTGTTGCCATTGTGCTTCGTCGCTGTGGCGGAGGAGAAATGGAAAGGGGGAAAAGGAAAGGCGAGTTGGGACTGAAGGATGTTGGGGGTGAAAGGGTGTCGGCCCGTCGCGGCACACGTCGCGTTGTTTAAGGCCTCATTTAAAGGGAAGTTGGGGGCGGCAGAGCCGGCAATCGTTTATCAGAAGCGGAACTACGGCTGGAGGCCTTTGCCGTTTTGGCGCGCGAGCAATCGGCTCGTTCTCCACCGCACAGTGGGTCAGAAGACCGGCACAGGCGGCCACAATGCTGGGCGCGTTTTGACCTACTGAGTCACTAAACAGGACTCGAAGCGAACGTGTGATCCCACCAATGGATTCCTCGTTCGGAGAGCTATCCATTGGTGGGGTCACACGTTCGGTTCGAGTCCCTGTAGCGAGACTGAAGCTCAAAACGCGTCCAGAATTGCGGCCGCCTGCGCCGGTCTTCTGGCCCACTGTGCACCGCAACCCAACGACACGCCCGGTGAGTGCGAGAGAGACGGCGGCCGTCCCCGAGGCTGCTGCAGGCCTGCCGGCTGCCTGCCGGGTGGCGTGTCGGCACTGCGTCAATAATTCACCTCAAGTTTCCCCCCGGCTGTTGCTGCTACTGAAGGGCTTTCCTCCAGAGAGACTTTATTATTTCGGCCGCATCGATCCGCCACATCGTTTGCGATTAGCTTTACCGGGGTGGGGGCCGGCTGCGCACAGTGGGCCAGAAGACCGGCGCCGGCGGTCGAAACTCTAGACGCGTTTTGAGCTCCAGAGCCGCTAAATGACACTCGAAGCGAACGTGTGACCCCACACCCCACCAGTGGATTCCTCGTTCGGAGAGCAGTCCATTGCTGGGGTCACTCGTTCGGTTGGAGTCCTATTAAACGATACTGGAGTTCAAAACACTTCTGAGCTTTTGACAGCCTGGCTCACTGTGCAGCGCCGGGCGGCGCCGGGCTGAAGGGAAAAGTGTCGCCCGGAACGGCGTTTTGGAGTTGACTTGACGTGCCGCGCTCCCCAGTCTGCTCGCGTGCTCGCCAAAGACGGCTGCAGGCTCATGCCGCAAGGCCTTTCCGTCGCTCTGTCCCTCTCGCACTCATGGGGCGTCCCGTATGGGTGCGAGGCGAGGGGTTACACACTAAGTCCTTATGCACTTTTTTGTACATAGTTATGAACGATTTTGCACATGCGTATGCTTCTGTATAATATTATGCATAACAACGTACAATTTATACATAGTTATGAATAAATTATGCATAACAACGTATAAAATTATGCATAACAAACGCATGTGCAAAATCGTGCATAACTATGTACAAAAAAGTACATAAGGATTTAGTGTGTACCCACTCCGGGAATCAAATGTGTACACTCAACCTGGGAATCATTAGTAATTTTTTCGAAAGTTTAATGAAAATCCTCATAATTTCAATAGTATGTCGTCGTAATCTTGCCGTAGTGTCCCAAAATACTGAGAAACAATTTCTTTAAATATCCTCACTTTTCCCGTGGGATTTGTTCAGGAATCGTGGGAATCCGGAATCGTGTGTGTACACTAAAATAAAAAGTGGGCAACCTCTCGGTGCGAGGAGAGAGAACAGAGCGACGGAAACGACTCTCGGAATCGGTGTGTTTGCCCACCGGCTTTTTGGCGGGGTAATGGCTGGCGGCGGGGCAGTTATTAACCCATCAGGCCCGGCGCGGGGCGCGCACTGCGCAGGGCCCGCAGGCCCACTGTGCGGCGGTGATCAGCGGCCCCGACTGCCGCACCTTATCGGTATGTGCGTGGCGTCCCGGCGGGGCCGCATCCTGCACGACTGTCCTTGCGGCCCTGTCGAGTGAGGGGGGAAAACACGCAGTGAAAAATAGCCGTGCGAGAGGAACTATTTCTCTTTTTCTCCCCCCCCCCAAAAAAAATGGTTTCTTTCTCGCACAGAAAAAAGCAAGGAAAAATTCTTTGAAGTATTGCTTTGTAATACGAAGGAAACGAAGGCATTGTAAAATCCCTGAAGTGCTCTGTCGTGATACCAAGCATTTCTTTAATCAGAGCTTTTAAAACCCTTTATAACCATAAACTTATATGACCCTTTGACAATTATCTGTGCCAATCGATCAATCTGAAGAATCCTGGTTAATTTTCAGTGATTGTAATAAAAAATGACAATATTCTAAAATTTGCTCAAAATTAAGGTTTTATTTCAAAAATTTCGTAAAGTTTGATTTGATTTTTTGGAGTTCTGTACTAATTTGGTTTCCGTCTCACTTTTTTTTTATCGTTCTTCATTGACTTTATCTCACTACATCGCCAGCTGGCGTCACTTTTATAGTGGCGCGGTGAGTGACGCCGCAGACTGCTGGGCTGCGGCTCACAGTGGGCCAGAGTAGAGTCCTCTAGGCCAGAGGACCGGCGCTGGCGGCCAAAACTGTCGACGCGTTTTGAGCTCCAGAGTCGCTAAATGGAACTCGAACCAAACGTTTGACTCCACCAATGGATTTCTCGTCCGAAGAGAAATCCATCGTTGGGGCCAAGCGTTCTGTTCGAGTCCTGTTTAGCGAGTCGGGAGTTCAAAACGCGTGTAGAGTATTAGCCGCCAGCGCCGGTTCTTCTGGCCCACTGTGCAGCCCACTATCCATCCGATTCCAATCAGCTCAAGCGATCTGCCATTGGCGTTTCTCTCTCAACCGCTCGCGCGCGCTTCAATCAACCAGCGATTAGGCAGTGGGATGGATGTGCGTCAATGTAATCAAAGCGCAGGTTGGGCTTCGCCCTGCCCAGCCCCGTCCGGCACATCAAGACCCTTACTTTGCAGAGCGGGCCCTCTCCATCATACTCAATTACTGTCCCCGCCGCTGCTCAGCGAAGACTGATCATCCGCGGGAAAAGCTTTACCCTCCACACGCCCGCGCACTTCATTCGCGCGGCCCCTATAAAATGTCAAAGTCGGCTGCGCGAAGATCGGTATGATAAGTCTCCCGGCGAAAAAGAAAGACCAAGCAGATAAAAGTGGAGACGACGAGGAGGTAGGGTTATGAGGGCGGCGCGGGCGTGGCTGGAGCGCGGGGCGCGCGTTTCATTTGCCTGCACTCTCCGGTCGCCTTGGCAGCTGTGGTGCTCCAAGCCCAGGCTCTGCACAGTGAGCCAGAAAACCGATGGAAGCGGTCAAAAACGCCGCACTGGTTTTGAGCTCCAGATTGGCTAAATAGGACTCAAACCGAACGTGTGACCCCACCGATGGATTGCTGCCCGAACGAGGAATCCATTCGTGGGGTCACACGTTCGGTTCGAGTCCTTGTTGAGCGACACTGGAGCTCAGAACGCGTTTAAAGTTTTAGCCGCCTGCACCGCCGGTATTTCGGCTCACTGTGCTTCGGCGCTCGATCACACTCTTGCCCCGAGCCACGGAGTGCACGGAGTGGCGGCGCGATGGCTCAGGAGTCGGCCCCGCCCTGCCTGCAGCCGCTCGGCTCCCATGCAGAGCTTCCCCGCCGCCAGCACACTGTGCCAGCACGGCCTCGGCTTCGGTAAACTCGCGCGTGGTTCAAGGCTGCGGGCCTTTAGAGCGGCATAAAGAGGATGTCACTGAATAGCAAGAGGTTGGCGGGCAGGGGGAGGGGGCGGCCTGGACCACGCTGCACAGTGAGCCAGAAGACAGGCAGATGCGGTCAAAATCCCGGACGGGTTTTGAGCTCCAGAGTCGCTAAATGGGCCTCAAACGGAACGTATGACCTCGCCAATGGGTAGCTCTCCGAACGAGGAATCCATTGGTGGGTTCACACGTTCGGTTCAAGTCATACTTACCGCCTACGCCGGTCCTCTGGCCCACTGTGCGCTGTAGCCGTGCCGTCCTATCGGAGCCGCGTTTATGATCCTGGTCAGCAATAAAACAAAAAACACGACCCATAGTTTAGACTGATATTTATGGGCGAGTTGATACGCGCCGCGCGCTGCTGGGCGAGCGCTTCTAGCCTTGCTAAGGGTACAGCCGGGGGGAGGAATCTGGAAATAAGACGAGGATTACTTTTTATTGTATCTTTGCCCGAGGCGAAAAAGAAGTCGAATGAGAACTCCCGGGCTGAGTCCAGTCATTATAAGTTGCTTCGAAAGCGCGTGAAGGAAGGCGGTGGATAGGGGGAAGGGGTGGGGGAGTGAGGAAGAAGGCTTTAGTGTGTGTCCGGGGAGACAGTCCCCAGTAGGTCAGATGAACGTCGAGGCGGCCAAAATTCTATCCGCGTTTTGAGCTTCAGAGTCCCTTAATGGGACTCGAATCGAACGTGTGACCCCACGAATGGCTTCCTCGTTTTCAGAGCAATCCATTGGTGGGGTCACACGTGTGATTCGAGCTCAAAACGTGTCCGGGATTTTGACCGCCTCAACGGTCTTCTGACCTACTGTGCAGTCCCCAGCACAGTGGGCCAGAAAACCGGTGCAGGCGGCAAAAACTCTACACGCGTTTTGAGCTCCAAAGTCGCTAAATGAGTCTCGAACCGAGCGGGCGACCCCACCAATGGATTCCTCGTTCGGACAGCAATCCATTTGTGGGGTCACACGTTCGGTTCGAGTCCCATTTAGTGACTCTGGAGCTCAGAGCGCGTCTTGAATTTCGGCCGCCTCCACCGGTCTTCTGGCCCACTGTGCCCAGGCTAGGACTAAAGCGCGGCCCGGGAGCTTTGCCAGTAGGGAAGCGGCTCACAAACACCCTCGGAAGCTGCTCATTTGGCTGGCGCTTTACAAGTAGAGCAGCGAGTCGAGGCCCCGGCGCCCCGGCCGGGTGGCTGCAAGCGGGGGGACATCGCCGCCGTCTTCGCGCTCCCTTTTCTAAGCTCCCAGGTAAACACTTTTAAAATCGGGCTGAGTTAGTTTTTCTTTGAAATTGACGTTTGTGCACATAAATGAGCATTTTAACATTTTAGTTTTATTTAAATAACTTTTTATTGTTTTCCCCTTCTTGTACGAGGAATCCATTTGTGGGGTCACACGTTCGGTTCGAGTCATGTTTTGCGACGCGGGAGCTCGAAACGCGTCCAGAGTTTTGGCCGCCTGCGCCACGGTCTCATGGCCCACTGTGCGCCGCACGCCCCGCATGGGGCCCGCACGTTCACATGGCGGGGCCGCGTATCTTGTATTCTACGCGGACGCGCCGCGGCCCCGTGTGTGCCTTCTCGCTGGTATGAGGCAGTGAATGAAAGACACAGGTGTACTACATAAATTACACGGCAAAAACGGTTCCAGGGTTTCCCAAGAAGGCACTTTCCATAGGGAGTGCGGTAAATACGCCAAAAATCCTGCACATTTTATTCTCACAATCATTGTACACAAAATTCAACAGTTGGTCACTTCTCGCAGGCGCTATGATTGTGGGAATGTGTTAAAATGTGCCGGATTGTTGGCGTATTTGCCGCACATATGTTGCTTACTTAAAGGCGTTTTTTGCCACCTGAATGTGGAATGTGATCAAATTTTGTAGACTGGAAGTGGGAGGCTGTTCCCCCTCCTCGACTACCTGAAAATGGACCACCCGTTTGAGTGAGCTGCTCCTCATTGAGTCCTGTGTTCATTCAAAGGAGGGCACTAGCGGTGCGTGATGGCGTACCGCCGCGGAGAGAGAGAGAGAGAGAGAGAGAGAGAGAGAGAGAGAGAGAGAGAGAGAGAGAGAGAGAGAGAGAGAGAGAGAGAGAGAGAGAGAGAGAGCCTCGGGTCGACCTCGGAGCAGGCACGGTGGGACCTGCTGGCCTAGAACCAACCCCTTCCTCCCCCCTTTCACCCCGCCCCCGCCCAGCCCTGCCTTGTCTTGCTATCGGGCTGCACTCTGCCAGTGTTGCTTCGCTTGCCCTGGTGGTGGCGGGGCTTGGCTTGGCATTTCCGGCTCCGACACTTTCGTGGCGGTAAATTCAAATTAGTCATCGCGCCGTGCGGCCGAGCGTCATATTTACAATTAGGCTTCGTTTGCGTGAAGTTGTTTAGGTGCAGTTTCGTCAAGAAACCGGTTTCAGAGAAAGGGATGAAAATAATCAAGTTTATCTTTGTATTGCTGTTTTTCAGGTTTGCACTGTGGTTAATGAGAACTCTTGCATAATTAAACAAAATACAACGAACAATAAAACAATCTAGAAGAATACATAAGGCACTTCTTAGCGCTCAACGTACCCAAATTTTTCTGGGTTATGCATATATTGTGTATGTATGCAAACAGTTCTCCAAAAAAATAAAAAACAAGAATACCTTTTTTCATTGTTGCGCAACAGGCTCGCCCGTGGGTGCGCAAACAAACCGACATGTTGCCAACAACGCTGTGCGTGTTTGTTTCGCATTGTGACCAGGCACCCCCCCCCCCCCCCACACACACACACACACGTACACACGCGCCCCAAAAAATTCTCCCAAAAATACACATATGCTGGTGCGTGTGTGCTCAAATTCTTCACTTTTGCCGCCAATTTTTTTTCCACCAACACCAACAGAAAAAAAGAAGTTGTTGCGCGCGTCACCGCTGTCTTTCGAAACGAACACCCTCCACCTCAGAAGTCGAAGTGTATCTCGAGGGCCGGCTGGGTTGGCTCCGTGGTGTCGGCCCACCTTGACTTACACACCAGAGAGAGAGAGGGAGGGAGAGAGAGAGAGAGAGAGAGAGAGAGAGAGAGAGAGAGAGAGAGAGAGAGAGAGAGAGAGAGAGAGAGAGAGAGAGAGGGGGGAAGGAGACTGGAAGGGTTTCCTCCGAAACGAGGAGAGTATCGAGCAGACAAGACGGTGCCTTGACGAAACCGTGGAGGGACCCCCCCCCCCTTGCTTCCACGACGGAGGGAGGGGGGGAAAGAGGAAGAGCGGAGGGAGACAGGAAGCGGTACCCGAGGGGCGGGTCGCTCGGCACAACGCGTGGCTGCGTCCAAAGCCTCAGTTCGATACCGCCCCACCCCGCCGGGCACGTGGAGGACGGCCGCCGCGAGGCAACGAAACAAACGCGTTTCCGCGACTCTGATTGTATCAAAATTAATCTTGGATGAGAGTGAAGTTGGCGAGCAGGCACTCTGCCCGTGCATGGCCGTCGCTGGTCTTTGGCCGGCTTTTATTTGTGTTTTCAAAACAAGACGGTAACTTAGTTTCTGCGTGAGTTCGGCCGGCGGCGCCAGCGCACAGTGGGCCTGAGGACCGGCGCAGGAGGCTTAAATTCTAGACGCGTTTTGAGATCCGCAGTCGCTAAAAGGGACTCGAACCGAATGATGACCCCACCAATGGATTCCTCGTTCGGAGAGCAATCCATTATTGGTGAGGTCACACGTTCGGTTCGAGTTCCATTCAGCGACTCTGGTCTGGAGCTCAAAACGCGTCTAGAATTTTTGCCGTTCCTCTGGCCCAGTGTGCAGCGGCAGCCTGGACGTGCTGTATCCCGGGGAAGAACAAGAACGGCCTCGCCTGGCTGGCCTCGGCTCGCCTTCAGCTCGCCCCTCACGTCGCTTAGGGCTGCGTGCCCGCGGCGGAGGGCGAAGCGGCTGGGTCGGCCAGCTATGAGTTGCTAACAAAAGTGCTAACCAACCGGATTGGCGCGGGGGTGCGGGGCGGGGCGGGGCGGGGCGGGGCGGAGTGGGGCGACCCTGCCCTGTTACCTGAGGGACGTAGCCCAGCGGCCGGGCCGAAGCACCGCAGCACCGCACACCGGCCGCCGGAGAAAAAAGAGATAGCGCTGAAGGTCAGGGCGGGGCGGGGCACAGTGGGCCAGAAGACCGGCGCTGGCGGCGAAAACTCTTAAAGCGTTTGGGGCTCCAGAGTCGCTAAACAGGACTTCGAACTGACCGCGTGATTCGCAACCAATGCATTCCTCGTTTGGAGGGCAACCCGAGGGGGTAAACACTTAAAGAAATCGTGTACAGACTACTCGGTACTACGCTGTATTACCGTGGTATTACACGTGTATAACGGCATTAAAATGCTAAATTTTGCCACATTTGACCCTAAAATGGTTTTACACGTACGTGTATTACGCGTAATACACGGCTTTTTTTGTACAGGGCATTACGAAAGTGTTTACCCCCTCGGAGCAACCCATATTGGTGGGTAACACGTTCGGTGGTTCGAGTCCCATTTAGCGACTCTGGAGCTCGAGACCCGTCGTCCGCGGGATTTTTGACCGCCTCCAACGGTCGTCTGGCCCACTCCGCGGGGCTGGGCCAACTCGGCCGGGACGGAGGGCAGCCGCCCCGTCCGGCAGCAGCAGGGCCTGCAGGGCACGCGCGGCGACCTGGCAGGTAAACAAGCCGACCACGCAGTCGGAATCGGCAAACAGGCCGCGGAGACAGACCGCGGCGGGGCGGGGCGGGGCAAAGGGACGCGCTGACAATCGGCCGGTTAATGGGTCCGAGAGGCGCGGCGGGGCGGCGGCGGCGCGCCAAGGAGGAGTCGCCGTTGACGACGCCGCCGCAGTGGCCCCTGGAGTGCCGGCACTGGACCTGGACGCGCCGGAAACCGAGCCGGAAACGCAACAACAAAATCGGCAATGACTGTGGCTGAAAGGAAGACAGGGCTTTTGAATCGAATCACACTCTGAAAACCTTACAAAGTATTTTAGATAGTTATACAAAGAAAAGCAGCCTGTTATAAAGAAGTATTTTCAGAATACATAAGCTGGCAAAGAAAATACTTCGTAATTTAAGAACTATTTCTTCGTATCAGAAACTTAATTGTTTGTTCCTTAGGCTCGAAATTCTTTGTAAGGTTTTAGGCGTGTCCACCAGAGCGTTATTTGAGCGTATCCGATATCTAAGAGGAAAGTGAGGACAGAGGACCACTCGGCATGTTTACTTGTGTACGTGACCATGCTACTTTCCAGTAACCGAATCCATTCGATTAATCGTGTGCATTCAACACCGAACGTCTACTCGGCACTCATGGCGATTATTTTGTGATCATCGACCGATTACGACTAAAAGCAATAACCGGCCAGGCCTGCTGGCACCGTGCGTCACTGTCAGTGCCCCGGAGGAGCGCTGCCCGACCGTATTGGCCGCAGCGTCGAGGCCTTGTTGCTTTTTCGCCTCAACCCCGCCGCCCTCCCCCTTTCAGCCGCGTATCCACCTTACCATCCTGACCGCCCCCCATCCCCTCCTAAACCACAGTCCATTATTATTCCAAGCCGTCCGGACGCATTCAGGCCCGAGCCAAACCGAACAAAATGAGCCTCCCACTCTGCGGACCCTGTGGACAGGGACACCCCCGCCCCTCCCCCCGCCCCCTGCAGCCCCTGCTTTGCGGCTGGCCGAACGCGCGGCGTTCGAATGCGACGCTGAAAAAAAAGGACCGTATTCCAAAAAGGCCCTTTGTCTGTCTGGGCTGACGAGGCGAGGGGGAGGAGGTGTCCCTTGTTGGCCGAGCGGGTCGCTGCGGACGTTCCAGACAGTCGGCGGCGCGGCGCGGCATGCTGGTACATTCTAAATTGGGCATGCCCTGAAACCGGGCGCCTTTGTCGCCTGCCCCACTTTTCAGGGTGCTTATGGCGCCCAGTTTCTGGGCACCTCATCGAGTCTCAGGTTCCTCAAATCGTCCCCATAACTAGCCCTCTCCCATGCAAAGGGGCATCCAAAGTGCCTACTTTCTGAGCTACCTCGGTGATTTGGGGCCCCTTTGGCGCTTCCAAGTCATAGGTGAAGGCAAGTTGCTTGATGATTTGTGGCCCCTGTGATTGTGTGACAAAGGTGTCCAGAAACTGGGCGCCATTGACACCCTAAAAATTGGGGCTGGCGACAAAGGCGCCCAGTTTCAGGGCATGTCTAATTTAGAGAGTAGCCAGCACCGCCGCCGCCGAGATCACAGCTGCCGCGCCGCACAGTCGGGCCAGAGACGGCAAAAATGCTAGACGCGTTTTGAGCCAGAGTCGCTAAATGGGACTCGAACCAACCGTGTGACCCCGCCCAGGGATTTTCTCGTTCAGAGGGCAATCCATTGGTGGGGTCACACGTTCGGTTTGAGTCCCATTCAGCGTCTCTGAAGGTCAAAACGCGTCTAAAGATTTGGCCACTTTACCGGTTTTCCAGCCCACTGTGCGGTGCGCCACCGCCGGCACAGAGCGCCTGCAGTGGAGAGGGTAGGCAGTCCCGCCGAGCGCGCGGCCGCTCTGGTTGCCTGCCTTGGCGGGGCTCCGCCGCCCAGCCCGCGCTGGCACCGCCCAGCCGCCCCGCCCCCCACCCCCGCGGGGCCGCATGCCGGGCACGTACCTTGCTGGGGGGCTCTGAGTGCCCCGGGCTGGCCGGCGGCCCAACACGTTACCAAAAGTGGGGCCCCCCAGGGGATATGGTGCGGCCAGAAAGAGAGGCCGGTTGATTGATTCCCGCGCGCTGCAGTCGCGGCCGTGGTGGTGGTGGTGGTTGTGGTGGTGGTGGTGGTGGTGGTGGTGGTGGTGGTGGTGGTAGTGGCGGCGGTGATGGCGGTCGCATAGCAGCACGACGGCGTCCTCGCGAACCGCGCAGGGCACAGAGGGCCAGAAAACCGGCATGCCGGGCTTCTCCTTTGAAGAGCAATCCATCGGTGGGTTCACACGTTCGATTTGAGTCCCATTTAGCGACTCTGGATACGCTCAAAACGCGACTATAATTTTGGCCCACTCATCGGTCTTTTGGCCCACTGTGCAGCAGCCTAGGGCCCACAGCCATGGGTCAGCGCAGCCCAGGGTGGTGGCCTTTGCGCGCTGCCTTACGGCCCTTAATATCCCTCACATCCGCAAACGAGCCACTTTAGCACTTCCACTTTGCTCTCGGAGTCCAGCCCTATGCATGCTGGCTGCCACTGCCATACTTGTGCGTTGTCAGCCTGCCTTTAACCGGGTGTGGGTGTGTGTGTTGGCCCTTGAGTGTGTGTGCGAGAGGAGTGCGTGTCTGTCTGTCTGTCTGTCTGTCTGTCTGTCTGTCTGTCTGTCTGTCTGAGTGCGCGCGCGCGCGTGTGTGTTGACAGTGCAGGGCCCAGGAGGTGCTCCGGTTGTTGGTTGACAGGGTACTGAGCCAATGAGAGGGTGGAGTGCGAGGCTGCGCGCAGCCCTCTATTTACCCACTTTCATATCGCTGCCCTTACCCTCCGGCTTTGCCCCTTCTACACTGCCATTGAGGGGTGCTCTCAAAGTTGGCGCCTTTTGGCGCTTGCCCTCGATTTTGTAGCGCCTTAAGGCACCCCCCTGGCGAGGCACCTCAGGCGATAAGTTCTGAGACACCTTTGATCCAGCCCTCTAGCCTTCGGCAACCTATTTCTCGACAAGGCAGATCAAGAGAAGTTTCAAGATGACTGCTGGCACAGCGGGTGGCATGCCGTCCCGGTGGCTCAGTGGTAAAGAGCTTCAGCTGGGGAGTGGAAGGTCCCGGGTTCGGGACCCCAAAAATTACATTCGGGATTAGATTTCTCGGCTATCAACTAAAGGGGAGTTTCAAC
Source organism: Stenchaetothrips biformis (assembly GCA_030522485.1). NCBI lineage: Eukaryota > Metazoa > Arthropoda > Insecta > Thysanoptera > Thripidae > Stenchaetothrips > Stenchaetothrips biformis. The sequence goes on along the minus strand of CM060092.1, from coordinate 17,494,872 downwards.
AATCAGCGCCGACAAGCTGGTTCGGTGGCTGAGCGGTCAGGGTTGAGGAGTTGACTATGACTCGGCACTCGGGGTTGCGGGTTCGAATACGGATCCTTTTTGGCGTTGAAGTTTTTTATACTCTACAATGACCCACTCCCAGTTTAGGTCAGTCAAAAATGCGAATATTTTCATTCAACTTATTTATTCAATATTTTTATTGAGGTTGGCCAAAAATAGGTCGGTCTAATTTTTGTCAGTCTACTTTAGGTAGGTCAGATGATATACACCCAACACGACTCCGTGGGCCTCGCCCGGCCTCGCCGATCGCTCTGATCTCCGCGCTACGCCCAGCTCCCCGCTGCTGCATACATTGGGTCGTCCAAGTTTGTGACAGCAACTTATTCGGCATACACTTTCACCTCCCCTTCTTGCGATTAAGAGCTTGTCGTCGTCCGCCGCGGCCAGAAGCCACCAATGAATTCCTCGTTTAGAAAGCAATCCATTGGTGGGGTCACACGTTCGATTCGAGTCCCATTTAGCGACTCTGGAGCTCAAAACGTGTCCGGTATTTTTCGCCGCCGCAACGGGGTTCTGCCCCACTGTGCTTAGGCTGTGGGCCCTGGGCCGTGGGCGCTGCCCTACTGCTGGTGACGAAGGTAATGGACAGCCCGACGGACGTGCTGCTAATGGGGGAGGGGCAGGAAGGGTGGGCGACGTGCCGAGCCTGGCCGAATGCAGGCCAGTGCACGCACAGTGGGAATAATGTGCAGTGCGACGGGCCGCAACGGGCCTCGTTAAATACGCGGGACGTGCTCGGCGCACCGCGCTGGAGCTACTAGGTGCACAAAAGAAAGGGAAATAAAAGTCCCGCCGGTGGGATTTGAACTCTGAACCCGACGGCGCACAGTGGGTCTGGGGACCGGCGCAGGCGGCCAAAACTTTAGACGCGTTTTGAGCACCACAGTCGCTAAATGGGACTGGAACCGAACGTGTAACATCACCAATGGATTCCTCGTTCGGAGGGCAATCCGTTGGTGGGTTCACACACCTGGTTCGAGTCCCATAGAGCTCATAACGCGTCAATGGTTTTGGCGGGCTGCGCCGGTCTTCAGACCCACTGTGCAGCACAGCGCGTCGCCGCCAGAAGGCCGTCAAGGGAGCATTAGATTGTTTCCCGTCTACCGTGTCCCACTACTGCACCCGCGCGCCTCGTGCCCCAGAATAACTCGGCACTAAGGACCCACTTCGCGGCCTCGATGACGGAGCCCAGACGACGGCGGAATCAAGTGCACAAAACGCCGAGGAGATGTCCCGCTAGATGTCCCGCTCTTCTCCGCGATACGGGCACTGTGTAGGGCGCTGCTGGCTGGTGGCCCTGCCCTGCCACGCCACCACGCCCCCGCCACGCCCTGGCCTCGGGGGAGGTAGCTTCCCAAAGTGGCCTTTGCGGCTGAGTCTGGTTTTGTCGGCTGACCCTCGCCGCCGCTCGCCTCCCAGCCCAGCCCGGCCGGGCCGCGGCGCCGCCGCCAGTGTGCAGCGAGACTTCGATGTCTGACCAAAATTGGGCCGCGAGACATTTTATCTCGCCTCTGGAGTGGCGAGAAGTCTGACCTTTGGATTAATAGTGTTTGTGGGGTCACACGATCTACCAGTCCCAAGCGGCTCTGAAGCTGAAAACGCGTCTAGAGTTTCGGCCGCCTGCGCCGGTTTTCTGGCCCACTACGCTCCACCCTTTCCACGGAGCGACTCGCAGGTCGCGCAGGGCCCTCGGATCCCTCTTTATTTACCTGGCGGCCAGGCCAAGTGGGGGCTGGCTGAACGCACCGTAATCGGGTCCAGCCCGGCTCTCATTATTTTACCCGCGATGCGCCCCACCCCGCCCCCTGCCCCGCCCCACCCCGCCCCGCCGCCAGCAAAGACTTGTTGATTCTCGACGGGGCGGGCGCGGTGAGTGCTGGGTCGCACCGCTTTTAATCATTTCAGGAGAGTGGGCGTCGGCAGGCCGGCGGTCCCCCGCATCGTGATGCCCGATCACGTTCGGGCTCCGCAAGCACGCCGAATAGGTTGATTCATTTTTGGGACAGATTCGGCGCGTTACAGGTGCGCCCGGGAGGAGAGCCACCTCAGAATTTAATTAAGGAAAGAAAGAGTCCCGCAAAAACTGGAATAAACATTTTTCATGAGAAACCGGAGAATCGTTTTGGAATGATGTTTTGAAGGTCCTGGGGTCCACACAGGGGTACCGACAACCCACTCACTCTTGTGAAGCCCAATGAGAGAACATCCCCTTATATATTGAGAAGATAAGGCCTCGGGAAAATTTCTTTTAACCTAAGTACACAAACCGTTGCATTTCACGGTTGCATTTTCCGTCGTACCAATCTACGGATTTTTTGGATTGCACTCTCAAATCCTTACAAACTATTTTGAGCCTCACAAAGAAAAGTATCTTTTTGTAACAAAGTATTTTAGGCACTTCCTAATTCGGTCACCATTTCATATTTATTTCCATGGTTGCGAACAATGTCGCGAGTGAATTCTCTCTTGGTCGGAGTTAAAGTACACCTTGCCCTGCCCACGCCGCGGCGTTATAAGTTCGGTCGTGCTCCTTTGTGGCCTCGTTTTGCTCCACTTGGCCGTGCCGCTGGTGCATGGCGACGCCAGAACGGCGCGTGAAGAAGGGAGCGCCACTGCAAGTGTCAGTGATGGCGGTTGAGGTGGTGGGGGCAGACGGGGTACAGTGGGCCAGAAGACTTGCGCAGGCAGGCAAAACTGCAGACGCGTTTTGAGCCCCAGATCTCCAGTCGCTAAGTAGGACTGGAACCGAACGGTGTGGCCTCACCAAGAGATTCCTCGTTCGGAGAGCAGTCCATTGGTGGGGCCACACGTTCGGCTCGAGTCCTATTGAGCGACAAAAGCGTCTAGAGTTTTGGCCACCTGCGCCGGTCTTCTGGCCCACTGTGCAAGGGTAACCGCGAGTGCGCAGAAGCACCTCGCCGTGTATGTATGGCCCCCCTGCGCGCCCCGCGGGGAGGAGGGGGGAGGGAAGGGGGTTGGTGGGGATGTTGCAGCCCCCATCCGCAGACCCACTTCCGAGGAGGCGTTATTAGTTGATTATGAATGGGGGGCGCGCGGGAGGTAATTTATTAGCCCGCCTGTTTACACGCCGTCACGCGCGACGCGTTATCCCATGACGGCATCCTCACCGCGGTGCGCCTCTTAATGAGGAGGTGCCGCCGCCTCACAGTGGGCCAGAAGACCGGCGCAGGCGGCCAAAACTCTGGACGCGTTTTCAGCTCCCGGAGTCGCCCTTAACAGGATTCGAACCGAACGTGTAAGCTTCTTTGTAAGCTTATGTAGGCTCAAAATACTTTCTTTTGACAACCTGCTTTTCTTTGTAAGGCCTAAAATAATTGTTTGTAAGGTTTTCTCAGTGCGGTTTAAAACGCATTAAAAATACCAAAATATATAACACCGGCATTTTACGATCCCTAACTGTGCGCCTGCAGTGTCTACACTCCCAGACTCGAAATTGACTTTGCGTACATGGTATTGACGTTTTGTTAGTAGCACCTCCAGTAATTTGTGCAACAACAGTACGTACTTTTCGCTTTGGTGATAATTATTTAAATATTTGTTAGTACTTATGGACTAAATTTTTTCCCCTAAATAATTACATGAAGTAACGGTAAATTGTACGTATCTAAGAAGAAAATACTAAACATTATTGTTGTGGGCAATAGGTTACTGAGTCCAGTACGATGCTGCACTGGTAAAACAAAGGCATAAAAATTACGCCCTTTAGGGCATAAATACTCTTTTACGCCCTTGCAAGGGCATAATTCATTTTATGCCCTTGGAAAGGGCGTAAATGGTGTAGGAATTTCAAGCAAAATTTTAATGCCCTTCCCAAAGGCATTAACGATTTATGCCCTTTAAGGGCGTAAATCGTTAACGCCCTTTAAGGGCATAATTTGAATGCCTTTGTTTGACCAGTGTGTGCCCCGGTCTGACGTGCTCCTCCCTCCCCGGTGTGCCGCAGGGCGTGCCGCGGCTCGACGCGACGTGACGCCGCCATGCCTCCGACGCGGACGCACCGAGCGCACCGGCGGGACCGATGAACGACACCGAGTGCGCCGCTCTGCTGGAGAGCGCCGAGTGGCACAGCCCGCGCCTCATCGTGGTCTTCGTCATCCTCGGCGTGGTGAACGTGATGGTGATCCTCGGCAACCTGCTCGTCATCGCCGCCGTGTACATCAGCTCCAAGCTGCGCACCGTCACCAACCTGTTCATCGTGTCCCTGGCCGTGGCCGACCTGCTGGTGGGCGTCGCCGTGCTGCCTTTCAGTTCCACGCTGGAGGTGTCCAAGGTCAGTGAGTCGACGGTGCTGCCGCTGATTTGCGTGCCGCGGGCCCTTCTGGCCCTCGAGCGGGACCCGCAGCCCTTGAACCCCACCCGACTTCCCTTCCCTTTATTGGCTGGCTGGAATCTGAGACCAGCCGGTCGGTCGAGCTGTGATTACCGCATCCCACGCACAGTGTGCCAGAAGACCGCGGCGCAGGCGGCCTGAAATCGAGACGCGTTTCGAGCTCCAGAGTCGCTTAACATGACTGGAAACGAACGAGGGATCCCACCCATGCGCTCCTCGTTCGGAGAGCAATCCATTGGTGGGGTCACACGTTCGGTTCGAGTCCCATTTAGCGACTCTGCGGAGCTCAAAACGTGTTCGGAATTTCGACCGCCTCCACCTGTCTTCTGGCCCACTGTGAGCTGCCTGCTGGCCCTGCTGGCCCTCTCCATCATGAGTGACCCAGAGAGACAGAGCGACGAAACCACTGTTCGGGCCCACTGTGTCCCGGCGTGTTTCCCGCATCGGCACTTTTCGGCGCGTCGTCGCGTGTTCCACGCAGGTTATTGTGACGCGGTGCTGCCCAGCACAATCAAGCCACTGCGGCAAGCTATACAAACAACCCTTCTCAGACGTTGTTCCCCTTTTTCCGGCGGCCAGGCCTGTGTTCGCGCGCCCCTCGCTGGTAAGCAGCCAGTCAGGCAGCCAGTCAGTCAGCCAGTCGGTCAGTGAGCCAGTCAGGCAGGCAGCCAGTCGGTCAGTGAAACAATGAGGTCTGAGCGGGGAGGCTCCTTCGCCGCTCGGCCGCTAGATGGCACCAGCGGGCGAGCAGGTCGCTATGGAAAATGCATCGTTACGTTTGTGGTAGGGTAGGCGCTATAGACACGACGCACCCGCAGCCAAACGTTACGTTGGATTTTTCGTAGCGACCTCGCCCGCTGGCGCCATCTAGCGGCCGAGCGGCGAAAAAGCCTCCCCGCTCAGACGTCATTGGACTGGTCGAATCAGCCAGTCTGTCGGCGTGTGCTTGCCAACTTCCGTCAACCTCACAAAAGGGCAAGGCCCAGCAGGCCGCTGCGCCGCGCTGCGCGCAGCGGGGGGCCTGCATTGCGTATTGCTTTTAATCAGGGCGTTTGCAGTTAATTGGCGCCCCCTCAAGTGAGCGCTGAGGGCCCCGTGCGTGCCGCGCCGCAATCACGCCCCCACCCCCCACCCCCCTTCCCACCCCCTGTTTGACTTTAGACGGCAGGGGCGTCCCCCCGCCCCGGCGTGGTGGGCCCGGGGGCCGCGTCAAGAGGGCCGCCGCCCAGACCGCCGCACCGCCGCACCGCCGCACCGCCGCACCGCCGCCCGAGAGACTGACTGGGTAGACTGGGTGGAGGGGGCCTTGAACTTGGTTAAGCCGCCGCACGCGCCGCCCGCCGTCCGGCCGCCGCTTCCGGCCGATGACGTCATTAAGACGCCCTGCGCTCGGACCGTTGGGGCCCATCGGCTGGAAGGGCTCGTTAGCCTCTGATTCGCCCGGCGCGCCGCGGGTTTGGTTGGGCGTCGCGGCGCCGTCAAAGACGCTGTCTCATTTAGCAAGAAGCCGACCGGGGCACAGTGGGCCAGAAGACCGGCGCAGGCGGCCAAAACTCTAGACGCGTTTTGTGCTCCAGCCGTCGTGGAACAGGACCCGAACCATTTCGCGACTCTGGAACTCAGAGCCCGTTCGGAATTTTGACCGCCTCCACCGGTCTTCTGGCCCACTGTGCGGGGCCCGCAGACAGGACCTAGGACTCTGCCAAGGGGCACGGACCGAAGAAAGGGCGCATCGCCCGCACCGCAATGTATTTCATGAGTTGTTCCGGTCCCGTGTCCCCCGGCTATGACTCAAGAGCCAGACGCCAACGGCCAGGCGGCAACAACAACAGGAAGGTCGGACGAAACAAAGCGGAACAACAATAAGCAATGCGTGAAACGCGAGACACAATGAGCGTGGGCTTCCTGCCGCGCCGGCACGTCATTTGACTCCCCTTAGCCACTGTCTCGGTTTCTCTGTGCCTCACCAGTGAAACAACGGACACAATGACAAATCCGCTCGCCGACTGTCTACCCGGCCTTCCCTTGGTTTCTCTCTCTCTCTCTCTCTCTCTCTCTCTCTCTCTCTCTCTCTCTCTCTCTCTCTCTCTCTCTCTCTCTCTCTCTCTCTCTCTCTCTCTTTGTCTCTGTTGGCATCGTCGTCCTGGCCGTCATCCTGCACGCTCGCCGCAGAGTTCCCGTGTTCGAGACAGGTGTGGGTGTACATGCTGCATTCCAGTGCCATGGCGAGCTAATCAACTTGGAGCCGAGCGAGCGGGGCGCTGTCACGACGGTGACGTCACCGACACCCACGTGACACCCACGCGACACTCACGTGACACACAGCGGCGAGCGGGGGTGGCGCGCCACACTGTGAGCCAGACGACCATGGAAAGCGGTCAAAACGCTAGACTCGTGTTGAGCTCCATAGAGTCGCCACATTAGACTGGAACCGAACGTGTGACCCCACCAATGGATTGCTCTTTGAACGAGGAGTCCATTGGTGGGGTGCCACGGTTGTTTCAAGGCCCATTTCGTGACTCGGGAGCTCAAAACTCATGTAGAGTTTTGGCCGCCCGCGCGGTCTTTTCTCCCACTGCTCGCCGGCGGGCTGTTGGAGCTGAGCACACACGGCGCGCGACAGCTTTTCCAGCTCGGCGCGTCCGCCATCACGCCTTCACAGGCCGCCGCCTCTCCCTCCGTATCACTCTCCGCCGCCTCACCCTCCCTATCACTCTCCGCCGCCTCTCCCTCCCTATCACTCTCCGCCGCCTCTCCCTCCGTATCACTCTCCGCCGCCTCCACTGGTCCTCCGGCCCACTGTGCTGCGGCTCGCCGTGCACGTGCGCGAGGGAGATGGAATAAGCAGGGAGACCGGAAGGAGGGAGAGCGGGCACTGTGGGCCTCGGAGGGCGGTCTTATTACACATTTTGGTCGATATGGTGATATCAATGCGGTGAGGCCGACAGACCAGACCCTCCGTGCTTCGGAGACAATATGTGTTGCCCTTCATGATGAATGGACCAGCCCCTGCTCCGTGACGTTTCGCCCGGAGTCCCAGAGTCGCTAAATGGGACTCGAACCGAACGTTTGACCCCACCAATGGATTGCTCTTCGAACGAGGAATCCACTGGTGGGGTCACACGTTCGGGTCGAGCCCCATTTAGCGACTCTGGAGCTCAAAACCCGTCTAAGAGTTTCGGCCGCCTGCGCCTGTCATCTGGCCCACTACGCGCAACCCTCCTCAACCTCGCCGCTGGATATCACCTGATTTAATATTCCCAATTTTTGGGGTCCACCTCCGGGAATATTTCTGACTTGACGGTGGCGCTGGCCCCGACCCACTGCCCCGGCCTATTGACTGCGCCCGCCCTTTCTTGGCGAGCGGCCCGGAGGCACAGGCCCGGAGCTTGGTCCCGGACCCCGGACCCCGGACCGCATTACTTAATGTGTAGCAGAAAATCCGGTGGCCTGGTTCCCGCTGCTGGCTGCCGCCGTGCTGCCGCCGTGCTGCCGCCGTGGCCGGCGAGGCGGTGATCATGGAGCCCCACCTTGTGCACGTCCCCGGCCAGGCAGCCCGCCAGCACAGCGCCGTGCCAGCGAGGGTGGAAGCAGGCTCAAAGTTAGGCGATCAATTTGGCGCCCGCAGCCGCTCAGTGCAGGGGCTGTGGCGCGGGCAGCGCGGAGCCCGCCAACGGACCCACGCGAGTAGACACTTTAGATATTTGCAGTTTGAGACGATTGAAATGCTGCTGAACTGGGTGAGGCGGCCGGGTCCGTCAAAATGTCGTCCTGCCTGCCTGCCTGCCCGCCCGCATCACAGTGGACCAGAGGACCGGCGCAGGCGGCCCGAATTGTAGACGCGCTTCGAGCTGTAGAGTCGCTACATGGGACTCGAATCGAACGTGTGACCACACGGGACCCCACCAATGGATTCCTCGTTCGGAGAGCAATCCATTAGTGCGACGCTGGAGCTCATAACGCGACAAGAGTTTTGGCCGCCTGCGGCCCGCACTCTCATATTCTTACGCCAAAACGGTCTGCGTGTTGAAATGCAAACATGAATACTACAATAAAATTAATCGTACCTTAACGCTTAATCATGCGTAATACGATGAAATCATCCGTACCTTATGTACGAAACATGCGTAATACGGCTAAATCATGCATACCTTACGTACACAACTATGCTTATTACGTATGTGCAAATTTAAGCATACCTTACGGTGACAAATCATCGTGTTACGTATAAAAATCATCGCAAGAAAATGAGCGTGCGCTGTGCGCCTGCCTGCCTGCCTGCCTGCCTGCCTCTCCACCGCTGTCTGCGCACTCAGCAGGACGTGCCTCGCCCTTCTCAGAGTGGCTGTCCGGGCTGTCCGCCGACCTGCCGGCCCGCTCCGCATTGTCGCTCTGTCTCTCTCGCGCCCTCATGGGGCCCCCTGGGACCGCGAGCGAGAAACCAGTCCGCAGGCCAGCCCTTGTCTGGCCCACTCTACGCGGCCTGAAACAGTCGGCGACTCCGGCGGCGTCAGTCCGGGGGACAAACTACTCCGGCAGTCCCCTACACTGGGTGATGCAACAGCTGGCTGTTTGTGCGCCGGCCCTCCGCCGCCGAGTGGCGCCGCCGCACAGTGGACCGGAAGACCGGTGCCGGCGGCCCAAACTCTACACGCGTTTTGAGCTCCAGAGTCGCTAAATAGGACTCAAACCGAACGTGTGACCCCACCGATGGATTCCTCGTTGAGACAGCAATCCATTGGTGGGGTCACAAGTTCGGTTCGACTCCCAGCGACCTTGGAGCTCAAAACGCGTCTAGAATTTTGGCCGCCTACGCCGGTCTTCTGGGCCACTGTGCACCGCCGACTGTGTGTGCGGCTTGGAAAACCAAGCGTCTTCGATAGGTCGATGGCAATGCCTGCCGCCTCGGGGCGGCAAAACTTGGAGCGTCAGCCCGCGAAGCAACTTCCAGCCTGCACAGTGGGCGCTCAGCGAGGTGCCATTGTTGTCATCTCTGGCAGCGCCTTTGTGGTTGAGCCTCTGATGAATCCCGGAGGAATAGAAGATGCAGTGAGGACTTCAACTCCCTCTGGACGCAGCAGGCAGGACGCTCAGCAGGCACTGTCGTTCAACTAATTTGACGTTAGGTTCGTTAGAATGTGTATTTTGTAACGTTTCTTTGAATGTTGATCCAGGTTCGATGCCCGTCCGGTAGTTTGCGGGCCGCTTCCACCGGTCTTTTTGCCCACTGTGCAAGTGGCAGCCACGGCGGCTGCTCTTCTGGCGAGCTTGGCCAGGACTGTGACCCGCTCCGCTCGCTCTCACACGCACGCAGCTCTTGATTATGCCACGTCCTGGGCCGCCACAATGGCGCCCTCCTTGCAGCGCTGCGCGGCGCAGAGCCGCTGCAGCAGCCACGGAGAGCATCTGCGTGGACGGCCGGAGGGGAGGGCGGCGCACAGTGGGCCAGAGGCCCCTTGGAGGTGGTCTAAATGCCGGACGTGGTTTGAGAGTCGCTAAATGGGACTCGAAGTGACCATCCTAATGGATTGCTCTCCGAACGAGGAATCCATGGGTGGGGTCACTCGTTCGGTTCGTGTCCCGTTCAGCAACCCCGGAACTCATAACGCGTCTACACTCTCAGCATCTTACTGACTTTATTGTCAGAAACCAGGTACTATTCCCTACAACAATAATATTTAGTATTTTCTTCTTAGATACGTACAATTTATTTCATGTAATTATTTAGGAAAATTTTTAATCAATAGTTACTAACAAATTTGGAAATAATTATTACAAAAGCGAGAAGTACGTATTATTGTTGCACAAATTACTGGAGATGCTACTAACAAAATGTCAATACCATGTACAAAAAGTCAATGTCGATTCTGAGAGTGTCGAGACCGCCTGCGCCGGTCTTCTGGCCCACTGTGGGGCGCGCGGAAGAACCAGGAGAGAGGACGTGGAAGGAGGGCGGGTGCGAATACGGCGGGGCGTCGTAACACCGTTAGGGGAACCACACGTGAATTGAAATGAAATCCCCTGCGCGCCGCCGCCTTTCCACTCCTGTGGCCTCATTAAGAAGCACCAAGATGTTTTGGGGCTTGGAATACGTAATGAACCCACCGCCCGCCGCCCCTCCCCGCCCCTCCCCGCCCCTCCCCGCCCCGCTCCGGTCCGACGCGCACCCCGTGCACCGCGACGCCCAGCAGGGATCACAGCCGAGTGCAGTGCTATACTCTGCGCCGGTCCTCTGGCCCACTGTGCGCCGCTCTGTCCCTCTCGCACCCCTGCGACCGCCGCACGCGTGCGAGAGAGAGAGCCGCGGCTCGGTATCACTCCCCCGCACCGCCCGGGTCGCCACTCACGCGTGCTGTGCTGCGCGTGTGAGAATCTGGAAATTCGAAGGAACAAAAATGGGGTCAATGATTAATGATTTTCGCTCCGGTGCGCCACACTACGCTGCAAGGCCGAGCGCGCCGCGTCGATGATGGATGGCGGGGCCGCGTGTCCCGCCGCCGCCGGGAGTTGAACCCTGTTCCCGAGGACGGCGCCACGGTGGCCAACCAACCGAACCAATTCGCCCGCAGTGGGTTAGAAGGCCGCAGCAGGCGGCCAAAACTCTAGACGTGTTTTGATATCCATAGTCGCTAAACAGGACGAGAACTGAACGCGTGACCCCACCAATAGATTCCTCGTGCGGAGAGCAATCCATTGGTGGGGTCACACGTTCGATTGGAGTCCCATTTAGCGACTCTGGAGCTCAAAACGCGTCTAGAATTTTGGCCGCCTCGACGGTCTTCTGACCCACACTGTGCACCAGCGCCGGTCTTCTGGCCCACTGCGCAGGACCCGGAAGGGCCCGAAAGTGGCCCGAAGAACCCCGAGGGACTATTACGAACTTGAAGCAGCTCCAGGCGTTCCAGGTGCGGCGCCGAGTGCCCCCCAGCCAGCCAAGATGTATGAGGCTCATTTTCGGCGGCGCGTTTTAGGAGCGGCGCTTGAGAAACGCCGCCGCTCTAGTCAAAGCGGGAGTTGTGTGCTTAGCAGCGTGTCGCGCGGGTCCGAATCTCCCGGTGGCGGCGCCGCGGCGCCGCGGCGGCGGCGCCAAGGAAACGCATTCTCCTTTTTCATTCTCTGCAGGGATTTCGTGGGGCTTCCCGCGCTACGCCTAATTACCATAATCATGGGGCAACGCGACGCCCCCTCCTCTCCCCTATCCTTCCTCCCCCATCCCCCCTCAATTTTTGCCTCTCTCTTCGCGCGGGACCTGACGATGGCGCCCACACTGCTTGCCGACATTAAAGTCTGACGGATTGCTTCACGTGTGTATGTTTTGTTTTAAGGGGGACTTTTTTCACCGAGAAAGATAGAGAGTGTGAAAAAATGTTCCGTGTTTTCTTCTGTTTTTTTTTTTTTTTTTTTTTAGCGCGCACGGCCTGCGCAAGAGATAAATGTTTCACAGGACCTTCCCCTTTAAAAGGGAAACGTTGCCGAAAAGCGGGTGCGCCTCTTCGTCAAGGGATTGTTTTAAAGTGATCCCATTTAGCGCGAAGCAGATTCATTTCGGGCAATCTTCCCTGGCAGGTTGTCGAGCTGGCAGGACGACGGGTAGGTTGACAGGCAGGACAACGGGCCTGCTGTGAGGACGCCTGCCGCCACACAGTAGGCAAAATCCTGGGACGCGTTCGGAGCTCCAGAGTCGCTAAATGGGACACGAACCGAAACGTGTGACCCCCACCAATGGATTGGTCTCCGAACGAGGAATCCATTTTTGGGGTCACACGTTCGGTCCCAGTCCTGTTTAGCGACTCTGGAGCTCAAAACACATCCAGAGTTCCCTCGCGTCGGTCTTCTGGCCCACTGTGCACCGCCCAAGCCACCCTGGCCACCCTGGCCGGCGAGGCCTGCCATAAGAGCTTCCGGGCTGCGGGGCGGTGGGGGAGCCGGGCCCGTTTACATAAGCGGAGGTGAGGGATTTATGGGTGGATATCTTGCCCCCCTGCGGTGCTTCTGCGCTGCCCTGGCGGCTGGCCTGGCCATGGGCCTGGCGGTGTGTACGCGCAGCGCGAGGCGGGTTGCTGCTCTGGCTGTGGCTGCGGGGGAGGGGTGGGGTGGGGGGGCGCCGCTGGGACGGGTCGGCCGGCTGGACTGCGGGGACCGGACGCGCAAAGGCCGTGAAATGAAGGACTCTCTCTCTCTCTCTCTCTCTCTCTCTCTCTCTCTCTCTCTCTCTCTCTCTCTCTCTCTCTCTCTCTCTCTCTCTCTCTCTCTCTCTCTCTCTCTCTCTCTCTCTCTCTCTCTCTCTCTCTGGCGAATGAATGGGCCGAAAGGGACGCCCGCGTCGTGAGCGGAGGGTAGGGTGGAGGAACGCAACGCAACGAGGCCATACTCCGACCAAACTGGGAGGAGCTCTTGGTTGTCGCGGTGGAGAGCCACTACTGCCGCCTGGGCCACCACACTGAAGAGGCCTTTTGACCGCGAGAGCTCAGAGCTCTTCCCAGTTTGGTCGGCGAGTATAACTGCAAGCAGTTGAAGGCAGCCCACCGACCGCGCACAGTGGGCCAGAAGACCGGTGCAGGCGGCCAAAACTCAAGACGCGTTTTGAGCTCGCCGAATCGCCAAGTAGGACTCGAACCGAACCAAACATGTGACCCCGCCAATCGATTGCTCTCCAAAACGAGGAATCCATGGGTGGGGTTCGAGTCCCATTTAGCGACTCTGGAGCTCAAAAAGGGTCCAGAGTTTTGGCCGCCTGGGCCGGTCTTCTGGCCTACAGTGCTGCGCCGCGCGTCAGCACGGCGGCGGCGTCAGCGTGTGCAAATAGTGTGGCGGCCGTCCCGCAGGACGCTCCGCAACGCTTTCGTCGCTCTGTCCCTCTCGCACGCCGCAAAAGTGTGTGTGTGTGTGTGAGAGAGTGTGTGTGTGTGAGAGAGAGAGAGAGAGAGAGAGAGAGAGAGAGAGACAGACAGACAGACAGACAGACAGACAGACAGACAGACAGACAGACAGACGGACAGACAGACGGACAGACAGACAGACAGACAGACAGACAGACAGACGGACAGACAGACAGACAGACAGACAGACAGACAGACAGTAAGAGACAGAGAGTAAGAGGGACAAAGTGTTCCAGAACAGCCTGCAGGGCGCTCGGCCGGCCCTCGCGGGAAACGCTGCAGGCAAATGGTGCGAAGCGCTCGAATTACCTCACCGAGCTCCAGGCGCCATGCCAGCCTCCGAGCTTCCCGCGCCCCCAGTCTCCAGTCGCCACGGCTTGTTAGCATTACTATCACGAGGAAGAAGGCGGGTCGGGGCGGGGACACCCGGAACAACGAAACAAGCGAGAAATAGCGCGCGTCGTGTTTATCCTTGCAAGTTATTGTGGAGGTGTCTGCTCCATTTTTTTTCTCCTCTTTTGAAGCGCGCCTCTGGAGGCGACACACGGCACGCCGAGCGAGACGCAGTGGGTGAGAAGACCGTTGAGGCGGACAAAATTCTAGACGCGTTTTGACCTCCAGTAGTCGTTGAATAGGACTCGAATCGAACGTATCACCCCACTAATGGAGTGCTCTGCAAACGAGTAATCCAACGTTGGAGTCACACGTTTGATTCGAGTCCCATTTAGCGACTGTGGAGCTCAAAACATGTCCGGCAATGCGGCCGCCTCGACGGTCTTCTGGCCCACTGTGCGAGAGTGAAATATCGAGGGCGCGCAGCGCGGAGCCCGCGGGGTCCGGATAAGGCGATCTCTCACCCCGCGGGACGGGGCGGCGCCGCGACGCGCGGCCATTGCAGGGCGTGGATTCGACGTCGTCCGATCCTTCACTGCCCTATATATTTCTCATATTTCTCCACGAGGGTCATCATTCCGGAGGAAATAGTCTCAGGCAGGGAATCAGAAAAAAAAAAAGAGTTGTGTGGAACGTCCAAAATTGTGTATGGGATATCTGTAGGTCTGTAGTCTGTTGGTCAAAAATGCCCTCTGCGCACTGAGAATAGAAAGGTCAGACTTCTGACCCTTAAAGCGGTGATACTGAAATGTTAGACCGAGAAAAGGGTCATACACAAATTTCTGACCGAAGGAAAGGTCATACACCAGTGTATGACCATTGTAAAGGTCATACACAAATGTATGACCGTTCTAAAGGTCATAGCACAATTGTATGTCCGAAAAAGGGTGATACTTTTTTGTATCACCGATGAAGGTTCATATATCCCCAAGGTAAACGAGGGCCATCCTCGCTAAGGTCTAACCTTTGTTTTGGTCATACATTTGTGTATGACCGTTTTTCGGTCATACATTCGTGTATGACCTTTCTTCGGTCATACATTTGTGTATGACCTTTTTATCGGTCATACTTTTTGTATTGCCAAAAATTGGTCCGATAGCTCACCTTTTGAATTTCAGTGATGGAGGCGATCAAAACGACGTGTTTTGACCTCCAGAGTCGGTAAATGGGACTCGAACCAAACGTGTGACCCCACCAATGGATTCTTCTCTGAACGAGGAATCGATTAGTGGGGGTCACACGATTAATTCGTGGCAGTTCGTAGCAGACTTTCGAATTGTCACCCTCTTCTCAAAGCCATAGTGCCGCACCTGTTACGACCGTGTCGATTGCAAATCATTGCGGTAAAATAGATGATGGCTCACAGCTTATATTTTTAATTGTAAGAGTAAGTCTTGTGCAGTAGTTTACACGTGAATATGTTACCCATTATTGATTTTTTTTAACGTTCAGT
Organism: Stenchaetothrips biformis; assembly: GCA_030522485.1. Taxonomy (NCBI): domain Eukaryota; kingdom Metazoa; phylum Arthropoda; class Insecta; order Thysanoptera; family Thripidae; genus Stenchaetothrips; species Stenchaetothrips biformis. The sequence continues at coordinate 17,479,736 of CM060092.1, read as the reverse complement.
AAAGTTTAAAAAATGATTTTGGGCTCGGCACTGGACCGTGAAAATTGCAGGCACGATTGCAGGTTTCCTTGAGGCGAGAGTTTGCTTCGGGCCTCGCTCCCGCCTCCTGCCTGTCGCGGAAGTCGCCTCGCTGTTGCCGCCCCGACCGTCCAGCTCTCTTTGTCTCGCTCCCACGCCCGTCCGTCTATCTCTCTCTGTCTGGCTCCCACGCCCGTCCGTCTATCTCTCTCTCTCTGTCTGGCTCCCACGCCCGTCCGTCTATCTCTCTCTCTGTCTGGCTCCCACGCCCGTCCGTCTATCTCTCTCTCTGTCTGGCTCCCACGCCCGTCCGTCTATCTCTCTCTCTGTCTGGCTCCCACGCCCGTCCGTCTATCTCTCTCTGTCCCTCTTCCACGCCCGACCGCTTCCGGGCGCGGCGGTCCCTGGTGCAGGTAAAGGTGGAGACAGCGCCTTAACCCAAACGAAAACAAGTCCGTATTTTTCCTTCCTTCTGGCCGCCGCACAGTGGGCCAGAAGACCGGCGCAGGCGACTGAAACTCCAGACGCGTTTTAATTGCCGGAGTCGCTAGATGGGACTCGAACGGAACGTGTGACCCCTACCAATCGATTCCTTGTTCGGAGCGAGCAGTTCAGTATGGTGTGCTCATAGATCCGGTTCGAGTCCTGTTTCCCGACTCAGGAGCTCAAAACCCGTCTGGGATTTTCACTGCCTCCGCCGGTCTTCCGGCCCACTGTGGGCCGTGTTCCCGTTCCCCTCACGGCCTTGCGCGGCCTCGGAACCAGGTGCTCGAGGGGATACTAGGTGAAGCAGCACGGGGCAGGCGAAATTGATTTCTGTTTTCCTTCTACGCATCGCACGAACCGTTTTGCCAGTGCGCCCGTCCCCTGCTGCTGATGGCGGAAAGAAGCAAGTCGCGTGTGTGGGCCGCCCGAGCACTGGGAATCCGAGAATGTGACGTCACGTTCGTTTTCACGTGAATCGTGTCACGTTTGATTGAACACTGCGTCACATTCGTCCGAACGTGCATTGGCTGTTCCTGGGCCTAGACGAGGCCGGACCCGCAGATTCACGTTCACACGAATGTGACATGGTATTCAAACGATCGTGACACGATTCACGTGCGAAACGAACGTGACGTCGCATTCCCGGATTCCCAGTACTTAAGCGAGGCTGGGATGGTAGCCCGACCCCGCGACCACGACCAGCTGACCCGGTTGTTGTGCAGAGGAGCTCACGGGGTAGTATCGTGCAGCAAGGGTATACAACAGTTGCTGCTTGAAGCGCTAGTTTTGGGGCGGGGGGGAGGGGAGTCGGCGTCATGAAGGCGTAAGGGCGCGGTGGCCCGCGGCCCCGCATTGCGCGCGGCGAAGGAGGAGATAGGGGGGATGAAGCCATTGTCTGCGTCTTATCGTGAGTCCCGCCCGGCCGCCACGCACAATGGCTTGCTATCGGCCGGCCGGCCGGCGCCCCGCAGGGTGGGCCAGAGGACCGGTGGCGGCGGTCACAATCCCGGACGCGTGTTGAGCTCCAGAGTCGCTTAACAGGACTCGAACCGCACGTGTGACCCCACCAATGGATTCCCCCCTTCGGAGGGCAATCGATTGGTGGGGGTCACACGTTCGGCTGGAGTTCTTCTAAGCGGACTGTGGAGCTCAAAATGGGGATTTTGACCGTGCCACCAGCGGTCTTCTGGCCCACTGTGCGCCGTCCGCGACGGCCACGGCCAAGTCCACCGCCCGCCGCTCCCCTTCCTCTCCTTTCACACCTCGGAACCCCTTCTTTTGTTTTGAGCGGCGCGACGGGCGGCCGAGATTGAAATGACGTCGACCAGGAAGTCGGTGGCTTCCCGCCGCCGCGGCTCGCAGCTGGCGAGGCTTAGCGCGGCCGGTAAAAAGCGACCCAGCCCCCACCACCCCCTTACCCCTTCCAGCTTCCTTTCCACTCCTTTCCTTTAATTCCCCCTCCCCTACCCCTTCTCCTATCCCGCAGAGTGGGCCAGAAGACCGGCACAGGCGGCCAAAACTCTAGACGGGTTTTGAGCTCCAGAGTGTCGCTTTATGGGACTCGAATTGAACGTGCGACCCCGACGATGGATTCCTCGTTCGGAGAGCATTCCATTGGCGGGGTCACACGTTTGCCTCGAGTCACATTCAGCGACTCTGGAGCTCAAAACCCGTCCAGAGTTCTGGCCGCCTGCGCCGGTCTTCTGACCCACTGTGCCCCCACCCGGATGGCAGGCGCGGCCCCACCAGGTGGCGGAGGCCGGCCGTGTGGCGGCGTGGCCTGGAAAATTATTCGGCTGGAATTCCCGCCATTAAGCCGACGGCAATATGGTAGCAGAAAGCAATCAGAGGAATCGGGAATCAGGGAATCACTTTGCGGACCCCGCCTCCCTCCCCACATCCCTCCCATCCCTCCATCCCCCCCCTCCCTACCGCACTATTTCCGCCCCGCCCCTCCATTACAGAGGGCGGCGGGCGCGCCGCATTTTTCACCGACAAGAGTCATCCATTGCCAATTTGTTGGGGTCGTGGTAGCGGCGGCGGTGCACCGGGCATCCTGACGTAAAGTGCAATGTAGGCGTCGATTGGCCATTTAGTGCGCTGCCCTTTGTCTCGCTATCGTACCAAAATTATGAAGTGTGTGTGTGTGTGTGTGTGTGTGTGTTAGGGCGGGGGGGGAGGAGGGGGGTATATACCAATTTGCCTTATTTCAGTGAAAAAGCAGTTGCCCTTTTCACACCCGTTTGTAATAAAAATTACGTACGTTCATTGTATATGTGTTGTTACATCATTCACCACTGAAAGTAAAGATGTGTTGGCTGCTAACCAGGTGGGGGCGGCTGTTGATTTTTCCTGGACAGGTTCGTCCTTCAGGGCAACGCACCGGTCTCGGTCTCCGTGCAGAAGCTGTCCGCGGAGAAGCTCATCTCCGGCGCGAGGCGGCGCAGGCTTGGGGCGCACAGTGGGCCAGAAGACCTGCAGAGGCGGCCAAAACTCTATTCGTGTTTTGACCTCCAGATCGCTTAACATGACTCGAACCGAACGTGAGACCCCTACAATGGATTCTTCCTTCGGACAGCAATCCATTGGTGGGGTCACACGTTCGGTTCTGGTCCCATTTAGCGACTCGGGAGCTCAAAACGCGTTCGGGATCTTGACCGCCTCCTGGTCTTCTGGCCCACTGTGGGGCGGTTGGGGGCGTCGAGGCCCTCGCGTTTGTTCGGCTTGAGGGTCGGGGGCTTGTTACGTATTCTAATGCCCGCGGTTCCGTGTCTGGCTGTGTTCTTGGAGCGCGCTCGCTCTCACACACTAACGCGCGCGCACGCACACACACGCACACAAACACGCACTCACCGTCGGGCGTGTCGCAGCGTCGTCGTCGTGCTCTGAGCTCGCTCTCTCTCTCTCTCTCTCTCTCTCTCTCTCTCTCTCTCTCTCTCTCTCTCTCTCTCTCTCTCTCTCTCTCTCTCTCTCTCTCTCTCTCTCTCTCTCTCTCTCTCTCTCTCTCTCTCTCTCTCTCTCTCTCTCTCTCTCTCTCTCTCTCTCTCTCTCTCTCTCTCTCTCTCTCTATCTATCTATCTATCTATCTCTTTCTCTCTCCTCCTCCCCCCCCCCGGGTTTAATGCGATGCTAAACTAAATTTACTGTAGCCTGGCTGCCGCGCGCATTACCTTGGAGAGCTTTAGCTCACTCTCAATTACTATTCTGCTAAGAACCGATACTCCGAGACGAATTAATTATACATGTATAAAAGGACACCGCAAAAGGAAAATCCCAATTATTCCACTGTCTTGGAACGTTGTCAATTATTTTTAAAGGTGAGGTAGGGGATGGAAAAAACCGACTTGGCCCAGCACCCTGAAAAAGATGGTCTTCGTCTTCAATGTTCCTAATTTGAAGATTTGAAGTTAAAGATCAGAATATATGTTTTCGTGGAATATTGCCTTTTATTTTACACAGGTAAAATCGGGTCAGAAATTAGATGTTCCCACTGGCCTGGGTTAAATAGTTTGTGGATCAACCATTTTGATCGTAAAACAGACTCGGGCGTTAAACATGAAGCTCTTTGGAGGGTGTGTGCGGGCGAGCCGAGGGACCAGGAGTGGGTCAGAAGACGCATTTTAAACCTTCGAGTCGCTAAATGGGACTCACATCGAACTTGTAACTCCGCACCAATGGGTTACTTTCTATACGAGAAATCCTCTGGTGGGGTCACACGACTGCCGATTCGAGTTCCATTCAGCGACTTTGGAGCGCAAAACGTGTCCGGGATTGTGGCCGCCTCAACGGTCTTCTGTCCCACTGTGCAGGGCCGAGGGATCAGGGTCGAGGGACCAGGGTTGAGGGACCAGACCAGGGTACCAGACCAGTGCCTAGGCTGCCTAGCCGCTGCCGCTGTGTTGACCACCACATTCCCGAGTCGTCGCTTGTAATCCCTTACTGTCGGGGCGTCCGTGCCACACCGACGCAGTTGTCGTTTCCGTCGCTCTGTCCGGCTCTGTCTCTGTCGCACTCATGACTCGTTCCGTCACGTGCGAGAGAGACGGGGTGACGAAAACCGGAAGGGACTCTCGGAACCATTCTGCAGAGTACAAGACTCGCCCCGCACCCTCCTTGGCCCAGCCGAGCCGTCCACACCTCAGTGCCCCAAAGAGTGGGTGCCAGCATGCCAGCCGGCAGACTGACTCTGAGAGCCGTTTTCGTCGCTCTGTCTCTCTCGCACCTCTGCGGGACGCCCCGTGAGTGCGAGAGAGACAGACGGAGCGACGAGAACGGCTGCCGGAATCAGCAGCCTGCAGGCAACTCGTTCTGCAGCGCCTCGTCTGCATCAGCCCTCTAGTCTGCATGAGTGCATTGGTGTGGCCGCCCCTTGTGCACGTCGCCACGGAGGCCGTGCTGGACGCCGACGTGGAGGCCGCCGTGCCCACCAATTAGGGTGGGTCTCGTGGCCTTCGGGGAGACCCTTTTCCTACACGTGTACCTGTTCTCAATGTCCGGTGTTGTTCGCACCGGTTCGCTGAGGCTAACATCGTAGCCGCGACGATGGATTCGTTGCAGCAGCGAAATTCTCATCTCTTCAACCGAAATTTTCGTCACCAGAACGAAAAGACCTTTGACCAACCAACCAACCAACCAACCAACCAACCAACCAACCAACCAACCGACCAACCAACCAACCGACCGACGAAGTCGAGGGGTTCTATTCAAAAAATCTTTTGTGGCCGTTTCCGTACAAAGAATCATATCTTACGCCAGCGAATTTCGCCAAGTTTGACAATTTGGGACGGAAAAGAGAGAAAGCGCAACATATTTCTACAAGCACTACCGAGCACCCCTGGTTTGTGGATCTTCCACCTTCAAGTCAGTGTGAATTACGTCTGCGTCACTGTCTCTTTTGATTTGTAGGTGTCCCAAATGATCAAACTTAGCGAAATAAGGTTCCTTTTACGGACACGACCAGATAAGATATTTTGAATAGAGCCCCTCGAAATCGGTTCGACTTTCTAAGAATTCTTTTCCGTGTGTGCGACGACGTTACGGTCAAGCCGAAAAGGGCCAAAAAGGACGTGCCTGACGTGGTCCTGGCCGGCGTGCCGTGAGCGCCTCAAGGGGATGTACACTGGCCGACGTTGCTCCACCTGTTGGCGGACTTTGCTGTATGCCGCCGTCCAGTCGACCAACATCAACAGACTCAGCGTTTTTCCGCCTACCTGCGACGCAAGCCCGCCCCGCCCCGCCCCGCCCCGCCCCGCCCCGCCCCGCCCCGCCACCCACGCGCAGCCATCCCTGAAACTAGAAGCTCGAGTGCCGGCAGCCCCTCTGTCGCGCTGTCTCTCGCTCCTTCCGGAACGCCCCATGCGAGAGAGAGAGAAAGAGAGAGAGAGAGAGAGAGAGAGAGAGAGAGAGAGAGAGAGAGAGAGAGAGAGAGAGAGAGAGAGAGAGAGAGAGAGAGTCTGGAATCAGGCCGCCCCCTCTGCTCAGACCCTGGATAGACCCAACCACTGGCATAGCAGACTCGGCGCTGCTGCAAGTTGGGGACGGAAATTCTACCACCGCGGCGCGGACCGAGGACGCTATCCTCCTTCAAAAGGATGCCGCCTTCTGTAGGTGCCGCATACACATGCGTGATGAGTCCTCACGCCGAAAAGCTGGCTGGACGCATCACGCGCGAGCGAGCGCGTGCGTGAGTGAGTGTGTGTGTGTGTGCGTGTGTGTGTGTGTGTGTGTGTCTGTCTGTCTTTCTGTGTGTCTTCTTGTGGTTTTGTGTGTGTGAGACGGACTGCGTTGCAGCACTGCTTCTGCAGACGCTCGCGCTGCGGCAATGTTGCGATAATTTATTCATGGAAGTTGGCAACCCTGGCGAATTATGTTGGGACCGGCGCCGCTCCGCCACCAAACAGGCCGCGGAGCCAGGCTTGCCAACGGCTTTCCTCCCCAGGTGGAAGTTATTTTTTTGTGTGTGCGTGTGTGTGTGTGTGTGTGTTTGGGGGGGGGGGGCCGTCCCGCAGTCCCGGCCGCGACAACAGAGTTACACCAGCCTCCGCGTAAGTGACAGTAGCAGTTACACTGTCTCCGGCGAGCAGAAACCAAGAGAAGTGACCCTGCGCACATTGAGTCAGAAGTCCGACGCTGACAGCCAAAAAAAAACTCCAAACGCGTTTTGAGCTCCAGAGTCGCTGAACAGGACTCGCACCGAACGTGTGACTCCACCAATGGATTGCTCTCCGAACGAGGAATTCATTGGTGGGCTCACACGTTTGGTTCGAGTCCTGTTCCGCGACTCTGGAGCTCAGAACGCATCTAGAGTTGGGGCCGCCTGCGCCGGCTTTCTGGCTCACTGTGCGGCGACGCTACTCCCCGCCAGAGAGACTCTTACCAAGATACGCCCCTCCGCACCTCCTCAGGGGTGTCGAAGCGGCGTGAGTCGTTCTGCCAGCAGAGCGTGGCGCGACATGATCGGGACAGGACTTGCCCGACGGCCCTGCCTCAAATTTGATTCCCTGTCGTCCCGCCACCCCAGCGGCCAGGGCCAGCGGGCCCCACGCTGCGCAGCCGGAAATGTAATTTTTTTCCGGATGGTTGAATGCTTTTGCTGCCGCGGGCACACGTTGCGAGAGAGGCGCGGACTGTTTGCTTAGAAGGGTTCGTGACCCTGCCCGCCATACTTGTCGAATACCTTGTCGACACACTAATCGTTTATTTTTCTTTATATTTTTTTGTGAGTGGGTTTGATTTTTATTTTTTTTGCGGTGTACGCGAGCGTTTAGTGCCACCCCGCTGAACCGAGCGAGCGGTGGTCTTCCCTTCTTCCCACAAGAAAAGCGCGAAGAATGGAATTTTTAAAAGCACCAGTTCCTTTCTTTTTCTCTATCGCCAAGACGCGCGGACTGCCGAGCTGACCGGAAGACAGTTAGCTCTCCTCCCGGAACCAGGAAGGTTGTTTTTCTTCGCCGCCCTGCTCCACGCGAGGGCGGGATGCTCTGCTGAGCCGCACACCTTTCTCTCTCACGTGGCACACGTGGCGACCCGACTCAGCCTGAACCTTTCTTTCGGGAGTCGGGGGGGAAGCGGCGGCTCTGTCGACTCGTCTGAGAGAGAGAGAGAGAGAGAGAAAGAGAGAGAGAGAGAGAGAGAGAGAGAGAGAGAGAGAGAGAGAGAGAGAGAGAGAGAGAGAGAGAGAGAGAGAGAGAGAGAGAGAGAGAGAGAGAGAGTGAGGGGGGGGGAATGGAGCGAGCGGCGCGTGTGCAGGCTTACTTACCCCCTCCCGCAGCCCCGCTCATGTGTTACTCGGCCTCCCGCGCCAATACACTTGATGGCAAATTATCGGCTGCACTACTCCGTTTGATTTCCAATTACCTTTTCCCCGCGGGTAGCCGCAGCGCAGTGGGCCAGAAGACCGGCGCCGGTGGTCCGAATTTCGGACGGGTTTTTAGCTCCAGAGTCGCGAAATGCGACTCGAACCGAACGTGTGACCCCACCAATAGATAGCTATCCGAACGAGGAATCCATTGGTGGGGTCACACGTTCGGTTCGAGTCCCATTTCGCGACTCTGGAGCTCAAAACCCGTCCGGTGTTTTGGCCGCCTGCACCGGTACTCTGGCCCACTGTGCGCAGCGTCGCAGCGTCGCGTCGGCAAGCGGAGCCCAGTGTGGCGATATAAGTAGGCAAAAATTCCCACGATGCACAGGTGTCGAAAGAGTTGTCTACCTCAGCCTGCCTACTTGGCAACATCTCTTCAGCTGAGCCGAGATGTTGTCCAGTAGGCAGGCTGAGGTAGACAACCCTTTCAACACCTGTGCATCGTGGGAATTTTTGCCTACTTATATCGCCACACTGGCGGAGCCTGGCAGAGCCCCTGCCTTGGCGAGGGTAGGCAGCCCGGCGCACGCGCCTGCCGAGCGGCACGGCCCGCCCCGCGTTCCGCAGGCGGCAAACCGTCATCGCCGCTTGTAGAGCCATGCTCCTTGTTTGCTTGAATTGTGCTGACACTTTTCAAGCCTTCCCGTTTCGCTTCCGAGTCGCTCTGCAGCACGCCGCGGTGCTGCTGTCTGATCACGTCGCCTCAAAGTCCGCGCGCGGAACCTCTTGATTGACGACGATACTCAGTGTCGGGGGCCTCAAGCCGCGACATCGTGCGACGCCGTGCTGGAGCCGCACAGTGGGCCAGAAGACCGATGGGGACGGTCAAAACTCTGGACGCGTTTTGAGCTCCAGAGTTGCTGAATGGGACCCGAACCGACCGTGTGACCCCACCTATAGATTGCTCTCGGAAAGAGGAATCCAATGGTGGGGTCACATGTTCGCTTCGAGTCCCATTTAGCGACTCTGGAGCTCGAAACGCGTCTCGAGTTTTTGCCGCCTGCGCCGGTCTTCTGGCCCACTGTGCCCCGTGCTGGAGCTGGAGCTCAGCGTCGGCCGAGCTGCGCCGCCCCGCCGCTTGTCAGGCAAACGCCGTGGAAGGAGGGCCCTGGAATTGGAGGGTTCTGCAATGATTGCCGGCGCTCGAAGGTCCCGCCCTACGAGGCCCCCTTGTTTGCCCTACCTGAAACTCGTTCCGCTGTCATTTCCAACGGCAACGTTGTTTAAATTAGCGCCGCACTCTTCAATTAAGGGAGAGCGGTCCGCGCTGCCGTGAGCGTTGAACTTTATTTACTGCTTTATTTATTTTTTTTTGACCCGCGTCGGTACGTTCACGGAGCCGATGCCATTAGGGCCAGAAGGCTCCCGCCTAAAGGGCGCCCCGGGATCATCACCCCGGCTCTCACAGTGAAGACCGGCGCAGGCGGCGAAAACTCTAGACGCGTTTGGCGTTCCAGAGTCGCTAAACAGGACTCGAGCCGAGCGTGTGACCCCTCCAATGAATTCTTCGTTCGGAGCGCAATCCATTGGTGGAGGTACACGTTCGTTTCGAGTCCCATTTAGTGACTCTGGAGCTCAAAGCGCGTTTCGGATTTTGACCGCCTCCACCGGTTTTCTGGCCCACTGGCTCCTCATTTGTGGGCGGTCCCTGGCCGCGTGAGCCCGAGAGCGGTGCGAGGAAGGGGCTTCCGTGACGGAGCAAAACGGGCCTCCTCCCTCGCTTCGCACATTTGAAGCTCTTCCAGCAAACAGCTGAAATGGCTGCGCGTTCCAGCAAACAATCGCAGAACTAAACCCAGCACGTGCATTTTCTCTCCGCGAAACTTGGCGCCAAGTCGGGTTAACGGCGGTGCTGGAAGCAGGCTGGAAGTGCAGGCAGACGCACCGAGCAGTGCTCCCGCATGAGTGTCACGTCCCTCGTCGCTTGCAACGGCGGCACTCAGGCAGCCGCGCTGCAGTCGCTTTATTGTGCATCTTGCAGTGCTGCTGCGCGCCGCAGACCTTTCTGTGCGCGGATTATTAGTGCTGGATGCTGGTCCTTTAGACTGCGTGCGTCCTGGACAGGGTGCCTCCCACGAGGGAGATGTCGGCTCGCCAGAGGGAGGGAGGGAGAGAGAGAGAGAGAGAGAGAGAGAGAGAGAGAGAGAGAGAGAGAGAGAGAGAGAGAGAGAGAGAGAGGGAGAGAGAGCGAAGTATATTTCGCTATAGCGCGGAAACAATATTTTCTATGACCCTTGTCGGACTGGCCCTGGCCGCCGCCAACGCACAGTGGGCCTGAAGACTGGCGAAGACGGTTGAGACTCGACACGCGTTTTAAGCTTCAGAGTCGCTAAATGGGTCTCGAACCGAACCTGTGACCCCCACCAATTGGATTCCTCGTTGGGAGAGCAAGCCATTGGTGGGGTCACATGTTTGGTTCGAGTCCTGTTTAGCGACCCTGGAGCACACAACGCGTCTAGAGTTTTGGCCGCCTGCGCCTGTCTTCTGGCCCACTGTGATGGTGCCGGGAGAGTTGGAGGCATGCCTCGAGTGCCTGCCTGCGTGGCTGGCCGCCTGACTGTATGTCTGGCTGGCCGGCTGGCAAGATAGAACACAAGTCGGACGCGGCGGCGCCTCTCCCCTTTATGTGTTGCCTCATGAGTGTGAGAGAGACTGCAGGTGAGGACCGCGCCGCGTCCCGCCATCTCCGCCGACTCCCACGCGCCCAGCCTTCCGTCCCTTCGATTTCCTTTAACCTCGGCGGGGTTTTACTGGGTTCACCGGGTTTACTGCGCGGACCGAGACTGGAGGTAATAAAAACAGTGGCACGACCTGGCGGTACTAGCACCGGCCGGAGCAGTCAAGGAGGACGGAGGGACCCGGACCGGAGCACATCATTTGACCTACCTAAAGTACACCGACAAAAACTAGACACCTATTTTTGACCGACCTGAATAAAAATTTTGAATAAAAATATTCGCATTTTTTTTATTCAATTCAATCCAGTGACGAACGGTATCACTCCAAGTGACGTTGTACTTTTAACAATTCTGATTGTACTTTACACAATCATCGTTGTCCCTTTTTTTTTCTACAATCCTTGTCGCACTTTTGTTGTACTATCCACATTTTTTCGTGCATTGTGTTGCCCCTCCCCTTTTTTTAATGAAAATGTTTGACGGCGAGAAGCGACGAGGAAGGCGGAAGGAGCGGCTCCCGCGGATTCAACTTCCAGCAAAAACAAAACTTTGGTCATCAATATTGTTTTTGCGGCGCCGTGGTTTTAAGCCGCTCCGTGATGGGGTGTGAACTTGCGGACGTCTGGAGCGTCTCGCGCGTCTGACGCCGCGGCGCCACGTCGGAGGGGAAGGAGGAGCCCTCCGGTTATTTTAAGGAACAAAAGGCAGCAAAAAAAAAAAAAACCTTCTGCGGCAGCGCACAGTGGGCAAGAAGACCGCTGGAGGCGGTTAAAATCCCGGACGGGTTTGTAGCTCCAGAGCCGCTTAATCGAACCGAACGTGTGACCCAGCCAATGGATTGCTCTCCGAACGAGGTTCCATGGGTGGGGTCACTTGTTCGGTTCGAGTCCCATTTAGCGACTCTGGAGCTCAAAACGCGTCTAGAATTTAGGCCGCCTCGGCCGGTCTTCTGTGGCCCACTGTGCAAGAGGAGGCGAGAGGCGAGGCCCGCCGAGGGCACGGAAACAATAATGCGCTCTTTTTACGGCGGCCATCCGGGGCATGTGTTGCCCGTCGGCAGACGCCGATCGCAGTCCGCGGCGCCAACAAGGGCGGCAGCGGTCGGACGGAGACAGACAGACAGACATACAGACAGACAGACAGAGAGCTCTCACTCAGCGCTCTGCAAGGCGGTGGTGACAAGTACTCGGGCCTCGACGAGGAGAAACGTCGGAACCTTGTCGATCGATTCCTTTCCTTTTCCTCTTTTCGTCTCAAAAGCGTCAAGGACTACTTTTGATCTCTCTCTCTCTCTTTCTCTCTCTCTCTCTCTCTCTCTCTCTCTCTCTCTCTCTCTCTCTCTCTCTCTCTCTCTCTCTCTCTCTCTCTCTCTCTCTCTCTCTCTCTCTCTTCTTGAAAAGCAGCAACAGGGTGCACGATAAAACAGTCCTCGGTCGCGGTACCCTCTTTTCCGGCACCTCTGTCGTGCATCACGGTGCCAACGTGTGGTGTGTGTGTGGGTGTGTGTGTGGGTGTGTGTGCATGGCCCTGACTTTGTGTGCATGCACGTGTGGGCTATGTGCATGCCGTGAATCTTCTGTTTTACAACAGCGCCTCGCTCGCTGTCACCATCTCGTCTGCGAGAGTAGTGTGTGTGTGTGTGTGTGTGTGTGTGTGTGTGTGTGTGCGCGCGTGCGTGTTGTGTATGTGTGTGTGACGGGGCGGCTGTGTGTTTGTGTGTGTGCGTGTTTGTCTGTCTGTCTGTCTGCCTATTTGCGTGCGTTTGCGCGTTTGTTTTGTGGGAGGTGACGCTGCTAGGTGTGTTCATTTTGTATCATGTGTAAACGTGTAAGTATGCAGCCGGGGTGCAACGCAACAATGTGATGACTCACCTCATGGGTGCTCGGTAGTACAACCATCATTGCAAACGTGATATATGCGTGTGGGGGGGGGAGATGTGTGTGTGTATGTATGTGTATGTGCCTGTGTATGTGCGTGTGTGTGCGTTGGTGTGTAGGTGAGGTGTGTGGGAGGTGGGTGTGTCTGTGTGTGCGGACCTAATTGATTGCCTCTAACGAGTTTTGCCCTGGCCGCCGCCCTGCCGGACGCCTCCCCGGCCCTGCCGCTGCCGAGCCCCTCAGGGCGACGCCCCCACCTTGCTTGCTACCGAGCCCGGCGGCCTGCGGTCTAGATGTCCCGCCACTGCACAGTAGGCAAGAAGACCGGTAAAGACGGCTAAACCCGGACGTGTTTTGAGCTCCAGAGTCGCTAAATGGGACTCGAATCGGAAGTGTGACCCCACCAATGGATTCCTCGTTTGGAGAGCAATCCATTGGTGGGGTCACGCGTTCGATTCAAGTCTCATAGCGACTCTGGAGCTCAAAACGCGTCAAGAATTTTGGCCGCCTCAACGGTCTTCTGACCCACTGTGCACACTGCGGCCCCGTTGGTGAGTGTGACCCTCGCTGACACCTGCCCTGGGAAGGGCACAGTGACAGGCGCAACACAGGCAGGTGCGTGCCTGTGTGTGTGCTGCGGAGTAACTTGCTAGCCGTCGAGCGCACTACTCCTTCCCCCCCCCCTCCTCCTCCTCCTCCTCCTCCTCCTCCTCCTCCTCCTCCCCCTCCTCCTCCCCCTCCTCCTCCCCCTCCTCCTCCTCCTCCTCCTGCGACTAGTTGCTGATTAATGGAGTGATACGGGCAAGTGTCCGAGACGTCCGCCGGCGTCTCCTGAGCGCGCTGCGCTGCGCGACCCACCCCTTTAGAGTGAGCCCCCCCAGTGAGCCAGACTGGCGCAGACGGCCAAAACTCTAGACGCGTTTTTAGCTCTTGTGCCGCTACACAGGATTCGTATTGAACGTGTGACCCCACAAATGTATTGCTCTCCAAATGAGGATTCCCTTGGTGGGGTCACACACCCTAAATGTCTTACAGTGAAGATTCACCATACTAGACAGCTGCAAGGCAGCGGCATCGCCAGCGAATGCTGTAAATTCTTGTTCTTTTCCATTCGCGTCGCTCGTTCGCTCGCGGGATGCTAAAGTAAGGAAATTTTCGTCTTCTTTTTTTTGTATCTTTTATTGCATGTTGTAATGTGACATTGACCTTAATTTCTTGAAGAAAGATTATCCTTAGTTGAGGCTTGCTAACCATTGCAAAAATCTTTCACGGGCGAGAAACAAAGAACTTCTTTTTGTTGCATTTAAGCGATCCAAAGTGAATGCTCTTTGCAAAATTACAATGAAACACTTAACCTAACGTAACCTAACCTAACGTAACCTAACCTAAATGAACATAACTTAACCTAAATTAAATGAACAGGCAGACAATCGTATCTTATGGCATTATTTGTCGGAGATTTATGTGTGAGATGTGTCTATGGCTGTGAAGTTAACGTGATGAACAGACAATCCGGGTTTAACGAACCTAACTTGTCCGGCACTTACGTCAAGTACATGGGGCGAGTGGGGCGAACAGACAACCTAACTTAACCTAACCTACCCTAACCTAAAGCAACATAATTTCACCGGCATTTATGTTTGGTACATCGGCCTAGCCTTACCTAACCTAACGTTAATTAACGTAACCTAACGAACCTAAAGTCGGCCAGTGTGACGAACAGACAATCCCATGTTATGGCATTATTTGTCCGAGATTTATGTTTCAAACTTTTGTGTGGGATATGAAATTCCATCTTATGGAAAAATTTTCCGAGACTTATGTCTGGAACATAAAGCTGGCGTGACGAACAGACAATCTTATTTTATGGCATTCTTTGTCCCGGGTTCATGTCGGGGACAATGTGCCAGCGTGACGAACAGACACGTGGATTTGGAGGCCTGTTTCGGGTTCATGTCTGGGACAATGTGGCACCGCCTGGGATTTATGTCAAGGACATGGGGCGAGCGTGACGAACAGACAATCCTATCTTATGGTAGCACCTGTCCGAGACAATTGTCTGGGACATGGAGCTAGCGTGACGAACAGACAATATCTTATGGTACTCTTTGTCCTGGGTGCATGTCCGGGACAACGTCCCCGCGTGACGAACAGACACGTGGATTGGCAGGCCTGCCGAGAAACGCTCCGCCGAGTCCGCTCGCTGCCGCTCGCGAACTCGCTCCGCGAATTATGGAGAAAATTCTCTATAATATGGTGGTGCAGCTGCCCTTGTAACATACCTTTCAATATTCTTTGTACCTTATAGATATTTTGCGGAATTTTCCTTGCATTATGGAGAAAATGTGCATCATAATATGTTGGTGCAGCCTTTCACCGTAAGACATTTAGAGTGCACGTCCGGTTGTAGTCCCATGTAGCGACTTCGAAGCTCAAAACGCGTTCAGAGTTTTGGCCGCCTGCGCCGTTCTTCTGGCCCACTGTTCGGCGTTTCTGAGTGCACAGAAAAAAAAATATTGTTGTACTAACGAATATGTATGTTGATTTTGGGACAGCAAAGAAAAAGTTGTGAGGTTTACTATGAATTTGTTGTCAAAACGAACACTTTGCTCTCACAACGAACAATATCGTCAGAGGGACTAAATATCATCAAAATAAAAAATATTCAAATGTTTGTACACCTTACGAATTATTTGTTGTGAGGGCAAAGTTTTCGTTCTGACAACAAATTAATAGTACACCGTACACCTAACAACTTTTTCTTTGCTATCCCAAAACCAACATACATATTTGTTGGTACAACAAATTCTTTTTTTCCGTGTGGTCCGGCGTTATGGACAAAAACCCTTTTTTTTAATGGACCTCAACACATTTACATCCTGTTGTTTTCTGCTGGCGCCCAGATGACCCCTTGGGGCGTGACCTTTGCTGACCTCCCCGCCCCTCTGCTGCTTCCTGCCCCCAGGTGTGGATCTTCGGCGACGTGTGGTGCTCCATGTGGCTGGCGGTGGACGTGTGGATGTGCACGGCGTCCATCCTGAACCTGTGCGCCATCTCGCTGGACCGCTACCTGGCCGTCACGCGGCCCGTCACCTACCCGTCCCTCATGTCCAACCGGCGGGCGCGCTGGCTCATCTTCGTCGTGTGGGTGCTGTCCTTCGTCATCTGCTTCCCGCCGCTTGTCGGCTGGAAGGACCGCGGCATGGCCGCGGTGGACGAGTCCTCGCTAGGTGAGCCCCCAGCCACTGTTATTCAACCAATGTGACGTCATATTCGTTTGAATGTGAATTTTGTCACGTTCGTTTGAATGCGATGTCACATTCATTTGAACGTGACACGGCCGTTAAATTAGGGTGTAATGTTCGTTTGAACCTACGTCAACATAGGCGAATCTGCCGTCATATTCGAACGAACGTGACAAAATTCACATTCGAACGAATATGACGTCACATTCGTTGAATAACAGTGAGTGCGTCGTCCACCGTACATTGGGCCAGAAGACTAAGACGCACCGGCGGCGCAGGCGGCCAAAACTCTAGACGCGTTTTGAGCTCCAGAGTCGCTTAACAGGACTCGGACCGAAAGTGTGACCCCACCAACGGATTGCTCTCTGAACGAGGAACCCATGGGTGGGGTCGCACGCTCGGCTGAAAACGCATCTGGTGTCTTGGCCGCCTACGCAGGTCTAGCCCACTGTGCGGCGAGAAGAACGGAAAACGCTTTCTCTTAATTAATGAACTATAATGGATCAAAATAAACAGCATCTTAGTATCAATCAATATCTGGTATAAATTCAGAAATAATTCTCATTCCTACCCCCTTTCATCATGTATGAAACATTTTTTTTTTCTGCATGCGTGACCTTGAGACTACTTCCGGGGTCCGTTTTCCGGCGAGTGGTGGATGCATGTGCACTGAGTGGGCGACGGCGCCCCACTCCGCCGCCCCCGCGCCGCCCCCGCACCGCCCCCGCACCGCCCCCGCGCCGCCCCCGCACCGCCCCGCCCGCGTCGTCAATGGCGCTTTTTTTCTCCGCCGAGCATCACTTTTATCCTCACACGTGCGCGTGAAAAATGTTGACGCCCGCATGAATACCTTGAAGATGAAGGAGGGCACGGGGTTGGAGGAGTGGCGGCGGGGGTTTTGTGGGGAGGGGCGCGGGAGGGGGGGGGGGGTTCGGAGAGGGGGGAGGGGAGGTGCGCACCAATATAGCGCCGCCTTTGGCGGGGCCGGCCGGGCTTTCATCGCAGGTGTGGGTAATGAAACAAGTGATTTCCCCCCGGGTGTGCTGCTGCAGAAAGAGAGGGGTGGGGAGGGGTTGGCAGAGCGGGTCGTGTTGCCGAGTGCTGCAGCACGCACTGCAGGGCCGCCATCAGGACCACTGCCTTTCGAGCAGCAGGGGCGGTGGACAGTGGGGGTAAACACTTCCGTAATGCCCTGTACACTGTACACTGCAATTCAAAGGGTGAGACGTCTCACCCATTTTCGGTGATACAAAAAGTCTCAACGAAAAAAAGTCATACACGAATGTATCACCGAAAAAAAGGTGGTACACAAATGTATCACCAAAAAATGGTCGGACATCAGTGAGATGGGCCCTTGTTTTCCTGAGGAAGTATCACTCTTTTTCGGTGATACATTTGAGTACGACCTTTTTTCGGTGATACACTTTAGTATCACCCTTTTTCGGTGAGACAGTTCTGTCTCACCCCTCAGATGGTGAGATGTATCACTATTTGATTTACAGTGTATACAAAATCTCAGTATTACGCGTAATACACGTAATTGTTATACCATATTAGGGTCAAATCCGACAAAAATGTAGTATTTAATGCCGTAATACACGTGTAATACGACCGTAATACAGCGTAATACGGAGTAGTCTGTACACGATTCCTGGAAGTGTTTACCCCCTCGCGGTGGGCAGTGGGCCAGAAGATAGGTGGAGGCGGTCGAAATTCCAGATGGGTTAGAGTTTTTGGCCGCCTGGCCCACTAGCACTGAAAAATCGAACGTGGTCTAGACCACACCAACTGATGCGGTCAAAGAGAACCATTTTGACCGCATCAGTTGGTGTGGTCTAGACCGCGTTTGGTGTGGTCATTGCATTGAAAGAGCACTCAAAACGTGGTCTAGACCACACCAGAGCACTCCAAACGTGGTCTAGACCGAGGGGGAATTCACTCTGGTAATGGTTGGTTGTCCGGTGTGTAATTGATCTGTAATAGTTCTGTAATGTAATTGGTTAAATGAGCAGTTGGCAGGAAAATTTAGTGACATGTTTTTACTTTTCTTGCCATGAAGTTAGTTTTTCTTTAGTTTTTCGGTCTTAACGTTCAGTATTACGGTAACTGTAACGGCTCCCAATAAGAGAAACTCATTATTGAATTTTAAAACCGTACAACGTTTGAAATACGCGACATTGTGGGTCAAAATTGAAGGTCCGTAATAGAAGACGTAATAGGTGTAATAGATGTAATACTTTGAAAAAGGTAATGGTTGGTTGAGCATTTTAGGTAGTGAATTCCCCCTCGGTCTAGACCACACCAACTGATGCGGTCAAAATGGCACTCATTTGACTGCACCAGTGGTGTGGTCTAGACCACGTTTGGTTTTACAGTGAGTGCAGCGGAGAGGCAGGGCGCCGCGACGTGGCCAGGACTCTGCGTTGAAAGAGAACGTGTTGAGCGGGGAGGGTGACCAAGGCTGGCGTAAGGCTAGCCAGGCTTCTGCATGGCCTGAATAATGGGGCGCTGCGCCTCGCAAGGCTGCCAGCCCCGCACAGTGGGCCAGAAGACCAGTGGAGGCGGTCAAAATTCCGGACGCGTATTGAGCTCCGGAGTCGCGAACCGAACGTGTGATCCCGTCAAGGGATGGCTCTCCGAACGAGGAATAATTTATTATGGTGGGGTCACACGTTCGCTTCGGGTCCAGAGTTAAGCGACTCTGGAGCTCAAAACGTGTCTAGAGCTTTGGCCGCCTGCGCCGGTCTTCTAGACCACTGTGCGGCGCTTCCCCCTCCTATCCCCTCCCCTTCCCCCTCTCGCTGCAGAACTGATAAACCAATAAAGGAGGCGCCACCCTCTTGGTGCAAAAGAGGATAAAAAAAAATAAAGTTATCGCTTCTCAGTGCACTTCCCTCTGTTCAACATTTTCAATTGCTTCATAGCAGAACGGAGCGAGTTCGAGTAGACGGACCTAAAAGCGACCAAAGTCCTTCCGTCGCTTTCATGAAGCCGCCTGGAACACGCGGGTGGAAATCATTTGCGCAACGAGCCCCGAAACAACCCGACCGAAACCGCCCACCAAGTATAGTACCCCGGAAATAGCGCGAGAGCGAGTCGCCGCCTCGGAAGCCGCTCCGTCTCCCTCTATTCTTGAGTGATTTTCCTCCCGGCAGTCCGTGCGTGAATAATTCGCGCGCGGACGCGGCCGAGTGCGGGGGTGCGGCTCCAATTCCCCATTTCCCAGACTGTTTTCCGCCTCTCCAAGGTGCATCCTGAGGCCAGGGCACAGTGTGCCAGAAGACCTGCGGCCAAAAAAAAAAAGCCGGCCAAAACTGAAGACGCGTTTTCAGCTCCAGAGTTGCTTAACAAGTCTCGAACCGAACGTGCGACCCCACCGATGGATTCCTCGTTCGGAGAGCAATCCATTGGTGGGGTCACACGTTCGGTTCGAGTCCCATTCAGCGACTCTGGACTAGAGCTCAAAACCCGTCCGGGATTTTGACCGCCGCGCCGCCTCCGATCTTCTCTGTGCTGGGGCGGGGGAAGGGGAGCGGGCAGTGAGCAAGCCCCGGGGCCCCTCCGGTGGACACGCACGGCCGTTCTGTGGGCGCCTGAACGACGGCGCCGTCCCTGACACGTCCCTGACACGTCCCTGACACGCACCTGACACGCCCCTGACACGCGGCTTCGCAAGTCGACTCGGCAGTGCGACACAGCGCCTGACGGGCTGCCACGCACGACGCAGCCCTCTCCCCGTATTTCCCAGGTGGGCAGGTGTGGGCCTGCCGCGGCCATCGCCGCGCGGACGCCGGAATGGACGGCCGTGTCACAGTGGGCCAGACGACCGCCGCATGCGGCCGAAACTTTAGACGCGTTTCGAGCTCCAGAGTCGCTAATTGGGACTCGAACCGAACGTGTGACCTCCAACAATGGATCGCTCTCCGAACGAGGAATCTATTGGTTGGGTCACCCGTTTGACCTGAGTCCGAGCCCGAGTCCCGTTTAGCGACTCTACGCGTCTAGAGGTTCGGCCGCCTGCACCGGTCTTCTGGCCCACTGTGCGTGTGGGCGGAATGAATTTCTCATCCCGGTTCAAGGCAGCCGAAGCTGACGGCCTTATGCTGTTGTCGTTTCCGCAGGCGGTGCGCAGGTGCGGGGACGAGGCGTCGGCGGCCTGCCGACCACCCTCCTGGGCTCGCCGGGGCTGTCGAGGTCCACGCCGCGCCCCGCCACCACCGAGGCCGCCATCATCCTGGACGCCACCAACGAGACGGACCTGGACGTCACGCTGGCCGCCACCACCGCAGGTTCGAATCCTTAGGCTTGTCATTGTCGCCGGCGCACGGTGTGCCAGAGGACCGGCGCAGGAGGCCAAAACTCAAGACGCGTTTTGAGCTTCAGAGTCGCTGAATGAGACTCTCTAGGGGGCTGTTCTTAAAATATGTCACACGTTTTTGGGTCATTTTTGACCACCCACCCCTTCCTCGTCACAAATTTGTCACATCCAGCTGGACCCCTTTACCCCACGTGACGTCACGAGCAACAGCATGAAACAGCGCAATAAGCAAAAGTACGTTACAATTTTAAAGAATGGTGTGGGAAAAAAACTAGAATTTTAAAAAATGCGTCAGAAGACCCGACACCTCCACCCCCCCACAGCGTCACAGCTTTTCACACCTCGCCAGACCCCCACCTCCCCCAAAACGCATGACGGTTTTTATGGACAGCCCGTAAACGCATGATTGATTCGTAATTGTGTGTGTTTTTCCAGAGTGGCCCATGGCGCTGCGGGAACTCGCCGCGCTGCAGGCTGACGCCGACGGCCTGGAGGGCGTGGGGGGCTCCCGAGGGGGCCCCCGAGGGGGCTCCTGGTCGCGCTCCGAGAGCCGCAGCCGGTGCCCCTGGGTGTGCGAGCTGACCAACGACACGGGCTACGTCTTGTACTCGGCCTTCGGCTCCTTCTTCATCCCCATGTTCGTGATGCTCTTCTTCTACTGGCGCATCTATCGCGCCGCGGTGCAGACCACTCGCGCCATCAACCAGGTGAGGCCCTTCCCAAGGCTGCTGCTGCGGTCGCCTGCGCACAGTGGGTCAGACGACCGGCGCAGGCGACCGAAACTCGAGACGCTTTTTGAGCTCCTGAGTTGCTGAACAGGAACCGAACGTTTGATCCTATCAATGGATTCCTCGTTCGGAAAGCAATCCATTGGTGGGGTTAGGTCAAAAACAAGATCTCAGCCACCACGGCTCATGGTAGATGCGGCGTCAGCCGGGCTCTAGACGCGGCAGGGATGGAGCCGCAGTGAGCGGGTCATTCGAAAAATGTTGAGAAAAAGTGGGACTCGATCCGTCGACCCCGGTACCGGGAACCGACGCCTATACCACCTCGACCACCACGACTCATGATTGGGGACGGGTAATGTCAACGCCTTTGAACCGCACTGGGAGTGCGGTCCGCACTGCCGCACTCCGAGTGCGGCTCAAAAGACATGACATCACTTGGTCTAATCATAGGCCGTGGTGGTCGAGGTGGTATAGGCGTCGGTTCCCGGTATCGGGGTCGACGGATCGAGTCCCACTTTTTCTCAACATTTTTCGAATGACCCGCTCACTGCGGCTCCATCCCTGCCGCGTCTAGAGCCCGGCTGACGCCGCATCTACCATGAGCCGTGGTGGCTGAGATCGCTAAGGCGTCGGACTTGAACAGTAAGGTCCGGGGATCGAATCCCAACATTTCAATACATTTTACGACTGCCTCCCTCATCCCAATGCGACTCAAACCCGTCGTCCGACACTCGGCAGACGTGCAGTCGTGATAGCGTAGTGGTCTGGATCATTTGTCGTCCACTATGCTTGGGTGTCTAAAAAGCAGTCCGCTTCGGCGGATTGGCCTCGGCACTGGTTCGATCCCCGGTCGTTCCAGCCACTCGCAATTGGTCGCGAGTGGGTCCATTCTGATTCGTCGGTTTGGAGTTGATAAGTCCTTTGAAGCTGGCCCTTCACACTGCATGTTCGGTAGAGAGCGCCGGACAGCGGGGGTACCACTGTGGGTACCACTGACCACCCCGCGAAAACCAAAGGCTCTCAACCCCCGCCCTTCACCCGGCCCACATCAGATGAGAACCCCTGGGGTCGCCGCCTGGAATGCACCGGTTCCCCCGATCCACCGAAGTTGCAGGCGGTCCTCCCTACTGTGTGGGGAGGTGGGAGAAGGGCCCCCATTTTTTCTTCTTTTTTTTCCTCCAAGTTCTTTTGTTGGATGCGCTGCTGTACAGCGGTTTGCAGCGCATGGAGTCCGTGGTACCCGTGGGTACGTCAAGTACCGTCGGTACTTTCGAAGGTACCTGTAAAGTACCGCGGCACCGAAGATTTCGATAGTACCGGTAAAGTACCGCGGTACCATAGTTTTCGGTAGTACCGGTAAAGTACCGCGGTACCATATTTTTCGGTAGTACCGGTAAAGTACTGCGGTACCGATTGTGGAGTACCGTGCCCATGCCTGAGGGCGACACTAGATATTTAAAAAAAAAGGTACAAAAAGGAAATAATCGAAATTTTGTGCGGCTTTAATGCTACTTCGTGCTTAAAATCTCTCAACGAGATTGAGAGCGTAAATGCTCCTAACTCACCGCAATTCCATTGGTAAGTTTGCTTGCCACTCCAATGGCGCTCCGTTTTGAATGCCAAAATTTGGCATTCTGGGCCGGATTGGCCTTTTAAAAGGCCAAAATTTGGCGTCCAAGTTCACCGGAATGCCAAATTTTGGCATTTAAAGAGGCCAATCCGGGCCCAGAAGGCCAAATTTTGGCATTCAAAACGGAGCGCCACTGGAGTGGCAAGCAAACTTACCAATCGAATTGCAGTGCTCGCTCTCGAAACGCGTTGTGGTCGCCGGCGCCTGCGCCGCCGGTCTTCTGGCCCACTGTGCATCATCACCGCCCTCCTTCCTTGGCCGCAGGGCTTCCGCACCACCAAGGGTTCCCGGAAGTTCGGCAACCGGTTCGACGAGCAGCGCCTCACGCTGCGCATCCACCGCGGCCGCGGCTCGGTGCGGCACGGCGGCCACGCCGACCGGGGCCGCGGCGCGCAGCACTCCGCGCCCTCCACGGCCACCACCACGGCCGCGTCCAGCGCCGCCAACTCGCTCAGCGGCTCGCCCGGCGGCAAGTCCATCGACAGCCTCAGGTAAGTGGGACTCCACACAGTGAGCCAGACCGAGGGGTCCGACACTCAGTGATTACCTACTTCAATTGAAGTAGGTAATCACTGAGTGGTGGTCGATTTAAATCGACTCGAATCGAACGTCGCGTGACGCACCAATGGAGTCCTCGTTCGGAGAGCAATCCATCGGTGGGGTTACACGTTCAGGTTGAGTCCCATTTAGCGACTCTGGTTTAGTGACTCTGGAGCTGGAATCGCGGCTAGAATTTCGGCCGCCTATGCGCCGGTCTTCTGGTCCACTGTGAACTGGTGGCTAGCGGTGAGCGCGGTGGCGGCCACTTTGATGCGCGCGGAACGGCGGCGGCGGGGCGAAAAAAGGCAACGATGTGAGTGGGAAGGGGTTGCCGCCATTAGGGCACAGCGCCATGCATCGTTAGGGCGAGGTGGGGGGAGGGGGTCGATTGGAGTAATCACCTCCAGCCGCAAACAGCATCAGCCCCCCCCCCCCCAGTTCGCTCATGAGGGCGCCAAGCGATTTCGCACGCCGCTAATCTCCACTCAGCGCCGGAAATTTCTGCCGCATCTCTCCGTCCCTCTGAGTGCAGCAGCTCCCTGTACACAGTGGGCCAGAAGACCGGTGGAGGCGATCAAAATCGCTGACGTGTTTTGAGCTCCAGAGTCGCTGAACAGGACTCGAACCGAACGTGCAACATGCCAATGGATTGCTCTCGAAAACAGGAATCAACTGGTGGGTTCACACGTTCAGTTCGAGTCCCATTTAGGGACTCTAGAGCTCGAAACTCGTCCAGAGTTTGCGCCGCGCCCGTCTTTCTAGCCCACTGTACGTACCCATGGGCCTTACACGAAAGAAAAGAATTCGTTGATCTAACGAAAAAAAAATTGCCTTCATGATAACCGAATAAAATTTGTTCGCTTGATGAATAATTTGTTGATACGACGAACAATCCGCTGGCTGGGCAAAAAGTTAGTTGAAGAGGCAAAATCTAGAAATGGTTGCATTAGCGGTATTTTTTTGTTGCGCCAACGGTTTGTAAGTTTGACTAACAAATTTTTCGTTACTCAAAACAAAAATTTCGATTTTTACGAAAACAAATTTTTCGGTGGATCAACGAATTTTTTTGTTCCGTGTACTGGCCCACTGTGCCCACAGGGCTTACCGGCCCACTGTGCTGTCACCCTTACTGATCGGGTGTACTGCGTTGTGCTCCGCGCAGGGTGCAGCGGCGCGCGTCCGTCAGGCGCAGCGTGGAGCGCAGCCGCACCTTCGAGAAGATCAAGATCAGCGTGAGCTACCCCAGCTGCGAGGCCATCAGCAGCCACCAGCTGGAGCCGCCGGACGCCGCGCAGCCCCACAACAACAACGGCAGCGCCACGCAGCACGGTGAGCAGCGCTCTCTTTCTCTCTCTCTCTCTCTCTCTCTCTCTCTCTCTCTCTCTCTCTCTCTCTCTCTCTCTCTCTCTCTCTCTCTCTCTCTCTCTCTCTCTCTCTCTCTCTCTCTCTCTCTCTCTCTCTGTCCCTCTCTCCCTCTCTGTCCCTCCCTCCCTCCCTCCTTCACACACACGCACACTCGGTCTTTCTCTTTCACAATAGACGCGCTAAGCTACTCGACTCGGCTCCCTGCTGCCTCAGTGGCTGGGTATTTAATGGTGGAAACACACAGTGGGCCGGCCGGCCGCCCCGTTCACGATTTATCCTCATTGCACTCTTGCGGTGTGGGGTTGCCGGTTGGCGCGTCCCGGTGTTCCCGGTCGACGAGGGGGTCGTCGCGGCACCGAACCAACCTCTCTCTATCTCTGTCTCCGCCTCTGCTGTCTCTCTCGCACTCACGGGGCATCCCGCTGCGGTGCGAGAGAGACAGAACGACGAGGCGGTGCTTCGGATTGAGCCTGCTGCGGCGGCACAACACCTGGGGTGGGCGCGTCCCCGCGCGTCCCCGGCGTCGCCGCAACAGCGTCGCGGCCTCTGTGAGCTCACGCCGGATAATCGCGTGTTGTGCGGGCCGTTTTATTTATC
This sequence comes from Stenchaetothrips biformis, assembly GCA_030522485.1. Taxonomy (NCBI): domain Eukaryota; kingdom Metazoa; phylum Arthropoda; class Insecta; order Thysanoptera; family Thripidae; genus Stenchaetothrips; species Stenchaetothrips biformis. The sequence goes on along the minus strand of CM060092.1, from coordinate 17,454,894 downwards.
TCGCCGTTTCGTTTTTCTTCCTGGAGTCCCTCTGTCCCACCGCGGCCCCAACGCAGGGTAATCCTGCGAAGCCAACCGCCGGGATTTCTGCGCGGTTTGTGTCCGCAGCTCCGCAGCGCCCGGCTGTGTACGCCTCTTTTGCCGGGGTGGAGGGCGAGCCCACAGTGGGCCAGAAGACCCGCGCAGGCGGCCTTAACTCTAGACGCGTTTTTTAGGTCAAGAGTCGCTAAATGGGACTCGAACTAAACCTTTGACCTTACCAATGGATTCCTCGTTTTGAGAGCAATCCATTGGTGGGGTCAAACGCCCGGTTCAAGTCTCATTTATCGACTCTGGAGCTCAAAAGGCGTCTAGAGTTTGGCTGCCGGCGGCGCCGGTGTGAGGGCCCGGGGGGTGCATCTATGCCCTCACACCGCTCTCCTGGCCCACTGTGAAGCCCCCGTAGTACAGCGGCGTCAAACTGGGCTTGCTGGGCTTGCTTCGCGAGCTGCGAGGCTTAGTGGCGGCTGGAGAGAGAGAGAGAGAGAGAGAGAGAGAGAGAGAGAGAGAGAGAGAGAGAGAGAGAGAGAGAGAGAGAGAGAGAGAGAGAGAGAGAGAGACCGACTGAGAGAAAGACAGAGCAGTACTCGGAATCGGCCCACTGAGCCCCCTCGCTGGCATTATCGCGACTTATCAGTGCGACTCGCTGCTCATTTTTCGCGCCGCGCTCGGCTCGCCTCATCCTTGCCAGTCCGCCCTCTAAACGTATAAACCACCACCGCACAAAACTTTTTGAATAATTGCGCGCGGTTCTCGCGCTGCCTCGCGCTGCCTGCCTGTGAACGACGCCGTGCCGCAATGTGGAGCAGCCAGACAGACAGGCAGGCAGCCAGGCAGCCAGCCAGCCAGCTGGCACACAGTGGGCCAGTAGACCGCAACAGGCGGTCATAATGCCGGACGCGTTTTGAGCTCCTGAGTCGCTAATGGGACTCGAATCGAACGTGTTACTCCACCTGTGGATTCTTCGTTCCGAGAGCAATCCATTAGTGGCGTCACACGTTCCATTCGAGTCCCGTTTAGCGGCTCTGGGGGTCAAAACGTGTCTAGAATGTTGGCCGCCTCCCGCAGTCTTCTGGCCCACTGTGCGCCATGCAGCAACAATAACAGGCGTCATGGCATGGGCTGGGGGTGAATCCATTCATGCGGGGAGCGGGAGGCACCGCCGGCACCGCCGACTCGTCGACAAGAGCCCTGCCCGGCATTTTTCATTTTCCCTGTTCTTTCCGCGCCTCTTCCTCCTTCACCAGGACGAACGGACACGAAGTTGGACGAAGTGTCACGCGCGACTTTTTGAAACGTTCATTTCGTTGCATTTTACTTTGAGGCTTCTCCGCTCCAGGTTTGGCGACAACCACCACCACCACTCTGCCGCATTTTCGTTGTCCCTTCGCCTCGGCCTGTGTGTCATTGTCATTATAATCCCCCCGCCTTTGCCATGCGGCTAAAAATAAATCGGCCGGCTCCACAGTGGGCCAAAAGACCGGCGCAGGTGGTCGAAATCCCGAACGCTGTTTGAGCTGCAGAGTCGCTAAATGGGACTCAAACCGAACGCGTGACCCCATTAATGGATTGCTCTCCGAACGAGGAATCCTTTGGTGGGTCACACGTTTGGTTCGAGTCCCTTTTAGCGACTCTGGAGCTCAAAACCCGTCCGGCATTTCGACCGCCTCCACCGGCCTTCTGGCCCACTGCGGGCTCGCCCTTTTTTTGCGGAGTGCCGAAAATTCCTACCTGGCGGCAATTTGCGAGGTTTGCTCTGCTCTTTAATCACTTGGCGGGACTCTCCAGGTGCCGGGGGCAGGGGGGGTGACCCTGACTGGAGCGATGCGACTTTGGCGATCGGTCTCCCGCTGGAGACGAGCGCGCGTCGCGGCGACTTTCCGAACTGCTTCGGCCTGACTCAGCTACTCGGAGCGACCGAAGCCCTCCACGCCGCCGCCTAGGCAGCCGTGGTCGAGGATGAGGATGAGGAGGAGGAGAAGAAGGAGAAGGAGGAGTTCTCCGCTCAGTGGGCCAGAAGACCGGTGGAGGCGGTCGAAATCCCGGACGGGTTTTGAGTTCCAGAGTCGTCATATGGGACTGAAACGAACGTATGACCCCACCAGTGGATTGCTCTCCGAACGAGAAATCCATTGGTGGGAGTCACACGTCCGGTTTCGAGTCTTGTTGAGCTACTCTGGAGCTCGAAACCCGTCCAGAGTGTTGGCCGCCGGCGCGGGTCTTCTGGCCCACTGTGGACTGTGGGGCGTCGCGGAGTGTTGACTCGCGCCCTGCCCTTCGGTCTTCCTCCCCTGTCGGCCGCCGTCTGGGCCATCGCAACAGCTGGGCGGCGAGACTCAAATATCGTTAACTCTGAGTAAACTGGCGCCGCGGCTGGCCGTGGCTCGCCGGTGCGGCCGCGCCGTGGCGGCCTCGGCGACGAGCCGGGAGAGGTGCCGAACGGAGAGGAACGCGGGCCACCAACTTTTTCTCTCGGAAATGAAGGAGCCTCGACGAGGACGAGGGCTGTCCTGGCCTCCTCGGCGTGCGGCGAGTGGCTTGTACCTGCAGTAGTTGATTGCGTGTACCTCGCGTAGCAGACGGCGAACAAGGCCAAGAAGACCGATCTTGCATTACACATGGCCCCCGCATGCTGTCTCCTTGGCCGGCCGGCCCAACCCCGCCGCTGCCGTCCTCTTCCCACGCCACTCCGCTTCCGTTTTCGCGTGCTCTTTTCCACTCTGCGTATTATTTTCCCCTATTCCATTCTTTTTCCCTTTATCATCCCGACGGAGGCAAGAGGGGACGTGCTCATCGCAGTGGATGAGGCGGGCAGACAGCCGGCAGCCAGGCAGCCAGCCGGCAGACAGACAGCCAGCCGGCAGCCAGGGCTCCCGACCCAGCTAAGCCCGGCCAGTCTGAAGGAAATCAGTATTCAGCCCTCTGGGCCGTAAATTGAAACTTTTCATCGGGACAATGTCCCTTGTCTTTGTTCGCCTCGACCGGCGTGACGGCAACCTCCACCTCCTCCTGTCCTTCCCTCCCTCCCCCCCCCCCCCCGCCCCTCTTTCCCCCCTCGGTCCCTCCTCCGCCTCTTGCTTACACCGTCATCAGCCTTCATCATCAACCTCCCCATTGTCCCTCCGTGTCTCTCCCCGCCGGTCCATAGTGGGCCAGAAGACCGGTAAAGGCGGTCCATGGTTCCTGAGACGGATGCCACCGAACATGTTAGTTGCCACAGCTAATCGTGTTGTGTCGTCGCACAGTGGGTCAGAAGACGGGCGCAGGCGGCCACAACTTCAGACGCGTTTTAAGCTCCAGAGTCGCCAAATGGGACTCGAACCGAACGTGTGACCCCACAAATGGATTGCTCTCCGAACGAGCAATCCATTGGTGGGGTCATACGTTCGGTTCGAGTCCTGTTTAGCGTCTCTGGGGATCAAAACCCGCCTAGAGATTCGGCCGCCTTCGACGGTCTTCTGGCCCACTGTGCGTTGTACGTTCCGTGGCAGCCGCGGTCTCCTACAGGATGAGGCGGTCTCGGACTCGATCGCGCGCGCCCTACCAGTGACGTCACTGAAGTTTTGAGTTATCGACAGCGACTTCGACGTCACTGATGTCAATTCAACTGAACCGGGAAGTCAGATTATTACTGACTGTCGGAACGGGGAACTCGGAACCCTTTACCCATCTCGGTCTGGTCGAAGGGAACCAGCGCACACCTACGAACGGGCTGCTGGAGGGGCAGCGATAGCGGCGGTCTCTTTCATTAGTCACAACCTCGCATAAACTCTGCCCAAAAAGGTGAATTTCCCCTTTAAAAAAAAAAAACAGGGAGCATAATTATTTCAAAGATGATTTATGCGCCCCGATGTAAGCAACCCGCGCATTATTTTCCGCTACTTTGGCGTGGTGGGATAATTAAGCGCCACCAGAGTCAGCCAGCCGGCTAGCCAGCCAGGCGGGCAGCCAGGCGGGCAGGCAGCCAGGCAGGCAGCCGACGGGACGAATCCCCCGCTTGCTGGGGTTGGTCGGCGGGACTGCGTGCTGCGTCCGGTGCCCGTCCGTCTGTCTCCGTCGCGCACACACGGCGCGTCCCACGAGCGCGAGGGAGACGGGGAGGCGTCGTCTCTGTCTCGCACGGCCCGGCGTTCATTGGGCTGATTCCTAAAGCGCGACCGCTCCTGACTTGCAAACTCGGTGCCCGTGCCGTGCCGTGCCGCACAGTGGCCAGAGGACCGGTAGAGGCGGTCAAAATCCCGGACGGGTTTTGAGCTCCAGGGTAGCCAAACAGCATTCGAACCGAACGTGTGACCCCCACCAATGGATTGTTCGTCGAACGAGGAATCCATTGGTGGGGTCACTATTTCGATTCGACTCCCATTCAGCGACTCTGGAGCTCAAAACGTGTCTGGGATTTTGGCCGCTTTGCCTGTTTTCTGACCCACTGTGCGCCGCCAGCCGGAACAAGGACGGAAAATAAAGGTGGCGGAATGATGGAGCCGTGCCTCCCGTGCCGGCTGCCGACCGACGTAGTGCGGTGCGGCCGAAACTTGGGCGACAAATCGAGTTACCGGTGTAGGCGGAGCGGGCCAAAATAATTATCTCTCGCTCATCGAATTAGGAGGCGGCCACGCTGATTGGCTCAACGGCGAGGGAGGAGAAGAGGAAGAAGAAGGCGACGGATGGCGAGGCGGCGCTGCAAAGTGGGCAAGCAGACCGGTGGAGCCGGTGAAAGTCCCTGAAGCGTTTTCAGCTCCATAGTCGCTGGATGGGACTCGAACCGCACGTGTGACCCCACCAATGGATTGCTCTCCGGACGAGTGTTGGCCGCCTGCGCTGGCCCACTGTGCGCTGCAGGCTGCAGGTGCCGGACGCGGGGCGCGGCGACGTCGGCCTCACACGGCGTCCTGGGATAGGCCTCGTAAGGTGCCCCCGTCTGAACCTAATCTCGCGGGGTTTAACAAACAAGACTTTGAGACGCTGGGTGAGGGCGCGGCCGGCACAGAAAGACAGAGAGAGAGAGGGAAAGAGAGAGAGAGAGAGAGAGAGAGAGGAGAGAGAGAGAGAGAGAGAGAGAGAAAGACAGAGAGAGAGAGGGAAAGAGAGAGAGGGACCGGGAGCGAGAGAGAGACAATAAATCAGGGCGTGGGCGTGGCGAGGGGTGTCTGGCGGGTGCGGAGGCCTGCGCCGAGGCCTCCGTCGAGGCTTTGCTCGCCAGCCGAGGCCGTGACTGAGGCCCATGCGCCGAGGCCGCTGTGATTGCGGTATAGACTATTCAAACCCCCCGGGGGAGGGGGAGAGGGTAGAATCTCGGGGGGCTGTGATCGCGCGGAAGCGAACGCTGCCATGTGCACTGCATAAAGCCTCACCCCGCCCCACCTCGCCCCACTCTTCTGCCGTGCAGTTAGTGTGAAAAACTGTCCCGTTTTGCGAAAACTTGCGTTTGGTTGGCGCGGTATGCGGAGCCGTGCGCGTCTGAGCGTGGAACATGGCGAAATGACGGCACACTGTCTGGAGGGGAAGGGGGTGGAGGGGGGAGGGGAGGGGGCGAAGAGGAATTGAGAGATTGAAATTTTATTCCTCCGGGATCCCGTGCACAATGCACAAAGGCCGGTTAGGGATTCACCATCCGCTTCGAAGCGAAAAGAGGGGCGCGGCAGCGTCTGGAAAAAGGGGGGGGGGGCTTGATGTGATGCAATCCAAGGTGCCGACAGCCTGATGGAGGCCTTGATTAAACCGATCGGAGTGCCGCGTTGCTCCGCGCCCCTCCGCGCTGACGGGCCCACTTTGTTTGAGCGGGACAGAGCGTCGCGTCGCAGAGAGAAAAACCGTCCCGGACCTTCACTTGACGAGGCCATGACGCGGACGCCGAAGGACGGCCCGGCGGCCCGTTTCCATGGAAGTGTGCCAATTTTCCTTACCGGGAAACCTGTCGGGCGATTCAGCAAATTCGAGTCGTCGCCGCCGGCTCTGTCCCTGTCGCACTCATGGGCCGCTCCGTGCACGGAGCCAGAGAGACAGAGGGACGAACCGCTCTTTCTGCGTCACGCGGCGGCTGCGTTTCCCCTGCAAATCTTATTGCCGGCATGGCAATCAGCATACAGCTGTGGCAGCGTGTCACTAGTAAAGGTGACTCTCTCTCTCTCTCTCTCTCTCTCTCTCTCTCTCTCTCTCTCTCTCTCTCTCTCTCTCTCTCTCTCTCTCTCTCTCTCTCTCTCTCTCTCTCTCTCTCTCTCCCTTTCTTTCTCTTTCCCCCTCTTTCTCCCCCCTCTCTATCACACTCACACTCCCTCGCGAGCCCCCTGTTTGCATGTCTGGCGTTGTTGCACATTTCCGCGTCCCCGTCACTAGAAACGCTGAAAACAGGATTCCGCCGCGATCCGCGCCGCACAGACAGACAGAGTACAGGGTGGCATCGGTGATGACAAGCCAGCGCTCTGCCGGTGTCGTTCCGAACGGTGCGGCTGCGTCGCCTGGAGAGAGAGAGAGAGAGAGAGAGAGAGAGAGAGAGAGAGAGAGAGAGAGAGTGTGACAGAGACCGTTCGGAGGAATTCTGCGGGGCGGGGCGCGCGAATCACGGCCGATTCATCGCGGAGCGTATGCGCGCACCGTGACCCGTACTTTGCGCTTTGCGTGCCAGGCGGTCGGTGTCGCACAGTGGGCCATACGACCGGCACTGGCGGTCAAAACTCTACACGCTTTTTGAGCTCCAGAGTCTCTTAATGGGACGCGAACCGAACGTGTGACCCCATCAATGGATTCCTCGTTCGCAGAGCAATCCATTGGTGGGGTCACTAGTTCGCTTCGAGTCCTGTCTAGCGACTCTGGAGCTCAAAACGCGTCCGGGATCGCAACCGCCTCCACCGGTCTTCTGGCCCACTGCGCGGCGGTGAAGTCGTGACAGCGCGGTCGGTGAAGCGCCCAACCAGCGGCGGGCGGGCCGTGCCGCGCCACGGCTGCGCGCGCTGGGTTGCCTACCCTCTCGATTACAGGGGCTCCCCCTGCCTCGCGCGCTAGCGTAGCGCCACGGAGACTGCATGCATGTACACTCCGGGGTAGCGCGTAGCAGCGTGTCTTCACCTCGGACAGGCGGGGGGGCGGGGCGGGGCTCGGTGGTGCGGGGCTGGGCGATGTCCCCCGCGGGGAATGGTTTCTCCGTCTGTGGACTTAGGCCCCGTCGGCTCGTTCGCCGGCGTTACCCGGCTCGAAGCTCGGAGCGACTGATGCACTAACTAAGTCACCCCCGCTGTGTGCCTCCAGGCCCGCTGTCGTCCCCCAACGCCAGCAAGAAGTCGTCCTTCTCGTCGGCCTCGTCGCCGACGGGGCTCGCCGGCGGGGTGTTCGCCGCCAACGGCGCCTCGCCGTCCTCCGTCACCATGGTGGCCACCCCCATGGGCAGCACCATCCACCGGCCGGGCTCCTGCCACCTCAAAGTGTCCAACGCCCGAAGCTTCTGTGAGTGCCCACGTCGTGCCACACTCGTGTGAATTTTTTTTATTTTTTTTTTTTGTCTGAGGGGCAGATACTTGTCTGAAATGCTATGATCAAAATCCGCGCACCTCTGAAAGCTGAGATTCTGAAAACTTATTCTGATGGCCTGAGTTCTACAGAATGGCAGAATTTGTTTCCAGCCTTCAGAGGTTGCGCAAATTTTGATCAGGATTTCAGTCAGGTTTCTGATATTCTTCGACTGTACGTGTCTTAAATGTCGCTGATTCTTGCCAGGAAAATAACGCCCTTTATTTTTTTTTGGGGGGGTCTTTCAGTCCGGAGGCGACGCTCCTCCACCGAGTCCGAGTGCACGCGGGACAGCGCGGAGAACCACCTGGAGCTGCGCGAGTTCCGCGACCTGACGCCGTCGCCCACCTTCGAGGAGCAGAACAAGCCCAAGCTCATCTCCAAGATGGGCAAGCGGAACATCAAGGCTCAGGTACGGGCGCTGCGCCGCTGGCGGGGAGGCTCAGGTCGGATCCACGCGGCGGCGCGGCGCACAGTGGGCCAGAAGACCGGCGCAGGCGGCCAACACTCTAGAAGACGGGTTTTGAGCTCCAGAGTCGCTAAATGGGACTCGAGCCGAACGTGTGACCCCCACCAATGGATCGCTTTCCAAACGAGGAATCCATTGGTTGGGTCACACGTTTGGTTAGAGTCCTGTTCAGCGACTCTGGAGCTCAAAACCCATCTAGAGTTTTGGCCGCCTGCGCCGGCCTTCTGACCCACTGTGCGGCGTCAGGTTCGACGCCGACCCCCCCTCATCTCGGCGCCGTGTTCGGTTTACCCTGAGCAAGATCCGAGCCAGATCAGAGAACTAAATTGGACCGAATCCGTGGCGCGGCTCGGAGTGCGGAGTGTGGGAGTGGGCGGCCGGGGCAGAGTACGCTCAGTTCGGGCGGGAGGCCGGGTCAATCTGTCTCTCTCCCACCCATGCGGGACACCCCAGAGAGAGAGAGAGAGAGAGAGAGAGAGAGAGAGAGAGAGAGAGAGAGAGAGAGAGAGAGACAGAAGCAGGCCGGGCTGGCTCAGGGGGAAAGGTGCAAGAACTTGCTCACCCGAGCGGCATGCTGGCAGGGCGGGCGTGCGCCAACAGCCCAATGTGTGCCAAAAATAGAAAAAGAAAAAGAGAGAGAGAGACAGAGACAGAGAGAGAGAAGGAAACCCGCAACGAACTGCTGCCCCGCCCAGCCCTGCCGCGTGCGCACTGAAAAGAGAGCAACCTCGGGATTTGCCCGTTTCTCTCCGGCAGAAAATAATTTTTTTTCTCGTATTTTTCTTAATTTATCCCGCTCCTCTCACTTTTTTGTGACACCAAATATTCCAAGTAAATAAAGAAAACTCTTCCCTGGGCCCTTCCGGGTTGCTCACAGCAGCAACAAAACCAAACAGCAACAACAACAACAACAACAACAACAACAACAACAACAACAACAACAACCGAGCGACGCTGCGCGTTATTGGGTGGCAAGCCATTTATTTGTCTACAGTGTCGAGTGGGCGCGCCTAGCGGCACCATCAAGTCAAGTGCGTTCGTGTGTAAACGTTTAAGCGCACGCTTGTGCGTTTTCCCGCTCGCTTTTTAAACGGCGCCGAATGAGGCGGCAGCAGGACGGGAGGGGGGGGGGGAACAGCCGGAGAGTGGGAGCATTCATCCTTGCCCCCCTAATCCAGCCCTGTCATGGTAACCTGTAACGCCCCCCTCCCCTCCCCATCCTCCCCTCCAGCCTGTGCCCCGCGCGTGCGATAACCAACCCTTACTCGCAGCCGTCCTGACGGGGATGATGTACTGGCTTCTAATCCCCCCCCCCCCGGCTTGCCCGACTCGACACCCCATCCCACCAGAAACTAGCGCGTCGCACAGTGGGCCAGAAGACCGGCGCAGGCGGTCAAAAGCCCGGCCGCGTTTTGAGTGCCACAGTCGCTACATGGGACTATAACCGAACGTGTGACCTCGTTTGGATTCCTCGTTCGGAGAGTGGGGTCACACGTTCGGTTCGAGTCCTGTTTAGTGATTCTAGCGCTCAAAACGCGTCTTCATTTCTGACCGCCGCCGGTCGTCTGGCCCACTGTGCTTGGAGGCCTCGTACCGCCGCCGCCTACAGCGCGTGTCCCGCCGAGCAGAGATTCTAATTTTTTTTTGTTACGGTAATTTTAATTTTCAGTGAGGCGCGCGCGGCGCGCGTTGAAGGGCTTGTTTCGCCGTGGGCGGGCCAGTGGGTCAGAAGACCGGTGAGGCGGTTCGGTTCGAGTCCCGCTTAGCGACTCTGGAGCTCATAACCCGTCCGGGGTTTTGAACGCCTTCACCGGTCTTCTGGCCCACTGTGGGTGCGCCACGGGTTGCCTCAACTCGCCAGGGGGGCGGGAAGGGGAGGGGGAAGGAATAAAGTCGAAATTAAATAGCCGGGGATGCCGGAACCAGCAGACGCGGCATTTTCATTTCGCGTTCTGATCAAAGGGGGGACGGTCGCTGCTCGCCGGGTGACAGCGTGACAGCGACCCACATGCCGAGACGGCCGGAGCGGGCAGCAGGAGGTGGGGTGGGGGAGAAACCAGAGGTAGCAACCACTCACAACAGCAAATTATTCATCTCTCTCCTTGCTCCCAGGCAAACCCCGTTCTACACACTCCAGTGCCAAAACTCCAACCCACCTTCGCACTCCTCCTCCTTTTCCGGGACGAGTAGGGAGTGGGCTGGTTCGCCTAGTCGACCTCATCCTCCGGGCTCCGGGCTCCGGGCTCCGGGCCGGCTCACGTGTGGTGCTGGGCGCGCGGGGCCACCCGTATCTCTGGCTTGAACTTTCGGTGCTGGGTCGGTGGTCGGTGGGACGGAGTGGCTGGTTACCACCAGCGGGTCGTGGTCCGGGACCCCCGGGGCCATGCAAGGTCAGCCAAGGCCGTGCCTCTCCTGACGGCGGCGTGCGCGGTGGCAGAGGCAGACAACGCGTCAGATAATAACATCGCGAACCCTCCCGCCCAGAGGCAGAGCCCGACGACCCAGGGCCTCGGTCAGGTCGGCCTCAGCCTCACCTGTGGCCCCGGCTGTGGCCCCGGCTGCGGCTGCGGCCCTGGCAGGCCTCTGGCCGGCTTTTCGTTGCGCTGCGAAATGAAAAATTTGGCAAGTGTTGGCGATGGCGGTGGTGGGCGAAGGGAAGGTCGCAGCGAGGACGCTGCGTTCGGCCTCGGCGCCTCGGCCATTCGCCTCTCTGCCTCGGCCGTTCAACGCGCTTCCGGCGCACATCGAGCCAGAAGACCGGTGGAGGCGGTCAAAACCCCGGACGGGGTTTGGAGCTCCAGAGTCGCTAAATGGGGGGGGACTCGAACCGAACGTGTGATCCCACCAATCGATCGCTCTCCGCACGAAGAATCCATTTGTCGGGTCACACGATTGGTTCGAGTCCTGTTTAGCGACTCCGGACCTCGAAAGGTTTGGAGCCCACTGTGGCCCACTGTGCGGCGGCCTGCCGCGGCCTCTCGCCTGATTGAGGCCTGCCGCCGATCGCGCGGACAGCGTACGGCCTCGGCCATGTTGGCCACACGCAGGCCCACCTTCGAGGCCGACCTCTTGGTGGACTAGAGGGCAAGCCCTCTATGGTGGACGCGGGGCGCTCATGGAGGACACGACCATTCTGGCCATCGACCTGCCGGGAATAAATGTAACGAAGGGCGCACGGTGGGCCAGAAGCCCGGTGGATTGATTGCGGCCGAAGCCTTGAGCCGTGACGTCATTGCGCGCCGCTTTGCACCTCTCACTTTGATTATTGTTTGTGTCACGCTGTCACGGTCACTCCGACAGGTGCGCCTCGGGGCACCAACTATCTCGTTAGTGTCAAGTTTTTGTTGCGCGGCGCGCTCTGCGTATAATGAAACAGCCCCGGCCGCCGCCCCCATGCGGTCGTCTGGCAGTACCACCGCCGCGCCGCGCCCGGCCCACGAGTCTCGGTCACCTTTCCAAATGAAAAGCATAGAATGTTATTTTTGACCGTATAAGCCGGGCCCTGCCCAGCCCGTAGGCCCCCTCCCCCTTTTCTTGCACAGGAAGCAACGGCCAGAAGACCGGCGCAGGTGGCCAAAACTCTGGACGCGTTTTGAGCCCCAGAGTCGCTAAATGGGGCCTCGAACCGATCGTGTGATTCCTCGTTCGGAGACCGATCCATTGGTGGGGTCACACGTTCGGTTCGAGCAGCCCCATTTAGTGACTCTGGAGCTCAGAACGCGTCTGGAGTTTTGGCCGCCTTTCGCCCGTCTTCTGGCCCACTGTGTCCAGGGCCGACGTGATGAGATAGGCCCTGCGTATTCACCGACCCGGACGCGCCTTGAGGAGGCCGCACCGCACCGTGCGCTGCATGGACGGACAGCGGGCTGGTTCTGGACGCTGCTGTCGTCGCTCTGTCTCTCTCGCACCCATGCGGGGCGCCCCGTGAGTCCGAGAGATGCAGGGCACAGTGGGCCAGAAGACCGGCGTAGGCGGTCAAAGCTCTAGACGCGTTTTGAGCTCTGAGTCGCTAAACAGGACTCGTAACGAACGTGTGATCCCACCGGTGGGTTCCTCGTTGGAAGAGCAATCCATTGGTGGGGTCACATTTTCCGTTCGATAGCCCCTTTGCCGACTTTGGACCTCAAGTCGCGTCTAGAGTCTTGACCGCCTGCGCCGGTCTTCTGGCCCACTGTGCAGGGCGACGGAGGGCTGTAAAGCCTGCAAAGCGGGAGTGGGCCCAGTGGGCCGCTCTGCCAGCATGCCTCGCGGTATTGTTGACTTTGCTCCGCTCGTTGCTGCCGGCTGCCGCTGCTGCTGGCTCCTGCCTGCTCCTGCCTGCTCCTGCCTGCTCCTGCCGCTGGCTGGGCAACGGGGTCGAGGCAAGCCATGGGGGGTCCGGACCCGGGCACGCAGCACGCACTGACGGGCTTGACGCTGCTGTCGGGCTCCCCGCCACGCCCCGCCGCACCCCGCCGCAACCCGCCGCACCCCGCCGCGCCCCGCCCCGCCCCGGTCTGCAATCCTTTCATTTCCTGGTCCCTTCACGACGACGGCACCTCTGTCTGTCTGCCTGCCTGTGTGCCTGCCTGCCTGCTCCGTCGGGGCGACACGTAGTGGATGGTGTTTGCGCCTAGGAGACTGGACCGCCTAGCCTAACAACCGGTGTTCCGGTGCCGGCGAGGCGAGGCCGCCAGGTCGCGGTGCGACGTGCCGCCCGGAGCCGCCATCCCGCCGCCCGCCGCCCGCCGCCCGCCGCCCGCCGCCAGGGACACGTCTCGCCTGTCCGGGCAGAGATTCCGTCGCTCTGTCTCTCTCGCACCCCGACGGCACTTTCCATGCGTGCGAGAGAGACAGAGCGAGGAGTGCGGGCGGCGGAATCGCTCGACTGTCTGTCTGGCGGCGGCATCCTGGCCGAGGTGACGTGGGCCCGCATCGACCTCCTCTACCCAGGCGCGGATCCAGGATTTTTCTGAGGAGGGGGTAAAGCAGTGCTTTTTGACTACTTTTAGAGGCAAAGTAGGTCTTGTTGCCTACGTCCCAGGAGTCCTATCTAGTACCTTAGGAGGGGGTAGTAATTACCCTCATTACCTTTCCCCCAAATTCGCGCCTGCCTTTAACGGGGAAGCTCCACTCATTGTTTACACGTTTGATTTCTCAACGGCGCGCCATTATGCCGTCTGTCGGTGCTGAACGTCCCTTTTGGACGTGTGTTTGTTGCTGAGCACCGGGCCTTTCCCAAGGGGGCAACCACTCAAGAAATCATGCGTCGCCTTGAGCGCCAGAAATCTCTGAAAATTGGAAATCTTCCCCCAAAAAGGCAAAAAAAAAAAAACTTGCAAATTTTGGGCGTTAAATCGGTTGAAATCTTGCGAAATCCGACGAAATCTCTTCCAAGAGGAAATTACTTTGAACAACTGAATTTCGACGAATTTTGGGCAAAAACTAATGAATTTTGACAAGGACAAGGATGAATTCTAATGAATTTCAGTGAATTTCAAGTTTAAGGTGAATTTTGGTGTACAACTCTGGATGGAGTAATTTTCCTTTGATCTCTTCCCCTAAAGAATCTTGTGTCCCCTAACCCAAACATACTAAGTAGTTGCCCCCTCGGCCGTTCCTGTGCAGGTCAAGCGGTTCCGCATGGAGACCAAGGCGGCCAAGACGCTGGGCATCATCGTGGGCGGCTTCATCTGCTGCTGGATGCCCTTCTTCACCATGTACCTGGTGCGGGCCTTCTGCCCCGAGTGCATCAACCCGACCGTCTTCTCCGTGCTCTTCTGGCTCGGCTACTGCAACTCCGCCATCAACCCCTGCATCTACGCGCTCTTCTCGAACGACTTCCGGTTCGCCTTCAAGCGGATCATCTGCAGGTGCGTTGCGGTACTACTAAAGCAGTGTGGCAGCAGGGCCTCGCCGCCGCCACCGCCGCACAGTGTGGCAGCAGGGCCTCGCCGCCGCCACCGCTGCACAGTGGGCCACAAGACCGGCACAGACGGCCGAAATCCTAGGCGCGTTTCTAGCTCCAGAGTCACCAAACAGGATTCGAACTGAACGTGTGACCCCAACCAATGGACTCCTCGTTCGGAGAGCAGTCCATTAGTGGGGTGACGCGTTCGGCTCAAGTCCCACTCAACGACTCTGGAGCTCAAAACGCGTCTAGAGTTTTGGCTGCCTGCGCCGGTCGTGTGGCCCACCGTGCGCCGCTCCGGTTCGTGCCGCCTTCGGAACTTGACCGAACCGCGGGACCCACTGACCTATCACGGCACGTAGATTTCAGAGGGATCGAGCAAGGAGGAGGCCTTCTCTAGGCCTGCTCTAGGCGTGCTCTAGCCCTGCTCTAGGCTTGCTCTAGCCCTGCTCTAGGCGTCGCCGCGCCGTTGCCATGGCTACCCGGCAAGCCTGGATTTCCTGGTGCGGCGCTGCGCGACTCGGTGGAACCTTCCCTTCCCCGGCTGTACTGCGGTGCAGAGGGTGTGTTCGCGTCGGCGAGGGGTCCGGCCTGCGGGCACCTGCGGGACCTACCTGGGGCCGTGTAAACCCGCCCCCTGGGCAGGCCGTGGGTACTCCTGCCGTGCCACCCGGCGCCGAGCGCCCCCCTCCCCCCTCGCTTACGAGTGTGTTGGGTTGCATACCCCCCCTGGCGCTCGGCACAGCCCCAGTGTCCCCCCTCACTGTAGCGCACAGTGGGTCAGAAGACCGGCGCAGGCGGCCAAAATTCTAGACGTGTTTTGAGCTCTAGAGTCGCTAAATGGGATTCGAATCGAACGTGTGACCCCACCAAAGGATTGCTCTCCAACCGAGGAATCCATTGGTGGGGCCACACGTTCGATTCGAATCCCATTTAGTGACTCTGGAGCTCAAAACGTGTCCGGGATTTTGGTCGCCTCAACGGTCGTCTGGCCCACAGTGCAGCGCATGCAAGATTTGCTCATGGAGTACCAAGGGCGTTGCGGCAGGCAAACGGCGGGTGAGTCGCCTCAGTGTGCTCAGGAAGGCCGTGCTCGTGTTGTTTGCTGCAGGTGCCTGTGCGGCGTGGCGGGCCGCAAGAGCAGCCAACGCAGCAACCAGACGCGGCGCGGCTCGGACGGCTCGCAGCTCGGCTTGCGCGCCACCAACCCCACCGCCGTGTACCACGCGTCGTCCAGCTTCGGCGGCGGGGGCTGCGGGGGCTCCGCTGGCGGGGGCGCCGCCGCCGCCGGTCTGGCCAGCATGGAGGCGGGCACGGCGTCGGCGGGCGGGCTGGCCCCGAGCCTCGGCGCGCAGCACGCCGCCAAGGGCGTGCCCTCGGCCTACGGGCTGCTGTCCGGCGAGGACAGCGACCAGAACAACGGCTCCGACTCCAGATGACCCGCATGGCGACGAGACTTCGACTAGGTCAGCAGCACAGCGAAGCACAGCGAAGCGCCAAGCCTTGTGGCGTCAGCCGTCCGTCCAAACCACCGCCGCCGCTGGATGCTGGCCCGCCCCGCACAGTGGGTCAGAAGACCGGAGGAGGCGGTCAAAGTTCCGGATGGGTCTGGACTGGAGCTCCAGAGTCGAACAGAACGTGCGACCCTACCCATAGTTTTCTCGCGGAACGACGAATCCATTGGTGGGATCACGCGTTCCGCTCGAGTCCCATTTAGCGACTCTAGAGCCCGAAACGCGTCTCGGGTTTTGACGGTCTGCGGCGGTCTTCTGGCCCAACGACTGTGCTCCGCTGCCGCTGCCCCAACGCGGCCCCTACCTCGGCGGCCCCGGCGGCCCCAACCCCGGTTTGCCGGACCTCGCCGGGGATCTGCGCGGTTGCTTCATGATGAATGGGGTAGCGGGCGGGCCGGGGCTTTAGCACAGAGCCCAGAGAGTCCAGGCAGCCCAGGCAGCCCAGGCAGCCCGGCCCGGGGCCTGGCCGTTTAGTGTAGATTTCGGGCTGCATGCGTGTGAGTGACTAGGAGTGCCGACGGCACGCGCTGATTTGTGAACGTGCTGGCCGGAAAATGTGGTGTGTGTGTGTGTGTGTGTGTGTGTGTGTGTGTGTGTGTGTGTGTACGTGTGTGTCAGTGTGAGTGAATGTGTCCGTACGTGTGTGTCTGTTCGTGTTAGTGGTCGACCCGTGTGATGCCATACATAAATTGTGTGGGTGGGTGTGAGTGGACTAGATGTCGGAGTGAAAGCGCCCCGGGCTTGCCGGCTTCCCCATCAGCGCCTCCTCCCCGGGGTGAATCGGGTGCCTCTGTCGACTTGAAAGGGGCAGAGGCGCCAAACCGGCAACCTAGACTGTGTGTCCTTGTTTCTGCGCTATGGCCTCGGAGACCCCTTGTAAATATAGACTTTACTTTCTATCTCTGTTAAGATATTCCGAGTTTTCATTTTGAGTGAAGACTGTCGAGCTGCATAGCTGTCCCTTACTTACGCCTTGTGTGTACACTGTGTAAGCCAATGAAGGCCTGGGGCTACTTAACTGTACTTAGAATGTAAACTGATTGTATTTTTTATGAATGCCTCATATATGGCCTGTCACTCTCGAGTGGGAGTCGTTTTGAAGACTATTCCAACTACTCTCTTGAAGGAAAAAAGAAGATGTTTGTTGATCTAAATTATACGACTAAGTTGACTCTTTCCATGTTAATGATTGTAAATATAAGTTTAAGCCCGACGCGACCTGAGAAGGGTATGGAGGGGCAAACGCCAGCGCACTGTGAGTGCGGGGCGCGTGGACTGACCGAAATATAATCAACTTGGTGTTGTTGTTGAAGTGTCAAATGTTTCGTTATGACGGACGAATCTTTGTGGCTATTTCGCCTCAGCATGTAAGTAACAAGTCCTCTTTGCCAAACTGTACAGAATTATTTAAAAAGCTAAAAAAGATTATTTTTTGAATGCGCTGCCTTGCAAGCTCGACGACGGGCTGCGGTGTGATATTACGCTTCGTGAAGTATTATTGAAGAGTAACGTTTTAATTTACACTAACCAGAATGACGTGTGTTTCATTAGAATACTCTAACGTCCATGTTTGCTGCTCCTCGGCTGTGGTATTTGTTTCCGGCCGCGAGGGACACGCTGACGAATCCCAAAGTAGGCTTTTATTTCAGACTATTCGGCAGTGCCGCCTGAAATACTTGTTTATTTTTATTTGTTCTTTTCTTTTGTTTTAAAATTCCTGGGGTAGGATGCACCCATCTCCTAATTAAACTTACCATTGCACACAAGACAGGTTTTCGATGTACTCCACAAATCCGATTTTGGCAAAGTGCTGCCTGAGGGGACACAACAGCCGTGTACTCCCTCCCCACTCCTCCGAAAAACAGGTGACTGAACTAAGTTTTGTTATAAAACTCGTTTTTTAAAAAACTTGAAAAAATATTTTCTGGATGAAAATCCACAAAGGAAGACGATACGCTTAGTCGCAGTAGATTACGTTTCGCCCTAAAGTCCGAGACCTACTGTGTCCTCGTGGGCGGACTAGTTTGTTCCATGTATGTCTGTGTGCTTATTTGTGTGTGTGACTGTTCATGTAAATGTCCCCTTCAAGTGACGAATAAAACAAGTCAGCAATCTCTCATTATTATTTCTCTGTTTGTTAACCTGTTCCCCCTTTCTGAAAGACAGGCTGTGGTTTTCTTTGATTTTTAGAAAGTTTTAAATTAAGTCTGGAAAAAAAATTGTGCTAGTATATTTGTTGCTTTCGGACAATTACAATATTTGGAAAGGGTGCCAAGGGGTATTCTAATGCCTCTTTGTGCATCCGGAATGTCGTTCTATTGAAGGAACAGCGGCGGAATACAAATAGCTATTGTCAAGATTTATTTTGGGTTTGTTTGTACACGGGCGTCATTTTCAGGATGGACATAATAACAACAACGTCTTTATGAAAAGGGTTATTTTTGTTTTTCTTTGATGGCTGGTGGGTTTCCTGTTTCCGTCTTCCATTGCGTTTCTTTCCGTTCAGTGTGTTCGGGTGTCATCAACAACTGCACACGATCATCATCGTCATTCTCTCTGTCTGTCTTATTCCTCCCGTCCCAGGATGATGTGCTCGGGATTCTGCCGGTCTTGGTTCAGATGGTGCAGGCCGCTCACTTGTCCTCGCCGGAGCCGGCTCCGGAGCTGAGGGCATCGATGAGCACGTTGGTGCTGACGAGTCCCTCGTCATCGACGCCCAGGGCCTCGAACACGGTGTCCAGGTCGTCGTTGGTGAAGGGGTCGTCGCCCTCGGTGGTGAGCCTCTTGCGGAGCCTGCAACACGCCGCACGTTCAGGAATCAACACTTTTGGCGGGAAACTATTCTTTTGGCGGGAAACGATACTTTTGGCGGGAGGCGACACTTTTGGCGGGAAACGATACTTTTGACGGGAAAATCGAGGAGGCGGCGGTATTGGCGGTGAAGTGAAGGCGGTGCGAAAACAAAGCGAAACAAAGGCGAAACGGACCTCCTAGCGAACTACAGTTTAAACGGAGGGCGTTTATCTGGAGCGAGAGGAGGGGAGGCTCCAGACTCCCGATCTACGACTGCTGCTTTCTGGAACACGCGGCCACGCCCGCCCCGCCCGCCCCGGCCGCCCCGGCCCGCTA
Source organism: Stenchaetothrips biformis (assembly GCA_030522485.1). Taxonomy (NCBI): domain Eukaryota; kingdom Metazoa; phylum Arthropoda; class Insecta; order Thysanoptera; family Thripidae; genus Stenchaetothrips; species Stenchaetothrips biformis. Next base: position 17,436,353 of record CM060092.1, on the reverse strand, counting down.
GCCTCGCAACTGTGCCCGATTTATTCGACAGTTACTCGCGTGTTCTTGCGAGCCGCTGCGCAGAGGCACGGCAGCGGCGCGCACAGTGGGCCAGAAGACCGGTGGAGGCGGTCGAAATCCCGGACGGATTTGGGGTCTAGAGCGTCGCTAAATGGGACTGGAACCGCACGTGTGACCCCACCGATGGATTGCTGTCTGAACGAGGAATCCATTGGTGGGGTCAGACGTTCGCTTCGAGTCCTGTACAGCGACTCTGGAGCTCGAAACGCGTCTAGAGTTCGGCGTCGTGCGCCGGTCCTCCGGCCCACTGTGCTGCGCCAGCCCGGCCAGCCGCCAGGCTGCGCCGCTGCGCCCTTCAAGCTTCAGGCGGGGGAACTAACATATGTTACCTGACCAAAGTTGTTGGCCGGCCAAACTTCCCCGACAGAGCGGCGGCGCTGGGCTGCGCTGGGCCCGGCCCCCGAGTCGAGCGCGTTGTCAGTGTCGGTCCGTAAATTACGCCTCCAAATTAGGGATGGCTCCGGTATTATATTGGTCAGCATGTTTCGGCATTATACGGTTTTAAACCCGGTATTATACCGGGATTTCTGAATTTCTTGGTATTTTACTGTTTTAAACCGGGATTTTTCAGTATTTTATTCGGTTTAAAACCCATTTAAAATACCAAATTATATAATACCGGTATTTTACCATCCCTACTCGAAATGAGCGGGTGACCGCGACGCGCAGCGAGCGGGAAAGACTCCCCTTGTTTAGGTACACCTCGCGGGGCCGTTTGGGCCGCTCGCAGTGGGCCAGAAGACCGGTGGAGGCGGTCAAAATTCCGGACAGGTTTGAGCTGCTCCAGATTCGCTAAATGGGACTCGAACCGAACGCATGACCCCACCAATGCTCACCGAGCAAGAAATCCATCGGTGGGGTCACACGTTCGGTTCGAGTCCCATTTAGCGACTCTGGAGCTCAGAACGCGTCCGGAGTTTTGGCCGCCTGCGCCGGTCTTCTGGTCCACTGTGCGCTATGCACGCGCCAAAATTACGGCACTTGAGCGGCCGCCGAACTGCTTTATGGTAATGCCCCCCCTTCCCCCGGTTTAGACACGCCCCGGGTACTTCTTACTGTCCTTTGTTTTCCGACTCGCCGCGCTGCCGCCATCCCTTTCCATTCCGACTATCGGCAGCGCGATGCGGCGCGACGGCAATGAATCGGCGCGGCGCTTCTGCGAATAGCGATTTATGTCCGTCCCTTGTTAGTTCCAGAGAAAAGTGCGGAAAGTGATCACTTGTCAGAAGAAAAGTAACGCTGAAATGCAGTCCTGGACGTCGGCGTTTTCGCGAACGGTGAGTGCTAAGGATCGTGAGAGGCGACACCTGGAAATTTAAACGTTTTTGTCAAGCTAGCACCCAACGCACCGCCGCTGTGCTGTCGGGCGCTGGGTAGCGCGCCTTGCTAGCAGTTTCCCTCGAACTATAAACGGCTGTTCATCCACTTTGTTCTGTTTTATCGCAAAAGAGAAGAGGGCAGGCCTTCCTACGTGCTCCGTTGGAAGGCGCGAAGGCTTCAACAACAAACGTGCGCGTATCCCCAAGCCCTCGTTTTTTCCTTCCCTAGATCGTGGGCGAGCACGGCACAGTGGGTCAGAAGAACGGTGGAGGCGGTCAAAATCCCAGAAAGGTTTTGAGCTCCAAATTCGCTAAAATGGACTCGAACTGTACGTGTGACCCCACCAATGGATTGCTCTTCGAACGGGAAATCCATTGGTGGGGTCACATGTTCTGCACTGGAAAAAGTCAGTTCTTAATCTGAGAACATTTGCATCACTATGATGGAATGCTCTCAAATAATCCGAGAGCAATCAATCATATGCACGAGGGGGTAAACACTTCAAGAAATCGTGTACAGACTACTCGGTATTACGCTGTATTACGGTGGTATTACACGTGTATTACGGCATTAAAACGCTTAATTTTGCCACATTTGACCCTAAAATGGCATTACAGATACGTGTAGTATACGCGTAATACTCGGCTTTTTTGTACAGGGCATTACGAAAGTGTTTACCCCCTCGCATATGCATGATCCATCCGCGGCGTGGAGCCAACAAAGCGATACTCACAGCTCCAGGTCCACCTTGCCGTTCTTGTCGAAGCCGGAGACGGCGTTCTTCACGGTCTGGTCGTCGTAGGCATCTGCAGGAGGAGAACGCGTTGGTGAGAGTGAGTATGGCCGGCAGGGGGCGACAAAAGGAAGGCACGCGGGCGAGAATCATACAGAGTTTGACAAACGGCTCGACACCACCGACTGAATAAACTCATGACTTCCCTCGTGCAGTTTCCAGTTCGCACTGTACTTTTATGGCCAATTTTTGAATGAAGTCTCACACTGTTCGGTCCATGCGTATGCTTTCTGAACAAATTCGTACAAAACAGGTAGTATCTGTGCGAGTTTGCGCATAAATATGTACAGTAAAGTTCGCTCCGCATGATCAGAATTTTGTGATACATCGAACAAAATTGAACCTATACAACATGTATTGTGTTGCGCGTTTTGAAAGTTGACCATGAATTCCCTCCCTCACCTCCGGACATGTGGGCGGCGAACATGCCCAGCAGGTTGACCAGGTTGATGGGGCCATCGGCCTCGGAGAGCATCTCGTTGAGCTCCTTGTCGGTGGTGGGCCTGCCGACCCAGTCGAAGGTCTGGCGCAGGTCCTCCTTGCCCAGCACGCCGTCCTTGTCGTAGTCCATCATCTGGAAGCCCTGCTTGAAGGCGGCGATCTCCGACTCGGGGAAGGCGGAGAAGACGTTGGACGCGGAGCGCTTCGCCTTCTTCTTGGTGGAGCCGGACTTCTTCGACATGTTGATTTAGTTTCTGCAACAAACAGAGCGGCCGTTACGTGAGGCACGGAGCCGTACTTGGCCGGCTTCAGCCCAGTGGGCCACACTGTGCTGTCACTTTATGACAAAAACGTGGATGATATTTCCATCACTTTCCATTGATGACAATCTCATCACAAATTGATGACAAATTGATGACCGGACGTGTGACCCTACCAATGGAATGGTCTCCGAACGAGGAATCCATTGTTGGAGTCACACGTTCGGTTCGAGTGCCATTTAGCGACTCTGGAGCTCAAAACGCGTCTAGAGTTTTGGCCGCCTCCCCCGGCCTTCTGGCCGACTGTGCAGGGGCCACCGTCCGTCGTGCCGTGGCTGGGACGCACCCAAATTGAGCCCATCTCTGTCGAACCGAAATGAAACCGACTTATAAGGGTTGGGCCGGGCGGGGCACGCGCAGTGAGGTGAGGGGGGGGGGGGCAGGGAACGAGAGGAACGGCACAAAGAAGGAATAGAAAGCAGGGTCTGCTCGGCGATCGCGATTTTATTGTCCGCGCCGGCCAAGGCGGGTGTTTGGTACAACGGGAGACAAAGCTCCGTCCGGGTGGGTCCCCCTTCCCCTTCCTTCGCGGTGCGATCTGAGTGGATTTTCGTGCGCCGCCCGCCGCCCTGCCGACTGCAGCACGGCGATCGGGAACTGCCGCACAGTGGGCTAGACGACCGGCGCTGGCGGCCGAAATTCTAGACGCGTTTTGAGCTCCAGAGTCGCTGAATGGGACTCGAACCGAACGTGCGACCCAACCAATGGATTGTCCTTCGAACGAGGAATCCATCCACGTTCGGTTCGAGTCCCACTTAGCGACTCTGGAGCTCAAAACGCGTCTAGAGTTTCGGCCGCCTGCGCCGGTCTTCTGGCCGACTGTGTGCCGGCCTCCGGGCGTGCGGGCGAAGAGGGAAGCAGAAGGCAGCGGTTGTGCTTCGCCTTTTCTCCAGACACCTGATTGCCCAGTGGAGGAAAAAAAGCAGCCAATTAAGTGGAGCCCCCCCCCTTTCCCCCTCTTCATCGCGGCGCTACCTCTCCGCTCCCACGAGTAGCCCCCTCTCCCCCTCCGCTTCTACCCGGCGCCCCCACCCCCTCGCGACTCGCCGCTCGCTCTCCCACTCTCGGCGGGCATTGAAAATAGTGCGACCCACATTTGGACAGGACCAAGCGACTGGCGTCCAGGGCGGCCCCCTCCTCCCCCTCCTCCCCCGCGGCGACTCCCACTCCTCTCGCGATGCCGTGTCAAGTTCCCCCCACCCCGACCGCCCGACCGCCCTCCATGTTCGGAACTTTGTCGCTTCCCGCTGACAATCTTCGCGAACTTTGGCGGCGCACTGCAGCAGCAGCGGGGCCAAACCGAAGTATGAAAAATTGACGCGCCCTTTTACTTTCTCGTCACGGCTGCTCCGCGTGCCCTGTGATATTTGCGCGGAGCAAGGGCCGAGGGCGCGGCGGGGCGGGGTGGGGCGGGGCCGGGCGGGGCGGGGCGGGGCGGGGCGGGGCGGGGCGGAGTGCCATTGACGAGCATAAATCACATCTGTAAGTTGGGCGGCAAGGAGCCTCTTGGGGAAAACATTTACGGCTCCGTCCGTCCGTGCCGCGCGCTGCTGCTCTCCTCTGGGCACTTTTTAAAGTGGCCTTATCACGCGGCGCGCACGCACAAGGAGACCCCGTAGACTCTCTAGACGCCAGGACAACTTTGAAATGACGTTGCGCCGCTGGAGCGCGCTGGCCGACCCGGCGGCCTCTCCGCTTGCCGCTCCGGTGGAGGCAGGCGTGAAATTTGATCCGAAATGAAAAGAGGTGCGGGCCGCCGCTCCCGGCCACTTCCGGCTTGATACAGACGCAGAAACGTGGCGTCATCCGGCGCCGCCCGCCTGCCTCGTGGTGGTGCCTGCTGCCCTCTGCTCAGTGGGCCAGAAGACCGGCGCAAGCGGTAAAAAGCCTAGACCGCGTTTTGAGCTCCAGAGTCGCTACACAGCACTCGAGTCGCACGTGTGACCCCACCACTGGATTGCTCTCCGAACGAGGAATCCATTGGTGGGGTCACACGTGCGACTCGAGTGCTGTGTAGCGACTCTGGAGCTCAAAACGCCTGTAGAGTTTGGGCCGCCTGCGCCGTTCTTCTGGCCCACTGAGCTCTGCCCCGAGGGGCCTGGTGGGCTGGCGGGCTCCGCGACCAACAGGTTGGCCGAGAGCCTTTTGAGGCCGGAGGCACCACACCGCACCTCGCACCATCCAGTGAACCCTCGCGGCTTGGCGGTGCAGGGGGGCACCGGGCTGCAGGCACGGCCCCATGCCCCAGAGACCGGGCAAGCCCCGCAGACTGACTCAGCACCGCGGGTCCTCGCTCTGTCTCTCTCGCACCTTGGAACCGCCACGAGCGCGAGAGAGACAGAGCGACGGGAACAGCGTTCTGAAGCGGCCTGCAGAGCAGCGAGCACATTTTGTGAATTCCCCGCTCCTGAGACGCGGCCAAGGAAATTCCAGTCCGGCGCAGCGGCAGGAGAATCTGGCCGGGTCTCGCGGCTGCACGGAGCACGAGCACGAGGCAGCCCTGCGAGGCATCCCTGCGAGGCAGCCCTGCGAGGCAGCCCTGCGAGGCAGCCCTGCGAGGCAGCCCTGCGAGGCAGCCCTGCGAGGCAGCCCTGCGAGGCAGCCCTGCGAGGCAGCCCTGCGAGGCAGCCCTGCGAGGCAGCCCTGCGAGGCAGCCCTGCGAGGCAGCCCTGCGAGGCAGCCCTGCGAGGCAGCCCTGCGAGGCAGCCCTGCGAGGCCCTTCGAGGCAGCCCTGCGAGGCAGCCCTGCGAGGCAGCCCTGCGAGGCAGCCCTGCGAGGCAGCCCTGCGAGGCAGCCCTGCGAGGCAGCCCTGCGAGGCAGCCCTGCGAGGCAGCCCTGCGAGGCAGCCCTGCGAGGCAGCCCTGCGAGGCAGCCCTGCGAGGCAGCCCTGGGAGGCAGCCCTGCGAGGCAGCCCTGCGAGGCAGCCCTGGGAGGCAGCCCTCCGAGGCAGCCCTGCGAGGCAGCCCTTCGAGGCAGCCCTTTGAGGCCCCGTCCTGAAGTTGGGAGCGGAGATAAGGCTTCGAGGGGAGCACGGCCGGGCTCGCCGCGCCAGGCATCACTTTTATCACTGTTATCCTGGAGGTGTCCTTCAGGTGTCCTCCATCGACGGGCGGGGCGGGAGGAGAGCTTGCACGAGGCGCTTCACGGCTCACAAACTTCACCACTGCTGCACTGCGTCGCACTATTATCAGCGTCTCCACGCGCGAGCTGACGGCCACGCGACCACTCGAAAGGCGGCGGGCGGAAAGGCGGAAGATGACCCCCAGGCCGAACTCGGATGAGCACTTGAACTTTACCTAGGGTAAACGGTAGACGGAACCTTCCTCGCTGACGCGTACCAGCAGAATCCGCGGCTTTGGGTGCGGCCCTCTGGTTTTCTGGGGCCCCCCTGACCCGCCCTCGCCACCTGCCCCCCGCGACCCCCGCGGGCCCCCGTCGGCGGTCACCCCGGCGGCCCCCTGACCCCCCTTTCCCACGGCCTGCCCCCACCGCAGCGCCGCCCTGACCATAATTTGGAGGTGCGGTGCAGCAGGCCTCTGCCCCTCCCCGCCCCCGGCATCCTCCGCCCCCACTCCCTGGGAACCACAAGGAGACGCACGGCGTCGCTATTTCTGCCTCCCGGGCCGCAAACGCCAGCAGCGCCAGAGCTATCCCCCGCGGGGCCGGCCGCCCCGTCGTCTTCGCTCTGTCTCTGTCGCACTCGTGGGGCGCCCCGCAGGGGTGCGAGTGAGACAGACCGACGCAACGACTCTTCGCAATCAGCCTGCTGGGCCCTGCGGGGCTCTGGGCGTGCGTGGCCGTGCGTGGCACGCTGCGAGGGCGAGGGAGGCGCGGCGAGGTGAAGGGGAAGGGGGAGGGGGTGACTCAGAGACGTGCCCCCGGGATGAGGCGTGCCGCAGCCTCCGACCAGAGAGAGTCCTCTACGAGCGTGACCTTGACTTTCCGTCCAGCCTTGACCCGGGGCGACCCGCTGACCTGCCGCGATCCAGTGGCCCTGGATACCCCGTGTGTTCAGGCGGGGCGGGGCGGGCTACGATGGACTGTCACGTCAAAGAGAGAGAGAGAGAGAGAGAGAGAGAGAGAGAGAGAGAGAGAGAGAGAGAGAGAGAGAGAGAGAGAGAGAGAGAGAGATACGCGGGCTGACATCAACCCATTGTGCGCACAAGCGGGCATTCGCTCCAAATAATTGATCGCCGCGTCGTGATTGGTCGTCTCGAGTTAAATTTTGCAATGAGAATTATTTTATTTCCATCAGATCTGCCCAAGTCACCGACTGCGAAAAAAAAGGCGCGGATTGCCGTGTGAAAATGTTGGGGTAGGAATGAAGAAAAGAGAGCGGGACGGGAGCGTGCATTCCACACCCGTCCCCTGCTCTCGCACATGTGCATTCCCCTGTCTTGTGAATTTCTGCAATGTATGTCGATTTCAGCACTGGGAGAAAAAAGGGCGGAAAACGTCCTGAACATGTCTGGTCAACAATTTGCCTGGACCGTCCGAACTTGCCAACTACGGAACTTTCGTACTTGTTTTCCGTACCCGTTTACATGAGTTCAAATGGAGCAAGTATGTACGGACGTTCCGTACTTTTTTCCGTACCTCCGTACTCTTTTCTTCTGTACCTTCCCCGTACAAAAGGACGGATTTTTTTACAGTGAGCAAACTGCCTCGTAGTTCATCTTTTCAGAGGGCAGCGAGCCGCGCTGTGCTGCTGGACCGGTTTCAAATTGCCTCTTAGCGAGGGTAGCCGGCCGAGTCAAGGTTGGGCGGCCGGCGGCGGCGCGGCGGTCCGGACTGAAGGCGGCGGAATGGGCCGGTTATTCGCAGTCGTATCGATGCGGTGGCGCGGCGCCGCCGCTGTGGTGCCGCGGGGCGTTATTCGCAGACAGGCGCGGCGTGGCGTGGCGGGGTGAAGGACTCGGGAGACCCGCCGGCCCCCTGCCACACCCCGCCACGCCCCGCCACGCCCTGCTATGCCCCGCCACGCCGCGCAACATTAAGGCGTCCACTTTCACTTGTTGAGCCGGCGCATTGAGGGCTGGCGGGGCTGGCGTGGCGCACTAAATGCGGCCACTTTCAGCAGTAATTTGGCGGAATCCGGTTTGCGGCAGCGGCACTGCCAACGGCCATCGGCGAGCCCAGGGCAGCGCCAAGCCGGGTGGTGCACAGTGGGCCGGGAGACCGGTGGAGGCGGTCGAAATCCCGGACGGGTCCTGTCCAGAGTCACTAAATCGGCCTTGAACCGAACGTGTGACCCCACCAATGGATTGGTCTCCGAACGAGGAATGCATTGGTGCGGTCACACGTTCGGTCCCATTTAGCGACTCTGGACCTCCAAACGCGTGAGTCCAGTCGATCGAAGTCATCGATTTTCCTCCTGATAGCGACCAATGAATCCTGTAGGTCCACCCTTCAAATTCATTCTCGGGATCAACGCGGCGGCCTCACTGCCTGGTGCTGGGCGGCGCGGAACCCAAGTGGAGCGCCTGACGAACAACGATAGGCCACCCGCTGCACTGCCGTTCCAGCGTGTTGCCTACCCAGCAGGGTGGCCCGCTGGAGGCGGAGCGCCTGACGAACGGCGATAGGCCACCCGCTGCACTGCTCTTCCAGCGTGTTGCCTACCCAGACGGGTGCTATTGCTTTTGATGGGCTATGAACATGAGGTTTTCTCTTAACTGCTCATTGTTTCTCTGTGGTGCTGCGGGTAGGTAGTGCTCGATCCTTGCTCGTTACGTGCCCGGCCACGGCTGGGCCAGCGCTTGATTTCGGTTGGAAGCAAACAACAGGGGCTCGGGCGAGCTCAGCGGGCCACCCTGGAGGACTGCGTGTTGGACTGCGTGCTGGACGGAGTGCGGGCATGGGTAATTTATGAGCGCTCTTTCTTGGAACGATAAAGTTTATTTACTCTTTACAGTGTTGGTGCTTGTTTCCTTGCGGCCGAAGGGTCTTGCGGCCGACCAGTGAACCGATGACCCCCTCTCACCTTCACACACACACGCATACGGTCTTCTCTCTCTCTTCCTCGACGCACAGCAGCAGTTTATTCACTCAATCATTTTTATTTTTTTTTATTGTTTTGTCAATGGTTGTTTTATTTATATTTTCAGTCGTCCGCCTTGCCAAGCAGCATGTCCAGCAGCTTGCCGCAGTCAATCCGCTTGCCCTTGTCGTCGAAGTAGAAGGACTCGTACGCGTCCTTCACCTCCTTCAGGGTGAACTTGTCGCCCCAGGTCATGAGCCAGTGCTTCAGGCTGCAAACAGGACGAGCACATATGTACACACAAACACAAACACACATACACAGACGCAGACGTCCTGTCAAGGGCAGCCCGCCCTTTGTGAGGACCGGCGTGACGTACAGTGGGACAGTACACCGGCGCAGGCGGCCGAAATTCTAGACGCGTTTTGAGCTCAAGAGTCGCTAAATGAGACTCGAACGGAACGTGTGTCTTCACCAATAGATTGCTTTCCGAACGAGGAATCCATTGGTGGGGCACACGTTTGGTTCCAGTCCTGTTTAGCAACTCTGCATGGAGCTCGAAACGCGTCCACAGTTTTGGCCGCCTGCGCCGGTCATCTGGCCCACTGCGTGGTGCGAGCGACGAGTGAACAAAAATTGTTTCAACTCAACGAATAATTGTTTTCAGGCGTTGAACAAAAAAAAATAATTAATATTAATCATTACTGGGTTTTTTTTCTCCTATTTTAGCCAGCATTGCGAACTTACTTGTCGGCGTCAATCCAGCCGTCAGGGTCTGAGAAGCACACGAAGGCCTGGATCACGGTGTCGTCGTCATCGTCGACGGGGCCCCCTGCAAGGCAACAATCAGAAACAACAATAAGTTCAAGGCAAACAGAGAAATAAATCACTTTATTTCTTCTCCTGTGTGTCCCTCTCCGCGAGCCAAAGGTGGGTGGGTACGTCCCGAGGGGTGCATCACTTCGAAAATAGGTGTACTGGTGACTAGACTGGATTTCTTCTTTGATTAGATCGTAAAGCTAAAAAAATGCGTGTATCAAAACCGCTGCAAGCAGGACAAATTTACGTGGTTGGGCGGCGTTTTAAATGACTAGACTGAGAGGAGGCAGTGACTGGAGTCAGGGGTGTACACTGACTAGCCGAAGTGAGGCCCCTCGGTGCGTCCCTTCCGCCTATCGCCGCCCAGGGCAGGCCGCGAGGGGGCCACCAATCCAGAAATCATGTGTCCACTTGAGCGCCGGAAATCTCTGAAAATCTGAAATCTTCCCCTACAAAAGGCAAAAAAAAAAAACAAGCTAATTTTGGGCGTAAAATCGGTCGAAATCTCGAGAAATCCGACGAAATGTCTTTCCTTAAGAAATCTTGTGTCCCCAGACATCCCAAGTGGTTGCCCCCTCGGCAGGCCGCCTAGCCTGTCCGCCTGAATAACGTCTTGCGCACTGCGGCAAGGGGCCGCGAATCCACACGCCGGGGCTGGGCTGGCCGCGCGGACCCAGAGGGTAGGGCGTGAAGCCCCCCGCCCCGCCGGGGCTCAGCTCACCCGGTCCGGGCCATCCAGGCCCCATCGCTGTGTCTGAGTCTTCCTCGCGTCACGTCTGGGTGTCTGGGTCAGAGCGATAGCCAGAGTAACCCCCTTCCACTTTCCGTAAAGCCTTATATCGACGGATTGCCCCCGTGATCGCACATTTGACCCTCTCCATCCCTCCTTTTCCTCGTTCTGCCTGCCAGCGCGGGCTGTCCGGCCGGGCCCGGACTCTGGGCGGCCTCGCACCTCAACTCAGACCACAAGGTTCCCCATCAAACCCCCACTAGCCCCACCCCTCACCTCGCTAAACCCGACCACCCTCATCAGCCCCTGCCGGCTCACAATCCCTCTCTAACAACTAAAAGCTCTCGAGAAAGAGGAGGAGATAAAGAAAAACAGAGACACACAAAGTTTCCTCTTTCGTCATCAACCCAGCACCAAGTGAGGGGACCGAAAAAAAAGGGGGGGGGGGGGCAGGCTTATCCGGGCTTATTCTGGTATTTGAACCGGCGGCCACGGCGTGTGTACTCACCGCCTTGCTGTTTGCTCGCGAACAGCATCAGGAACTGCGTGAAGGTGCAGGGCAGCTGCTCGCCCTCGTCCGTCTCCGGCACCTCGGCCAGCATCTCGTCCAGCTCCTTCTCAGACACGATCTTGCCCACCATGTCGAAGGTGGCGCGGAGGTCGTTCTTGCCGAGCACGCCGTCCTTGTCCAGGTCCATCAAGGCGAAGGCCTGCGCAGACAACGGTCAACCACCATTCGGACCGCACTGGTGGCCGGCGCACGGTGGGCCAGGAGGCGGTCAAAATCCCGGACGGCTTTCGAGCTCCAGAGTCGCTGAATGGGACTCGAACCGAACGTGTGACCCGACCAAACGGATCGCTCTCCCAACGAGGAATCCATTGGTGGGGTCACCACGTTCGGTTCGAGTCCCATTCAGCGACTCTGAAGCTCAAAACGCGGCTAGAACTTTGGCCGCCTGCGCCGGTCCTCCTCTGGCCCACTGTGCGGCGTGGCAGTGGCAGCAAGACTCCCACCTCCTTGAACTCGGCCACTTGGCTGTTGGTGAACAGCGAGAAGACGTCGGAGCCCGCCCTGGAGCTGCGCCTCTTCTTGGAGGAGCTCTTGGACGACGGCCGCTTGATGGGTTCCGGCTCTGGGGGTCCAGTCGGTTCTGGGGGCGGTGCTGCCGCGGGGGGAGGAGTCTTCTCCTTCTGCGAATCTCCCTTCGCCTTCTTCTTCTTCTTCTTATCGGTCTTCTCGGACTGCGGGAGACAGGGAGAGAGAGAGAGGGAGAGGGCATTAGTCATACGGAATGAGGGCAATAACAGGCACATTGCCAGTCCTTCCGGGAGGAAAGTGTTGGCGCGACCCGGATACGAGTTTCCAGGACCCCTCGCACAGTGGGCCAGAAAACCGGTGGAGGCGGTGACGATCCCGGACGCGTTTGGAGCTCCAGAGTCGCTAAATGGGACCCGAAGTGAACGTATGACCCCACCAATGGATTGCTCTCCGAACGAGGAATCCATTGGTGGGGTCACAACGTTCGGTTCGAGTTCTGTTTAGCGACTCCGGAGCTCAAAACGCATCTAGAGTGTTTGCCGCCTGCGCCGGTCTTCTAGCCCACTGTGCTCGGGCTGGCACCCGGGGCCGCGCCGGCGCCACCGTCGCCAGAGTCGCCCGCACGCCCACCCCTTGTTTAGGTCTTGGTTACAGCTCGGCACAGGGCCGCCGGGCACCGCGACCGCTTCGACTGATTCGCTGGAACTTGACTTATATTTCGGACTGGTTTCCTTGAGTCGAGTCAGCGCGGCGTGTTGCCTCGGATCGCTGACGCAGCGCGCCGCAGCAACGCCGGGGAGGCCAAGGAGGCCCCCTTCCTCGTCGTCACGTACCTCCCCGCCCCACCCCGCCCCACCCCGCCCCACCCCACCCCACCCCGCCCCGCCTGTCTGGCCGAGACGGGGCGCCTCGCTGTGCCTGCTGCCCCAGCACCCTAGGATTCAGGCCGGGCTAAACATAGCCGTCGGCCCGTCGGCCCGTCCGTCTGCGCAACCCCTCCCCTCCCCTCCCGCTGCCCCCCTCCCCTCCCCTCCCGCTGCCCCCCCTCCCCCTCCCTTTACACTTTCCTCGCCTCGCCCCCTGGTGACCTGTTAAGTAGATGATGCGCCGTTTCTAATCCTCTCCCCGTCGTTTTGTTGCTTGGGGCGGTTAGGGGTGCGATGTACGGTGTACTGTACTGCCTCCACCCCACTCGGTCCTGCGGCCCACAGTGGATCAGAAAACCGGTGGAGGCAGTCAAAACTCCGAACAGGTTTTGAGCTCCAAAGTCGCTGCACAGGACTCGAACCGAACGTCTGACCCCACCAATGGGTTGCTCTTCGAACGAGGAATCCATAGGTGGTGTCGCATGTTCTACTCGACTCCTGTTTAGCTACACTCCCGTGTAGCTCAAAACGCGTCTGGAGGAGCTTCTGCTTCTGTCTTCTGGCCCACTGTGCGGCCGAGTGTGCAAGGTCCGCGCTTGGCCCTTAGGCGCGCCGGCCCTTTGCAGCCCTCCTCGGCCCTTCGCAGACAACATCGCAGCGTGGGGTGGAGGTGTTACTCCCTTCGTTTGCGGTGGGGCACTGGCGGGGCCCGTCCAACGTCCGCCGTCCGTCCCCAGGGCCGCACAGTGGGCCGCCGCCGCCGTGCCGCCTGGAACCCTCGCTGGAGCGGCCCTGGAATCCGGAGGCAGCGCGGACGGGGACAGCCACCGAGCAGAGGGCACGGCGACGTGCAGAGACGCGGCCCGTGCCACGACCACAGTGGAACACAGTGGAACGCGGCGGGGATAGTGGCGCAGCACGCAGCGCGGCGCCCCTCCCTCCCGGCAGTGACGTTCCCTGGGCCAATTTTATCCCCGCCTTCCCCAAGGCGGGGCGGGGCGGGGAACGGAGGGGGCACATTTGGCTCCTGCTGCCGCTATTGTCGACGGTGCCCTCCCCCTCCTCCATGGGCCCCGCTTGGACCGTCTGATCCCGGTCGGCCGTTCGCGGGCGCTTCCCTTCGGCCGCAACCCGCCGCACAGTGGGCCAGAAGACCGGCGCAGGCGGCCGCAACTCTGAGCGCGTTTTGAGCTCCAGAGTCGCTGGATTCCTCGTTCGGAGAACAATCCTTTGGTGGGGTCACACGTTCGGTTCGAGTCCCATTCAGCGACTCTGGAGCTCAGAACGCGTCTAGAATTTCGGCCGCCTGCGCCGGTCTTCTCGCCCACTGTGCGCCGGGGCCTCGTTGGTTCAGCAAGCGAGCCGCGCCGTTCAGCAAAGGCCAGCCGGGCGGAGGAGGAACAGCCTCTGAGGGCATGTTACCGTTGCGTCACGTCGTCATATCCGCATTGTGAAATTATCCGCAACTCCCTGCGCGCCCCTCCGACCCTCCGACCCTGCGAACCGCCGCCCGGACGGCCCGTCCAGGCCGGCGTCCCTGCGGACTCACTACGGAGCATACTGCAGTGCAGAGCGTGAGCTACAACGCCCCTTCAACACCCCCCCCTCCCTCCCTCCCTCCCTCCACCCTCCCCTTCCACCACCCCAAATGCAAAAGGAAACGGAAACAAAGCCAGACCATCCCATTCGACGGAGCGATAACGTCAATCTCTTAGTCTACAACTCTGGCACGCCGTAAATGAAGCGAGCGGGGGGTTGGGGTGGGGGCAGGGTGTGTGTGTGTGTGGGGGGGGGGGGGGTATGGCAGGGAGAGAGGGGGCGGGGGAAGGCCAGGGGGGCGGGTGATTGCCCCGTTATGGCCGGAACACTGCGAGTCCCGTCGGGGCACGCGTGTACAGTGCACGCACTGTTATTTCTTGTGTAAAAATGATTTAATTTTAAAGGCAATAAAATTTTTATTGAATCATTAGCGCCATAAAAAAGGTTATTGCATTATAAGTGCAATAAATGTTGTATTGCATTCACGTAAAATACCACTTTATCACAAATAAATGTGATCATCTGGACCAAAACCGGCTTGTGAGAAACTCATTGCATTTTTAATGTCATAATTTTTTATTGCTGCCACAAATGCGATAATTTGAAGGAATCACATTAGTCTTTTTATCGCAGCTAATTGTATGAAACTTATCACATTAGAAATATCAGTGCGGGGTGTATACTAGCCTTGGAACGCAGTGCAGTCTGTCTGTCTGCGCACAGTGGGTCAGGCTCGGCCAATAACTAACCCAGGAGGCCGGCGGTTCGGGTGGGTGGACATAACTCTGGACCTCTGTTCTTGGCTGGTTTGAGCTCTCCAGCATCGGATTCGAATTGATTCAAGTCGTGATGGTACCTGTGGATCCCTCTGGGCGGCATCGGGTGGAATGGATTCGCGTGCAAAGTCAGCGAGTCGTCAGACGAGACTCGACAGACCTACCATGCCCACCCGGGGAGAACAGAAATGTCAAAAAGATGTGACAGCATGACCTCAAGACGAGTGATTTGCAGTCAAGTCGAGTCAAGATCTTTACGGCGGAATGGCGGGGTGTGACTCGGAAAATGAGTTGATTTTGGCCATCCCCGTCCGCCCTGGGTGGTCTCCCTCCTCTCGCGACCCACTGTGGGGCGTGCCGTATTCGCGGGTTCGCGTTCGGTCGGACCCACAGAGGATTCCGCCCCCAGTCCAAGTTTGAAGCGGCGCTTTGAAAGCACCCGCGCCGCGCAGTGGGTTAGAAGACCGTTGAAGCGGCCAAAGTCCTGGATAGGTTTTGAGCTCCAGAGTCGCTGAATGGGACTCTAATGGAACGTGTGACCCCACCAATGGATTCCTCGTTCCGAGAGCAATCCAGAGGTGGGGTCACACATTGGATTCGAGTCTCATTTAGCGACTCTGGAGCTCAAAACGCGTCTAGAATTTCGGCCGCCTCAACGGTCTTCTGACCCATTGAGCGTCGTGCTTGCCGTCCCTGCCGCACTTCTCGCGTACTCGACGTCGCTGCCGATCGATGGGCCAATCATTACCCGGCGAATTATCCGGCCGAAATACCAGGCGATTCCGGCATGCCATTCGGACGGTGCGGCTCAGCGAGGTACCGTGCCAATCCAGGAATGTGCCTCTCCCTGCACAGTGGGCCAGAAGACCGGCGCATGCGGCCGGAATTCTTGACGCGTTTTGAGCGCTAGAGTCGCTAAGCAGGACTCAAACCGAACGTGTGACTCCACGAATGGATTCCTCGTTCAGAGAGCAATCCATTGGTGGGGTCACATGTTCGGTCCGAGTCCCATTTAGCGACTCTGGAGCTTAAAACGCGTGTGGAGTTCTGGCCGCCTGCGCCGGTCTTCTGGCCCACTGTGCCCTGCAGGCTCATTCCGAACCGTGCCCCGTCGCATTGTCTCTCTCGCATCTGTCGGGATCGCTTCATGAGTGCGAGAGAGGCAGAGCGGCGAAAGAGCACCGTTGGGAATGAGCCTGCTGGCGGCCCGCGGGGCGGCGCGGCGAGTCACTTGATGTAACGGGATCTTGGCGGGGCGCCAGGGGGCGGCAGGGGGCGGCAGGGGCAGCAGGGGCGGCCGGGGGGCGGCTGGGAGCAAGGGGGGTAGGGGAGGGGATCCATGAAAAGCGCGTGGGCAGAGGGAGAAGGGGGGGAGGGGCAACATTCGAGGAGACGCGGCGCCGGAAGCCCGACCCAACGGGCCGCGCAATCTGCTGATTAACGTTTCCTGTTCGTGGTCAGCGCCTGAAAGCTGGCAGCCGCAACAATACAGCGCAGCCGCACTGTTAAAAATCCACTGTAAAATTACAACACAATCACCTACAGGAATGTTGTTAAATTACAACAGTGTTGTTCGGCTCCTGAACGGGAAATTCATCTACAGACAACTCAGTTGTTTCTTTACAACTTCCCTGTCTGGAAACAGTTATGTAATTCTGATTTAAAACAGTAATGTTCTCGTTCGAAAGTTTTACTGTTTAAAAACAACCATTGTGCAATCCTTAAACAAAAATAGTTGTCAGATTACAAGGATGTTGTTAAATTACAACACTTTGCGGCGAACACAAATTTGGCAGAGACATGATCGAAGACGCGACAAAAGTATTGTTGTAATACAATCGAATCATCAGAAAACAACACCAAGGGCTACAACATGTTTGTTATAAAACAAGATGTGTTGCTATCAAACTTAACAGCACAAGTGCTGTTAAATTACAACATTTTTTTTTAACAGTGCGAGGAAAGCTAATTTTGTTTCGCATCAATCGACGGTGAAGAAAGGGCCTCGGAAATACTGTCCCTACAATTGAAGAACCGAGTTGGAATGTCCCGAATGGGGCGCAAGCGCGCGCAGAGAGAGCTGCACTGGTCGCACCCGAGGCTGCCCACCCATGCAGGGCGGCCGCTCCTCGCACGGAGCAGTCAGCCACGCGACAAGGGCGCCCTTGTCTCACAAGTCAGCGATCCCCCACGGAATACAGAATACCCCGCATTTTTCTCGCGCTTGTCTCCGAGTCGAGAACAGAACAACCAACAGCGGCGAGCGACGTCGCACGAGCTCACGACGGCGGCGGCGGGTCGCGCATACCCCGCGTTCTCAAAGACTCCCCCGCGGGGTATAGCCGCACCTAGTCCGGTGGCGCGGCGGCCGAGCGCGTTTGAACCGCGGCGCGCGGCTGTCCGTCCGGGCGCCATCCCGCCGAAGAATGAATGCTGCCGAGCCCGTCGCCATGCCGTCGCGGCCGATACCGGGGACGCATCGGTCCACAGAAGTCCACACTGCAAATCCAAGTGTGGGACAGGCATGCACTAGATAACGTGGGACAAAACCGTCCCACGTTTGCAAGCGTGGGACAAACCGTGTCCCACGCTTACAAGTGTGGGACAAACCGTGTCCCACGCTTACAGGTGTGGGACAAACCGTGTCCCACGTTATCTAGTGCATGCCTGTCCCACACTTGGATTTGCAGTGCACAGGGGCCACCACCGTAAAGTGGGATGACTTCGGCATACGGGGCGACTTCGACACTGTCTAAAAAGCACCCTATGGAGCAAAAACTAAGCTCATCTCATGGTTTGAATTGCTGCAGTACATGAAGATGGTGATCGGGGTGCTTGTAGAACAGGTGAAAATTATCATTACGTTGGTAAAAAGTTGCGCTTCAGTGCCGGTCGAAATCACCCCAGGATGCCGAAGTCACCACCCCAGTTCACGGCACTGAGGTGTGGGAGGACAGCCTGGAATTCCCTTCCTCCCAGGCACTCGAGGCGGCCACACTAAACTCACCATGGTGTTGTTGGTGTTGGTGAGTTGCTCCGGCCGGTGAAGGTGTCTTCGGCCCACTGAGGAGGGTGGCCTGTCGGTCAGGCCAGTTAACAGCTCGGCCCCCTCCCTTCGGCGGGTCCAGCCCACCAATCAGCTCCCTTGCAATCCGCTGTACAGTCCGCCCTGCAAGTAGCTGTCGATGCGCACCGCAGCCCTGCCCGATGTCGCACAGTGGGCCAGAAGACCGGCGCAGGCGGCTCAAACTCTAGACGCGTTTTGAGCTCCAGAGTCGCTGAATGGGACTCGAACCGAACGTGTGACCCCACCAACGGATTCCTCGTTCGGAGAGCAATCCATAGGTGGGGTCACCCGTTCGGTTCGAGTCCCATTCAGCGACTCTGGAGCTCAAAACGTGTCTAGAGTTTTGGCCGCCTGCGCCGGTCTTTTGGCCCACTGTGCGTTGGCCCCGTGAGGGTGCAGCCCGGACGACGCCGGGACACTGGACGGCACTGACTGGCACCCGCTGGGCTGGACCGCGGCTCGGTCCGGCGACCGGCCTGGATGCGTCCGGGCCTTCCCCGTGCCCATCGAGAGCCTTGCCTTCGTCTCGCCGTCGTCCTGGCCGCGGCTGTACATGGTGGGGGCCAGGAATGCCCCCTTCCCTGGTCAGGCTCCGCCCCCCGGCGCCGTGACGCCTATGGCAGCGGCCCGCGGCGGCATTGGATTCCAGGGCGTCTTTTCCTGGCGACGGGGTGCAAAGGTCGGCGCCGGCCGCCCGGCCGTCTCGAGTCGCCGCGCCGAGCACGCCGGTCTGGGGGCTGGCCAGGCTGCAGGCACGGCTGGGCCGGGCACGCCGCCTCAAGACAGCGCACTCGACGAGCACAGTGACCGCGCACCGTACACCTGCAGCGCCGAAGCAGCCATGGCATCACCGAGGCAGCACCCTGCCTCTAGCCGGAAGCTTGGACCGGCTTGGTCTAAGCCGGAGGTAAAGAATGCAACTGTACCTCCTCGGTACACTGCATCGAGGACTTTATCCTCGTCGGCAAAAACAAATGGCAGGTGGGAAAAACGTACACAAGTTTCATTCCAAATAGTATACTCTTTCATTAAAACAAAAGAAAAACAGATAACAACACAGGAAAAACCTTTTAAAAAAATCACCTTAGGAACTAATAAATATCCATAAACTAAATTGAACAGTCTTATTTTTGGTACAGAGTACAGAGTGCATTTGTGCATTGCAGCTGATACAGCTGCCAACGTAACATCATAAAATATAGAAACATCTAAAAAAATTAAATCAAAATACAAAAAATGATCTTTCTTTTAAATTAGTTAAAATGGTAGTTAAACTGATCCCCATACTTATCCCTGAATCTTTTTCTATCAAGCTTGTCTAAATCAGAAGCAACTCTCCTCATAGAAGACCTACAATCATAAAGCAACATTTTAGCACAAACACTGCATGTAGGGGGTAGGTTATCATTATTTAAGCAATGAAGAGAATTAAACTTACTTTTCAAAAACCTTTTTGGAGAGCCTACTGTATGTCGTGTTAGTAATAGCTTTGACATCAGTGAGGCCAACATATTTTTTCTGCTCTCCTGGAGGATGTTTCCGCCACCCTCTTTTGCTTTTATCTGGCATTCGCAAGTCAACACCAGTCGACTCCTTGAAACAAACAAAAACAAAACATCAGCAGACTTCATTCCTTTCTTCAAAAAATAAATTTGGGCAAAATATACTGACTTTTAGTTCTGCAAGAAGTTTGGGATCCTGCCAATCAGGCACTTGATTTGCTTTCTCTAGTTGTAAACGTCCTTCCTCTGCCTGCTGATCTTCTTTGCTGCTTGGCTTTCCGTTTTTATCTCTTCCAATTACTTTACCATGAAAGGGGCACTGACATGTTTGACAAGAATTTTAATTATTATTTTTTACACAAAACACTGCAGTGAATATGCTGTGCAGTATCCTCATGGCCAGTATTATTTACCTTTACTCTATCCTGTCTTGGGCACAACTTCCCACTCGGTAAAGGGGCTCGACAAGTCCACTCCACTCTTTCAAAGTTACCTGAAAACTCAATAACTCGGGTCCGAATGCTTGCTTCACCATCTGGATCACGAATTTCATCTCTTTCCTCAGCAGTTGACACCCAGAATCGATGACCGTCTGGTTTCACTCTAAAATAAGCAACATTATTTGTTTCATGGTTGTTAGACCATTTTTAAAAAAGATTTCTAGTTAAGCAGGATAGTTATAAATAATAATATTCTTACGTCAACAAAGTGGGAGCTTCTACTTTCTCATCCTCCCAGTGGTAAAGATCAATGTCAAATGGTAACTTTGGAGCAATGGACAGTAATTTGGCTTTCCGTACATCTTCATCAGATGTGTGTTTGCTACAGGACGGTCCAGACTCCACAGGACGAGAGAATAGTGTATTATCAATATTTGATGTTTTCGAGGATGTGGATTCAGTAGTTTCCTTTGGTAATTCAACAGCAGTAGCTGAAATCTTATTTGATATTGATGATAAGGTTGAAAAAATGGAAGTGGGATCCTAGATTCAAAATAAAATATATGTATAAAAATTGAAAAATACACCATATTGGAAATGAAATACTAGCACACTATGTACCTTTTCATGATTTTCTTCTGACACTAGGCTCCAGTCCTTTTTAGGGCCATGCCGACGATGCCGATTTCGGTGAGATGGACCAGCCTCATGTTTATCCCCAAGACTGGTTGGTTTTACAGCAGAAGACCTGCAGAAGGCTTCAAATCCTTCTTTGTTTTCCACTTCTTCAAAGTCCGAGTCTGATGTTTCACTATCATCTGAAATAGGAAAAATGGATTAGATAAAATAAAGCAATATCTTCAGAGGATGTGGCCCAATCAAAATTGCATTTCAGCTTACCACTTGTTTTTCCTCCTTGCTGGGTAGTAACAACATCCAAATTGAGTCTCTTGTATTTATCTAGGGTCATCTCCAGGCGAAGCTTAAGGTCACTGACTTTCTTTACAATTTCATTTACTGTAGACACTTCTAAGTCTGAAAGAATTTGAATCATGACCAATACAAAAATAAGCATTCAATTAATTAGTGGGAGCAACTAGAACAGAGAGACATCTGTAACAAACCTGAACATTTCTCTAGAATAGTTGCCCATTTCTCTACACATGGATAGTAGCGATTTGAAACAACTCTAAATAAATCTTGAGCGCTATCAATAATTGGAGCATTTTCTTCCGTTTTCTTCACTAAAGGATCACTTCCTAAAGAAAGACAAAGAAACTTTTTATAATTATATGCAGGACTAACAATAATTCAGTGGAAATGTTTTAAAATACATACCAGGGTCAACTTTTAGTGTTATACTGAAATGGGGATTTATTATACCATACTTTCGAAAATCAAAAATTGGATGTTTTGAGGTACAATTTTCTTCCTCTTCACTGTCAGAGGAAAGACTTTGTTCATCTACAGAGCCATGAATCTTGCCAGCATTTTCATCCAAGCTACTTTGATTTGTTGATGATTCAAATTTTCTTTCTTTACCACGCTCAACATCAGCGCTATCTGTATCATTTTCAATGAAAAAATCTTCTGGCCGTGGTAGCAATAAGCTTATACAATTTTCCATCTCTGTTAGTGCACTGATAATGTCAGGTTGTTTGTCTAAATTAGGAAGAAAAAGTTATAAAAAGAACTCCAAAACACATGCAAAATGTATTCCAACCCTTACCATTTAATTCGTCCACAACTTTCTTGAAGCGTTCATTTTGTAAACGTTGTTTTCTTTGTTTCAATTCATTCTGCCGACTAAGTTCTGCAGCCTCTTCCAAAGCCATTGCATTAAGGTCAACTTTCTTGCAGTTTTTCAGAAAAGAAATGCCTAGATGCAATTTCTTGTATCCACTGCCATAGTTCTTGGCCCAGTCACGTATGGTACTAAGAGCCAATTTCTTAAGTGACAAAGCAGTTGACCGAGGACGAGGAATAGGTTTGGCAGCATCTGTTTCAGCAGTTAGGACCATAACTTTTTCTAAATTTGAAACTAGCAGTTCACGGAAGCAATGAGAACGCCTGAAATACAGAAAATCAAGATCAAAATCTCCAGCAACAATTAATATTGAAAACAATAAACCACAAGAAAACAAACCTACTTGAAAAGTTCAATGCAAATTTGAAAAGAACTGAAGCGTACTTCTGAATGATTGGCTTCAAGGTGTTTCATGAGCAAGTTATACGCAAGTATAACATAATCATTAGACAGTCTGAAAATAAACAGAACATGTTCCAACAAAAGAAACGTCAGTAAAACCGGATTCAAAAACTAAATTTGGAGTACTTATGTGTCCAACTTACTTGCAAATCTTGGTAACACCTTTTAACACTGGTGGATCTAAGACCTTCTCGCCTGTAGAAGTAAGTGTTGCAATCAACTTTTTTAATTCTTTGCAATGATCCGCAGAGTATTTGGAAGGAGAAGAAGCCATGATTTGTTGTGAAGTGACTAAAGCCTTTTAGACTTCAGATAAACAGCAGCAGCTGGAGAGTAATGGACTGTCATCAGTGAAATTTGTGCAGGATCCAAAGTGTTTGCATTGCATGGCGGAGTTTTTCATGCCCGAGCCGAGGGCCGAGGCCCGAGCGCCCGAGCGGCCCGAGCGAGAATCGAAGGAGGAAGGGGAGGGTGGAGAGGGAGGGGCGGAGCGGGGCGGGGCGGAGTGGGTTTTGGTAAACAAACAAACCTTTCCAATCAACTTGTCAAGGATTCTACATTGTAAAAACTTATTTCCCGAACAAAACCTTCGGTTATCAACTGCAGAATGTCAGGGGGAAGCTGTTAATTTTGTTTAGTTTGACTGTCATCTCGACACAAGTGTATTCGCGGAAGCCTTCCGCGTTCCATTTGGGTTAAGTCATTGCACTCTTTTGGTCTGAGTATGTACGAGACAACATACTCTTGGCCTCGTCATAACCAGGACATGAAGCACAGAAACAAGTATTTTTCAATTGGGTGTATTGTGCTTGTTGTGGTGGTTTGGTTATGGCTGGGTACTTCTAGCAGTAAGTTAATTTAATTCTTATTTATTCAAGTGAAACAATTGGATGTCTGTGAAGGATAGTGGAAGTGCCTTCTTCTTTTTACATCGAAATTTAAAATGTCTTGTCTGCAGTCACGTAATTTCTATTTGCAGGTGCTTTCAATATTAATATTTTCAAGTTTTCTAAAACATTTTTTCCTCTATTTTGTTTTGCAGCTGCACCTATTCACACCAACGATGTTCCCAAATTTCCGAAAGCCGACCCTGAATTCCAAAACGATGCTGTTCGGCAACGCATTGCAGAACTTGAAACTGAGGTTAGTATGGTCTCTTCATTATTCTTGTCCTAAAATTGGACACTTCACTTACTTCTTTGGTATTTGGAACAGGTCCAGTATCTAAAGGCCACTGCTGCAACTTGCAGGGTGCATAAAGGTCAACTAGATCCAGACATTCCAGTTGTGTATGCTATAACTCCAACTTATGCAAGACCCGTCCAAAAGGCAGAGCTTACTAGGTGTGTAGTTTTTGCATCTGGGAATAAACCAATATATTGTAGCCAAGTATGTGTGCCTCTCAATACTGATGGAATTTTCTTGCAGACTGTCTCACACCCTCATGCTTGTTCCAAATTTGCATTGGATTGTTGTTGAAGATGCAGATGACAAATCACAGTTAGTTGCAAATCTTCTTAGGAAAGCAGATATTCCACATACTCATTTGGTTGCCCCTACCCCTAAGGCATGGAAGAGGAAAGAGAAGGTAAGTTTTAGAGGCACAGTTCCAGTTTGCTAGCGTTGCTTATTACAAATCTCAAGCTATTTACCATTGTATTTCACATGGCTGATAGGAGCCAAATTGGAGAAAGCCCCGAGGAGTCTTACAAAGAAACAGGGCTCTTGAATGGCTTCGCAACGAGCTGAGTCACGATGTTACTTCTGACCTAGGTGTTGTTTATTTTGCTGATGATGACAACGCCTACTGTCTAGAAATATTTGATGAGGTATGGTTACCAATACTTAAAATGATTGAGTGAATCCTAGAAAATTTGTTTGTTTCCTGTATCTCCATTTTTAGATGAGAAGAATCAAGAAAGTCGGTGTCTGGCCCGTTGGGCTAGTTGGTGGCTTGATGGTAGAAAAGCCACTCCTAAATGAAACGACTCATAAAGTTGTTGGCTTTAATAGCGGCTGGCGACCTGAAAGGCCATTTCCCATTGATATGGCAGGATTTGCCATAAATTTAAGATTACTCTTAGATCATCCAGAGGCCCAATTCTCTTTAACTGTGGAAAGGGGTTATCAAGAGAGTGAAATACTGCGACATCTAGTCACAAGGGAAGAACTCGAACCCCTAGCTGAGTACTGTTCAAAGGTAAATTAAAGGCTTTTGCATTTAAAATAACTGCTGAACACACTTGTTTTGAGTGTATGTTGTTTTCAGGTATATGTTTGGCATACAAGGACAGAAGCACCAAAACTCTCAGGTGAAGTGCAGCTTCAAAAGAAAAGTATGAGATCTGATCAGGATATGGAGGTATGAATCTTTTCTTGGAGGCCGATACTTCTTTGTCTCTTTGAAACTTACCTAGGAGATCTTTACTTCTTTGTCAATGATAGATGAGGGATACTTTTGATGTTATATCTGTGAATTGTGATTGTGGCTTTGATAAGATTTGTGTTTCTCTCTTTGTGATAAAATTTTAGAAGGTTAAGACCAATATTTTTGTTGCATTGAACTTTTGGACCTGTAAGGTGAGGCAAATTTTTCTGATTTTAGCTACTGTTGTACTTCAGTATTTTCATTTTGTCTATTGTCTAAGTTATCATTTTGGGAGTTTTTCCTTATTGTTATTTATCATTTTGGAAGTTTGTTAACTATTAGAGAAATATGTACCTGTTCTGACAGTAATTCTAATTTCATTACAATGAAATTTTTTTAAATTGTGTATTGCAGACTGAATACACTGCCATTCTCTATTTTAAGGACACATAAACTAATTATGTAGGTCTATCTTTTTTTTACTGTCCCTTATCGGGCTGTAATTCATCAATGAATGTATTATTGTGTTGTAATTTGATTACATACCTTCAAGACATGGATATTGTGTTTATTCCTGTTAAAGTTTTCTACTCTGAAATTAAAGTTGTCATTCATTGCTCAAGAGTTCTTCAAACTCAAGATTAGCAGTTCCTCTTTTTATCAGTGGAAAAACAATCTTTTGGTGGTGCATAAAGGAAATGTCATTCAATAAATAAAAGCCATTTTTTAACATTAAAAAGAAACCCAGGGTTTTATGTATTATCATGCACACAGTACACACATCCACAAAACACTGTCCACAAAATCACAGATTGAGATTATTATCACTATATCTAAAAGAGCTCATTCAACTTCTCACACATTCCAAAGATGTTAATCTTGGGTTCACTTTAATTCAAAGTACAGCCTTATATTTGGTAAAATTTGGGTTCATCCTCACATTTGACACAAATGTTAAAAGAAGTGTTCAAGATTCATTCATTAGGTCAAGACTTGACTTAGCAATTAAGCACTCATGAAGAAAAAGTACAATAATGATGGTGAGAAAACAAAAGCTCAGCTTATTAAAAATCTTATTTGTTTGTCATACAGACACATTTGGTTTGGGTATTTGGAGATAAACTATAACATTCACTAGTAAAACTCTGAGTCCTCAGATCGATCGGACTGATCACCACCAGAAGGAGACTGCAGTTGCTCAGGACAGAGATCTGAAATTTCTGAGCAAGGGAAAAAAAGAAGAAATTAACATAATTACATTACACAGTCGACAAGCAGCAAATATTGTCACATTACCTGACAATTTGTCAAAAAGCATCAAAACTATGTTAATTACAAAATTGGACACTTACCCTTTTGTTCATGATTGGTTAAAATTCTTAGAGGCACCAGCGCAGAAAAAGAAGGTGATGTTGCTAAGATAAGGGCAAGGCACTGAGCTACATTCAGGTTGGGAGCACATGCTAAAACAGGGCTTAGGCCAGATGCATCCACAGCCACCACAGAAGCTCCTTTATCCAGCAGGGCTTGAGTGACAGATACAAGCCCATGCTTGGCAGACAAGTGCAGTGGACTAAAAGCAAAAAGGGAACCGATTAAAATTTGCATCCTATATAGATTTTAAAAATTGGTTTTGATACAGTAGCTAACATTAAAAACACAAAAACACATACGTTCGCAATTCCCTATTCGCCATATTGACTACTGTGTGTTCGGGGTTTGGCATATTTTCTAACAACAAAAGGGCAGCACTTGTATGCCGTCTCTCACAAGCAAGATGCAGAGCAGTATTTCCTTCATTGTCCCAAGCCTTTACATCTGCACCGCAACTTAAAAGAATTTCTAAAAAAGAAAAGAAACATCCCATGAACATTAATTTTTATGGATATGAACCTACATTTTATTAAAGGAAAGACTGATGAACTAGCACATACCAATGGCACAAAGGTGTCCATTTTGCGCTGCACATAAGAGTGGTGTTTTTCCGTTGGTGTCCCTAGCTTCAAATGAAGCGTTTTGCTGTAAAAGCATTTTCATACAGGCAGCATTATTGTGTGCTGCTGCTAGGTGGAGAGGTGTTCTTCCTAATGCATCTCTCAAATGGACAACTTTGCTACCGAACATGCCTATGAGTAGCTTTATGCAAGTCCTACTACCATGATACCTGTCAGGCAAAGCCAAATTTATAGACATCTATCTTTTTGACACATTCACATAATAAGAGAATGAAGTCAGATTGAGGCACTTACGATGCACAGTGAACAGGCGAAAAGGGGTTTCCTTTCATAGATGTGATGAATGAAGACTGCAGCAAGTACTCCACACAGTTTGCTCGTCCTAAAATTTTCATCAAAATTGATATAATTAAACTATTAAAATGTGAAATGAAAATGCATTATAAGCATCAGTCAGTTGTTCACCATTGTACGCGGCCCAGTGTAGTGCAGAACATTGTTGCCCATCCAAGAGTGTATTAAGTGAAACACTGGCAGAATGACATGCCTGAGCTAGGATGGTGAGACAGTCCAGATGCCCCATTGCAGCCGCCAGATGGACAGCAGTTTTCCCTCTCGTGTCTTGCCAAGTGACATTTGCCCCAGCCTGTACCAGCAATGTCACTACATCACTGCTACCATTCACAACAGCTCGAAACAACGGAGAGTGTAAATCTTCATCGACCAAATTGATACTCGCTCCATACTTAATGAGCATGTTCACGCACTCAACATGCCCCAAACCCACACTCATCATCAGGGGAGTTCTGCCATAGAAGTTAAGTTAAGTTATGGAAATTTAAAAATAAAACAAATCACCATTGGAAGAATTTAAGTTACCTTTTTTGACTGTCAATAGCATCAACAACAGCTTTGTTTTCACAATTATTAAGAAGTAATTGAATACAGTCTTCATCCCCTGAGGCTGCAGCAGCATGGACAGGTGTGCGTTTGGTTCTTGAATCGTGTACTAATACCTGTGCTCCACATTGTAGCAAAAGTTCAACACACTTGTCATTTCCTTAACACACAGATGAGACAAAAGACTATTAGGGCAAAAAAAAAAAAACAAACAGAAAACAATAACATGCAACTACTTTGGTGAAAAGTTTTGTACCTTTGTAAGCTGCTAAATCTAAAGGTGTCCTTCCATTATGTTCCCTCACATTATAATTGCTAAAAAACGGGAGCATCAACTTTAAAATTACATGGTGATCATAATAAGCAGCTAAATGAAGTGGGGTGAGCTGAGGCATATCATCAGTCTGAAAATCTATTGGGGTGAGCACAGAAAGTAGTTTTTCTAATCCAACTCGATTGCCTCCTTCAACAGCATAATGCACAGCTGTGAAACCTTGAGAATCTCTAAGAATAGGATTGGCATTATGCTGCAGGAGGTATTCCACACAGCTGCCTTGAGTATCACATCTAGCAGCCAAGTGCAATGCTGAACAGCCGAGTTTGTCCTGCTGATTGACCCTGGCACCCTGTCCAACCAAGACCAAGGTGACGAGGCAAGAGAACTGTCCCTGCTCAGCAGCGTAGTGTAAGGGTGTGCGCATATGAGCATCAGGCACTTGGAAAGCGGCACCACGGCTAACCAACAAGTCTAGGCAGTCAACGCTCCTGGAAAAAAAATCACTCACGCATGAGTTTGCATTCGCAGAATAAGTCAATTTCAAAAGAAGATATCGAAGTATACCCTCTATGAGCGGCAAGATGCAGTGGAGTCTTCATGGTGTGGTCAAGTGCATCTAAATCTACTCCCGCCTGGAGAATTTTTCTACAGCATTCAACATACCCTCCAAGACAACACATGTGCAGCGGTGTGCGACCTAGATGTAAAACACATTTACAGTACATCTTTTCGAAAGAGCACAGAAAGAGACCCAACACGAAGAAAAAGATTACCTTGATAACCTGGTTTCCTGGGATCAGCACCCACAGACAGTAATGTTCCTGTCAAGATGTCATGGCCATACAGAGCAGCGAAGTGTAACGCTGTGCATCCATTTTTGTCCTCTTTGTCCACCTCAGCACCGGCATCAATGAGAATCTTTGAACAAGTAAACCTTCCATAGTGGCAAGTCATGTGAAGAGGTGTTCTGCCATCATCACTCTGGGCATTAATATCGGCACCTTTCAGTAAAAGCTGTTCCATGCACTCTTTTCCACCAGTCGAAGCAGCAGCAATGTGCAATGGCGTCTGCAAGCATCAAATGCGATCAAATTAAAATAAAATATGTTTAATAATGTAAGAGATGGTAATCATAAAATTAATTCCTGTTTACCTGCCCCCTAAAATTTAAGGTATTTATGTTTGCATTTCTGTACAGTAACTCTACACAAACACTCTTGTGACCATTTAAACACGCAATATGTAATGGAGTATTCCCATAACAGTTCATTTCATCAACAACTGCATCATTTTGTAGCAACAAATCCACAACTCCATAATGACCTCTAGCTGCAGCAACATGAAGTGGTGTATATTTCTACAAAGAAGTATCACAGGAAAAATATTTTTCAGTGTTTCAGAAAAACGAGAGGTGAGAAAGGACACCACCAAACTGTACTTGCTCTTTTATCTCTAGCATTCACATCAGCAGACTTTTGTAGGAGAGTCCAAACTACATCCTCATGGCCCATAAATGCAGCCCAGTGCAAAGCTGTGCGCTCCTCTTTGTCACGGGTATTTACAGCGCAACCGTAATTTAAAAGAAATGAAACCATCTGGAAATAAATGCATAAATATTACACAATAATTTTATAAAATATACTTTTAAATACTTTTAAGTATTTTCCTTTAATTTGTACACTCCACAGTTAAATGGTTTTTGTTTTGTTTTCAAAAGAAAGCCAACTTACATCATTGTGATTAGAGTATGCAGCATGGTGCAGACCAGTGCGTCCACTACGATCCGTAACATTAACATTTGTTAGTTCTGGAAAAAGGTGAGAAGCACTTTGCATCGCATTGTTGGCAGCTGCAATGTGTAAAGGTGTTCGCCAGTGTCTGTCTCTGGCATTAACATTAGCTTTGTACTTGAGCAAAATTCCAACAGTCTCCTGCAAAACAGAGCGTGATATAGAACTTGTCATTTCTACTAGGATTTTGATATGCGTCAGACACGGGAAATAAAATGGAGAAAGTTTACTTACTACACTATCATTGCAACAGGCTCTGTGTAAAGGAGTGCGCCATTGTGAATCTTTGCGATCAACTTGGGCTCCATGCGCAATTAATTTCTCAGCTATTTCAGGCTCATTTTGATATGCTGCAGCATGAAGAGGGGTTCGAAGTTCTCTGTCCAAGTAATTGACATCATCCTGACTGGCTAAAAGGGCCTCCACAAGGGTCAAATCTCGAGAAAATATTGCTCGAATAAGTGGCGGCTGTAACAGAATCAAGTTTAAAAATTGGAAAACAGAAAAAGATGAGAAGGACACACTGATGTAAAAAAAGTTGGTTGATGAAAAATGTCACAGCTAACCTCGTCATTCAGTTCCTGCACTTTTACCATGTTTAGTTGTTACTCTGAAAATAAAAATAAAAATGAGATTGCGGGGAAACATTGACATCGGTCGGCAAAGGCGTGCCAGCAAGGACCATTCATTCAATGGGAGTGGCACGAATAAATTATCAGGAAAAAGTTTCTGATGCCGGAAAACAAGTTTAGAATGTGGATAGTAGAAAGCCATGATTCGAGGCAGGTCATACAAGCATTTTGGGGCTTTTAAATTCATATTTTCTAAATAAACCCAGTGAAACCTAACCTGTGTCCGCTGCACTTTCGCTGTCACAAGGAAGTAAACAATACCTCGAATATGACAAATTAAAAGAATTTGAGCAAATACAAACGTCAGTCAAAAACTGAAGGCATAAAATGAGACATAAAATATGGAGATATCTGTAGAAACATATTTAGATTGTTGCCATTCCTAAAAACATTCCCTTTATTACTTATATGGTAAACAAACAAAGGTTAAGGTATTCGGAGCCGATATGCCACCGCTCACACACCTCACACTAAGCTACTAAGGTCCTCGAAATGAATTACGCCACAACCTTCCTCATAACGTGCAATAGGTAAAAAGATGCAATAGTTTCTTTTTTCTTTTTTAACTAGAAATGATACATTTCAACCGCACCATGAGTGGCAACATACGAGCGTCCATTTGAACCGCGCGCCAAATTCTGTCGCTCACATCTACAAGGCAATGGAAACACGACGCGGCCAATGTCGTATCCGGCAGAGATTGGGGCATGGCCCATTATCCTCACGAAGTGCAATAGGAGCACCCGAACGTACCCGAACGGGCTCGGGCGGCAGGCCCATACACATTGCGTTTCGGTCGACTTGGAAAGGAAAGGTGGGTTCGCGGCGCGACCGTGCGCGAGAGTAAGTGCCTTGTCGCCAAGTTTGGAACGTGTTCCGTGACAGTACAGAATTGCCAACCGAGTTCTGCCACTACTTTTCTCTGGTTTCTTTCTAGTCTTAAATAAACATGACTCCCAGGGTTCGCATTATATGCGCTTCAACAGAATCTTTTCTTGATTCATATTTTTATCACCAGATCGAGTTCAGTAGAGTGAAGAAAAGTCCCGAGCAGACACGATAGGTGGTCAGTCATTAGACATGGCGCGAATTCAAACGTGGCATTCCCTCCGTCCTTATCAGTTAGTGAGAAAATTGAGGCAAGCGTTCGGACGCGTTCACATTTAGCCCTCGGACCCTTCCTCTTAGGAAATTCTTGGCGACAGCCGTGCAGCGAGCGTTGAGCGAGCGTCATGGTCACTGAAGCTCGAAGCTGTGCAGGATCTTTGGGGACGAGATTGGGCAGGATGGTGGCTGCGTTTAAAGATATCCGTGTTACGTTTCTGCGAATTTTAATAATAACAAGCGCTTTTAACATTGTCACTGATTGTACTAAAAGCATGGCATGTAAACACAAGTGATACAGTCTAAAAGGAGACAAGGCGGTCCGAATAAGAACCACTGAAGAAGACCAATATAAAACTAACGGTCATTAGCTTCCTAAAATATTTGGAATAAAACCGTAAGTTCACTCTTACAACTAAAAAGGTGTGGCAAGCTCAATCAATTGTTTCCTCTTGGATGTTGTTGCCCACTCATACTTAATGGGACAAAACATCTTTTGTACAGGGTACTTCAGACTTGCTGATAAAAATACATAAAGATATGCAAAATTACTCCCTTTACATTTCATTCTTTAACATATTAAACATCGGCAGTTTTTTACAGGTCACGACATGTATAAACTATTAGAAAAATCACATAATCTAGATCATATGATATTATGTGGTAACTCGCAGTACATAATACATTAAAGGCAGAGGAATTTATTTACTCCTTTGAACAGAATGTCAACATGGTGATTTATCACAACAGCAACAAAATTTGGCAGAGCCTAACAGATAAAGCCCAGCACTAGCCTCATCAAGGGCAGAGGTACAGTATAGCCTCATCAACAGTAGTAGTTATAGCCTTCTCATTAGCAAAAGTATACATGACAACTTTGTTATTACTGAAAAATCACTTCAAAAGTTTTAAAAACAGGTATCACAAGACAGCTTTGCTGTTTCCATCAAAAATTCCTAAAAAGAAAGTAGAAATAATGTGCCTAGCCGTCACAATGTTTTAGCCTAAGTGAAAAAGTCTTTGTGTGGTGCAGTGTGCAAATTCTTATCAAGAATTCATTTCTACAGGCACAGAATACAGAGTAAAAAAATCAAAAGAGGTTGAAAATGGCACATTTCATGCTACTCATTGTAACTGCTACATATAACAACCTCCAGACAGTCTAAGACAAAATTAATACATCTAAGGTTGATTGTACACCTGTTTACATTGGTAAAACACAACATTTTACACATGGGGAATCACCAGAATAACATTTATGGGCTAGGCATGCACTTGAGCCTTTCAAAAGCGGCCTTCTCGAGGCTTTCCCTGACATCAGGGTGAGCAATTTTAATGAGCTCATATGCACGCTGGCGGATAGACTTGCCAAAGAGGGATGCAATACCTTGCTCAGTGACCACATATTGAACATGAGCGCGGGAGGTAACAACTCCAGCACCTATAAACCGATTTCATTTCATTAGTTCATTCTCAAAGAAAAGCCTTTTGCAAAAAAAAAAAAAAAAAAAAAAAAAAAAAAGATAACAGGAAAGTTAATATTTACCTTCTTTGATGGTTGGAACAATTTTAGAAACCCCCCTGGGGCTCCTGGAAGCCATGGCTATGATGGGCTTTCCTTTACCATCATAACCCTCTCCAGCACCACGGATAAAATCAACTTGACCACCAAAACCTACAAAGTATTTTAAAAAAGCACCATTGTTCACAAATCACAACAATCACTTACATGCAAATAAAATCAGCTTTTTCCACTTTAAACATTAACAGGAAGGCATTTGGCAGACACCAACCTGAATACATTCTAGTGCCAATAGAATCAGACACAACTTGACCAGTTAAGTCAATTTCCATACAGGAGTTAATGGCAGTCATTTTTGGATTACGAGCAATTTGATGCAATCCATTCACATAGTGGACTTCCTTCATTTCTGAAAGACGAAGGCAGCATAAATAAAGATGAGGTTACCTTCTTACAACAAAAGGTTAAAGAGGGAGAAAAAAAAATTATTATCTTACCGATGAAAGGATTGTTGTCAACAAAATCGTACAGCTTCTTATTGCCAATGAGGAAGCTTCCAATAATTTTACCCTTGTTGTGGGTCTTGTTGTTGTTTGTAACAGCACCTTTGGCAACCAAGTCTACAAGTCCACCACTGAACATTTCAGAGTGCACTCCAAGATCTTTGTGGTTACCCAGCTGACTGAGAACAGAGTCCGGAATGTTGCCAATACCTTGAAAGCAAACAAGTAACATGAAGTGCTAACAAATTCAAAGGCAGGGAGAGACAAATAGAGCGAAATTTGACTTACCCATTTGAAGTGTGGCACCATCCTCAACTAGATTCTCAGCAATAAGCTTGCCAATCTGCACTTCCTCAGGGGATGGTGGCTTGCCACCATGGTCAGGGAGTGGGGAGTCAACATTCACAGCGTAATCAAAGTGAGAAATGTGGATCTGAGCATCACCAAAGGTGCGAGGCATGTGCGGGTTAATTTGGGCTGGAATCAAGAAATAAGATAAGAGAGTGCAGATCCACTAAATTAATAGCCAAGCCAGCTGCAACAGGATGCATACCAATGACTGTCTTGGAGTAAGAAACACCGGCTCGGACACAGTCGACGCTGGTACCCAGTGAGCAGTAGCCATGCTGATCCGGGGGGGACACCTTAAAACAATTTATAAAAAGGCTAAATTTAAAATTTAAAAAAGTGGTTTTTTAATTTTGTTTTTATAAAGGTGAAATCAAAACAAATAAAATTATGTGTTAAGGTAACATTCTTTTGCTGGTTCCCTCCCTCATTTGCCAGTGAAGCATTATTGATAAGGGAAGTGACCCTTGGCCCGGCCTGGACGGGCTTGACAGGCCGTGCCGGGCAGAGGGCCGCACAGTGGGCCAGAAGACTGGTGCAGGCGGCCGAAACTCTACACGCGTTTTGACCTCCAGAGTCGCTAAATGGGACTCGAACTACACGTGTGACCCCCCACCAATGGATTCTTCGCTCGGAGAGCAATCCATTGTTGGTGTCACACGTTCGGTTCGAGTCCCATTAGCGACTATGAAGCTCAAAACACGTCTAGAGTTTTGACCGCCTCCACTAGCCTTCGGGCCCACTGTGGGCCGGAGGGAAGGGGCCACAGTCCAACATGCGATTGCGTTCCTATCGCCTCGGTGCCGCTAAGCCACGCCAGATGCCAGGTCAACAGGGTGTTCGGCTATAATACGCTCCAAGAGTGCGAGAGAGGCAAAGCGATGAATGAGTCTGAGTCTGCAGACCCCCGGTGCGGTACCTAGTGGGCCTCCTAGCCCACTAGCGGCCCACTGGCGGCACCGCAGCGCAGAGCCACGCCTCACGTTGCCTCGCGGGCCGGCCGCCGCGACCCGCCCCCCACCGAACACGCTCCGCGAACGGCCAAGGTCAAATCCACAGAGTTGTTGTCAAGCTTCACCTGAGACAGCCTCTGTTGTGTCCGTGAGCATCATGAATACTGATAAGCTAACCTGTCGCAAGAACCTTCACTATCAGCCACCTCTAGAGTAATTACATCCATTTTCCCCTACGAGGCACACTTACATGAATCATGGCAACATCAGGCTTCACAATGCCCCTGAAGAAGAGCAGAGGAATCTCCTTCAGGAAAATGGGGATTGTGTCAGAACGTCCCTCAGCAACAGATTTACGGACATTAGCTGCCATGAAAAATGACAGTGATCGGAAAATTCCTGTAATAGCAGACAATTAACATGCATAAGAAGCAAGCAAACCATCATTCTAAATTAAGGTGGGATATTTTCAGTTGCAGAAAAAGGAAACATGTATGTGGGATCAACTTGATAATTTCAGGATACTTTTATTTTCAGTTTGGCGCCCTGCCAGAAATTTCAAGTTAGTGGGTGAGGGAGAAGGCAAAGTGGGGGTAAATGGAGCCCTGGGAGGAGCAAACAGAGAGAGGTCAAATAGATAAAACAAAAATACTAACAGTCAAAAATAAATTTTACCCAACAGAAAATAATATTCAGAAATTGTCAGAAAGATCATCCATGTACTTTTTTCCTCTCATGTCAACAGAAAAATGTCAAGGCTTCCAAGGAGTACTTCTGGTTTTAACATTAACATTGAATTACAAATTTATCTGATTCATCAGCTGGCCACTCAGACATGTACAGTAGTACTCACCCTCACATTCTGGGTCAGTGTACGGTGCCTTGCCCTCAGTATGCATGTGACAGACAGTGACCTTGCTCAGTTTGTTGGCCTTGCCATGCTCGGTCATGGCATTCACCAAGTCGATTGGAGTAGCAGCAGCACCGCTGACAAACACAGTGTCACCTACACAAAGCGAAAACAGAGAGGCACATAAATATCAGTGTCATCAATACAATGACCTGCATAGGTGGCAAATTGCTAATTGGCTTCAAGAGCCAGTGACAGAGTCTTATCAGAGAGATAAAGAATACTGGGTTCATTTTTGTCCCTCTTCCTGTAACTCAACCAGTATGTGGGGCAGAGAGATAAATCATAATTTTCCTGTGAGCCTCAACAAGCATGACATTTATATAGTTTTTCATTCTCATTTGATTGATTTGACACAAACCATGAACACAATGAAGGCAAATAAAATTTACGCTCACAAGCAGAGCAAAAATAAACTGAGAGGCCCATTAGCAAGATGGCCTTGAACCTGAAAAAAATTAACCCTTGCTTTGAAAGACTGCCATTGGTGTTTCCTCATTTCAGTAAAAATACAAAAGCAGGGAAGTACTCAAATATTAATGAAAACTTTATTGGTACAGGAATTGAAACCAAACGGAGCAACCTACTCCGCACAGGTTCATCAGGCACACTGCATCGTACTAGAATATTATAAGCAGAGAGCCTAAGCCAGAGCAGACTCGTGCACAAAGTACGACGTTTTCTCAAGGATACTCCAGCAGACGTGATCTGGACTACAACCGGGACATTACTTTAACCTTACCGGACTTGATGCACTTGACAGCCTCGGCGGACGACACGAACTTGGGCACATTGTCAACGGGCTGGGAGGGCTCCTTGCTGTAGGTGAAGTAATTCTTAGCAGCGCTGGTCGCGGCCAAGGTGCGGGGAGATGCGTTCGTCAAGCTGGAGAGCAGGGAACCGCCCAGACGAGGCGACAACTTGCAAACGCTCAGGACGCCTGCCATTCTGACGGGTTGGGCAGAGCAGACGTTGGCAGGGACAGGAAGGAAGGCGACCGTGGGCGACCCGGACGTTGGATGACGGTGACAGGCGAGTGCGCAGCGCACGGGGCCGGTCGGTGTGTTCGAGCGAGGCGATTTGCAAGTTTCGGCAGTTAGGGACGGTTCGCGCAACTCGGAGAACGGAGGACACCAACCCGTCGACCCGCACCCACGATGACGATGACGGGATGACTGCGCACCACACCGCTCACCACGCACCACGCTCACTCAGCCCGGCCCCCCTCCCTCCCCGCCGGCCGCGAGCCCGCACCCACCCCCGCACCCCGCACCCACATCGATCCATTCGGTGCATGTTCGGAGATAGGCCAGTGGTCCCGTCTCTCTCTCTCTCCCCCGCGCAAGACCGCTGACAAAAAGA
Organism: Stenchaetothrips biformis; assembly: GCA_030522485.1. NCBI lineage: Eukaryota > Metazoa > Arthropoda > Insecta > Thysanoptera > Thripidae > Stenchaetothrips > Stenchaetothrips biformis. The sequence continues at coordinate 17,399,828 of CM060092.1, read as the reverse complement.
TGGTCTCGAAATGGCTGTATTCTATCTCTCTCTGCTACTGCTACTGCTTGTCCGGCGAGCTGGGGTAGCTCCCGGTTTCCCGTCTTCTGGGTCTGCTTGACCATTTTGATGCCTTGACCAGAAACGGTCACAAGTTCCCGAAAAAAAAAATGTTCTCGTTATTAAAGCCTCTTATTTTATTCATAACTTAGCTCATTCCACTGTGCAAATTTTGCACCTTGTCCTTGACGAAAGAAAATTAGCTGGTGCATGTTGGCTAATCTGAGAATAGATGAGCGGGAGCGTTAGAAAAGATTTGAAGTTGTGAGCTGAAGGACCATCAAGTATACAGATGAGAAAGGGATATCGATGTTCATATCACAATATTTTTTTTTTCTTGTCATTGGAAGGTATTTATCAGATAAAACTAATTTTCGCAAAGAACCCATTTTAATGAAGGTATTTAAATTATGATATTTACCATGATATCATGGTAACATGCCTTATTATTCCTAGTTGTCATGGATACCAGATTTTATTGGTTTTACTGGGGCGTGCGTTTGCATTTTATCCATTTCATGCTATTTTGTTAGTGTTGTCTTCTTTTTAGTGCGACTCAAAAAGTTTTACCCTGACACATATTTTGGAGTGCCAAAGAGGGTAAAACTTTTAAAAAAAATGTCAAGTTCATCTCCAACTATCTCATTAAAAGAAAATTCAGAGTTTTCTGATAGTGAAGAGATGCTCTTGTGTGCAAATGCAGCTACTTATACAAAAGATTTATACTTCAGTTTGGGTGGTGATTCTATATCTCGTAGCAAGAGTGAACCAGTGTTAGAATGTTTCATAAGGGAAGACAGTGTTTCAGTTCATAGTGAACCTATTCAGAAAGCTTTAGACCCTCAAAAACTGAAAGGGAGTCTTAATAATATCAGTGATGTTGGTCTTAAACAGAATTTATTGGAAACAGAAAGTGAACCTAGTTTTAGGGAACTAAAGCGAAGAAAGTCAACAGATCCGCAGAGCCACCGAGATCCAGTAATTGTGTTTTGGGAAAGAAGTGAAAGGCGAGGAAATATTGATAGTAATATCATAGTAAAATTTTCCCTTTCGAATGGGGAGGTATTTACTCAATCTTTTTCAAAAACTTCCACCATTGCTGAAATGAAGAAAGTTGTTGCTGAAATGTTTAAAGTGCCATCCAGTATTTTACAGTTGGTTCATAATGCTGATAGTTTGCAAGATTGTTTATGTGTAAATGACATAGCAATTGAGCGTTTTGGTACTGTAACCTTTCAGCTCTCATCTCTTGATTCTGATCGATATCCATTAGTTTTGAACAATGTGTACCCTGATATCCCCACTAATGACGTCCTTACAGTTATGATTCGTAAAGGAGAGCATGTAAAACAGGTTATAGTTGAAATAGAAAACCGCGCTATATCAAAACCTTTCTTAGGTGGATATCGTCACAAGTTAACAAAATTAGAATATCATCATGCTTTTACACAGACTGCTCCCAGACAACCAAAGGAAAACGTTTTCAGTCGAAACACACAAACTCTAGGGATGTGCAGAGTTGTGGAAACTAACAAATCTAAATCCACTCAGACGTCTTCTGTAATCACAGAATTAGAACAGAGCATTGTCATTATTGGTGATCCAGAAAGACGTAGGAAAAAAGAGGACCTTGAAAATAAGGCTTTTGAAGACAAAGTATTGTTAATTCAGAGAAATTTGCGATCCTGGTTAGTTCGTAAGATGATGATGAAAATGAAGGAGGAGTATAAGAGATGTATTCAGTGGGAAAAACAACGACAGTTAAAAATTGAGGAAGAAAAAGAAGGCCAAAAAAAAGAAAAGAGAAAAGCACAGACAAAACCCGAAACAAGAGGACACTTTGAGCTTTTGTATCATAATTTAGAAGAATGGCGCAAAGTAGAAACAGATCGAATAAACAATTTAGGTAGCATTGCTCTAAGAAAATCAGAAGCATTCTCAATGCTTGAAATGGAAATACAATATATCAACTCAATAGAAAAACAACGAATTCAAGTAAGTTAAAACAAACCAACAAAGATAACAAAAACTTTTGGCGTGCAAATTTAATTTCTTGTTTGTTTCAGCTCAAGACTGTAAACAAAAGAAGAGATCAAGAAAAATTACTGGAGAAAACAGCTTCACCTATCAAATGGAGGGGAAACAATGGTCAAATTCTTTCCTTGGACAGTTTAGGAACACAAAAGGCATGCCGTTTTAGGACATTGTATCAGAACCTTCTCAAGGTTGATGTCACTGTAGAGGAAAGGATCGGTATTCTTCAAGATATCAGGAAAGCAGTGTTAGTTGAGGAGCATAGTCTTGTGCCCGAGCTTGTGTCTTTACTGGACCGTGAACATCATATACTATTGCGTGAGATAAAGCACCATAATATTGATACTTTAAGGGATCGAATTAATTATGTATTCTTAGAATACATAAAGGATCCTACTGTAAACCCAGAGGCAAGGAAATATCTGCCAGAGAATTCATTTCAGAGGGTTCAAACATATAAATGTTTATCCTGTCGAAATGTGTTGCCATATTATAAATTTTCGTTACACAGTAAGGCCCACACATTCAGAAAATGCCACAACTGCAGTTGGCTTCGTGAAATTGGTGGGCCCAGAGTAGACATCAATCCAATCCGTCATATTTTAAATGCAGTGAGAAGAGAAGAATTGAAACAAAGTTTTTACACATCTGTTGCTCTCATAATGCAAGAACAAGACTTTTACCACCTCATAATTAACATCTGGCTTGGCCACTCAGCAATTGGTGGTTCTGGCAATTTAGAGGAGCTTCGCTTGGGCCGCTGGGATTTTACTCAAAGTTGGTCACCCTGGAACTGCATCTTGCTCACAGCAGCTGAACTGAAAGCGCACTTGAGATTTCCAAATCCCGATCAAATTTATTCTTTGTCTTTTGTAAAAAAAATTAAACAACGTCATCAAATGGGGCGGATTTACTTCTCAGAATTAGCAGCATATGCAGTCAGAAGGACCTCAGATAGCACTAGAGTGAGCAAATTGGTTCAAAATTTCAATGCTGCAAAAGTTCTTTATGATGATAAAGGTCTTGCTAGGTTTGACAGATGTCTAAAATAACCTTGCTGTCAGTTTCTTCATGTTCAAGTCTGAAATATTTTTTTGTAGCTTAGCAATTGTGGATTTGACGATAAGATTGGAAGTAGAAGATCAACCACTAGATGCAGCTAAAATGTTTATTAATAAGATGAAAACCTATAATTTTCCAATTTTCCTGAATTGCTTACTTCACAAAAGTTGATTTGCATTGGTTTATTATTGAAAACAATCACAGCTCATAAAACTTAGCAAATAACACATCTGCTGAACAATGAACACACTTACAACCTTGTCTACTGATGAAAACCCCTAAAGTTCACGGCAGATTCATAGATTTTTGGTTCTTTCTGCAAATGTTTTTTTAGAAGCAACTATCAGTGTTGCATGAAAATTACCTAGATTGGACGGATTCACAGATGCAACGATCTATTGAATTTTGTTGAACTTGTTTGTCAAATTGTGATATGCAGTTTCTTTTGGAACTACGACCTACGAATTGTTAATTGAAAATAACTACAAATAGCTGCATATTCCTGCAAATGTTATTAAAAATAGCTGACTGAACATGTTTAGTGTTTACCTTGAAATTAAATTACTTCTCACCTTACAAATAATCATTTCAGTACCAGCCTAATAGAGCAGCAACTCTACATTTTATAAAAAGCTGACAAACATTGACAACAACATTAACATTATTACAAAAAGGAGTGCAATAATCACATAAATCAAATCTCTAAATAGAGAAAATCATCTTCAGTCATTACACCTTACTAGAAAATAAAAGTAAAGCTTTAATACAACACAGTAAAATTATCAGAAGCCTCCAAATTGATCAATAAGAATTTGTAAATCCTGTAGGTTATTGCATATTCATACCAAACAAAACGGTTGAAAGCAAAAGTCTGAGCTTTACACTACTAGGTATGCAGATGTACTAGCCTTCTTCAATGACGTTCACCCTAATCTTTAGGTAAGACTGACAAACTCTTTGACACTGGCAAAGAGAGTGTATCTGCTAAGTTTGTTTGTCTTTCTGAGCATCAACTTGTAAAGATCTGATCTAAGCAAAACAAAACAAAAATGCAACAGACAAAGCCTAAAGTTTAGTACTTTTATTTAAAGTAAAACCATGATTATAAATCAGGACAGAGATAAGTAAATAAAAACTTTTGAGACTTTCCCCATGTGTCTCAATGACTAAACTCAGCCTCACAAATTGGGCAAAGCAGCTCTAGTAAGTTAACAATTACAGGTTAAAACAATGCATTGATGTTTTCTTCAACTTTTTTAAAATGTCATAGAATGAAGAAAAATTTTCTTGCTTTAAGAGTGCCAAAAGTTTTAACAATGATTTGACATGATTTATCACAATTTATTGGCTGGTACTCATTGAATTCCCGGTTGATATTAATATAATAACATTGAAACCATACCTTAAGTCAAGAGCAATGGTTAAATTGATGGGGACATATATCACAGTGAGGAATGAATAACAATTCTTCATTGAGAAGTGAAAATATCAATTTGAGTACAAAAATTCAACAAGGTGTTTCATTTCATCAAACAATGAAAGGGAATAATTCTCAAAATGATCACAATTTACAACACCCAGCAGCGACAACTCCAAATAGAACAGCAGCCAACTCAAAGTCGATTGCACTCAACAATAAAAGAAAAAAGAAATCTTCGAAGTCAAGTAGAAGACAACTACGATGCTTTGAGTACAAGTGGCACAAAATCACCATAGACCTGTCCTACCTTGCCATCTGCAGTACCCAACAAAAACGTACTAACAACAAAACAGCTGCATCTGCCTCTGCAAATCAACAAATTTTCACAAATTTTGTATGTAAGCAAGTTTTCACTTGATTATTTACATAGTGTAAGGAACAAAGTAAGTTTAAGTGTACATACACATGTATATATACACATGTATATATTAAATATTCTGTAAATATACACACACATATATATATACATATGAAAACTGACCTCAGCTTTCAAAATGAGAATTGAGCACAAAACTAACAAAGTTAGATATTAGACATTTAATAAATATAACATATAAAAATTTGTATTTATACAACACACAGCAAAGGAAAATGGTCTACAGACGCATTTTAAATAATTCTTTATAAGCACAAATAATAAACATCAGAGTTTGTTATGTGATGACTGACTAGCTGAGTAAAGGTCATGACACTACAATTACAGAGAATCTCTGTGCCACACCCACTTCTTGTTTGTGTGATCAAAGCGATGAGAAACCCATTGTTGTTGAAGTAGTTGATAACGTTCAGGGCTCAGGAATAGTGGTCTCCCTCTCCTGTGATGAACAACACACAAATCATGTGTAAGAAAGAAATTTTTCGCTATAGAATACATTGATACAAACAACACACACTCACTTTAGCTCTCTATCTTCTTCTCCAAAGCTATCTAGATACACTGAGCCCCACAGACAAGCTCGTTTTCCACGTATCACAATTATGCATGATGAGGTCACAACTAAGAACACTGCTGTTCCAGCACCACATATTTCGGCATGCTGCAAACAGGACACATTAATTTAAATTATGTCCATAGGAACAATAATCTACTTATTAGTATTATTATTGTAGATTTTTCAGACTACTTGCCTGCACTGCCTCACAAACATCAGATTGTTGACAACAATTCTCTTTAAAACATACTAAAGTGCCACACAATAGACAGAGTGTTGTCTCTCGAGGCACAGAGTCGCACTGAGCACAATGACGACGGAGATAATACTGAAAGCAAATCCACACATGAAACCATACATTTAAAATGATGGAAAACAAAAATGTTGCTTAATTTAAATGTGGCAGCCATAGCCATGTGAAACATGTCATACCTGAAAAATCCCATCATAAAGTTGAGGTAAACTGAGCAATTTTGGTTGACTCCACAATTTATGATGATCTAAAAGAAAAGCACGGGCAGTCATTTGGGCATGTTGAGCAAAAGCATTAAGTTCTTCAGCCCAATCCTTGGGAGGCAAGTATCCCTGGTTGCTGGGGTCAGCAGCAGGCCAACTTAAAACCACAGCAGAATTAAACCTAAAAAGCACAATTATTTCTTTTTAGTATCAAAAAGGACAACTTATTACAAGATACAAGGTGGAAAAAATAGATTGTGAAGCAATTACTTGGCCAAATTCATTCCTTCAGAAACCAGATCTAAATAATAAACTAGCCGAACAAATTCAGAATTTTCGTCTTGTATCTCTGGAAGAGGCTGTTCATATAAATGGTGCCTGAGTAATGCTGCTATTCGTAGGAAAGGAAGACATAGTTGCTGTACCTGCAAATTCAAAACCAGAATTTAAATATGCAATCAAGTGTAGTTACTAGGATATTTAAAAATTAACAAAAACACTAACTTCATTCTCTAAGGCTTTCTTGTTTAGCAAAATATTTTGTTCCTGTTCTGACAAGGGTTCAAGCGGAGAATCAGGATCATCAACTCTGACAACACTTCGACGATGCAAAAATATCATAGGAGGAATATCTGGCGAGTCTAAGCTGCTTGTGCTTGGAGCAGAAGATATACTAGAGGCATTTACTCCCAAGCTAGAGGAGGTACTTTTTTGGGACTCAGCTGGTTGGATTGGTGCATTGCTGGTTTGTGATTGGGAACCTCCAGTTTCCATGTCAGATGTGTCCAGATATATTTGACTAGGCTCCAACAAACGAATAGTTAGTGCCATGGCGGCTTCTAACGTTGTCACTTCATTAAGAGAAGGCTGCCTATTTTCAAATGCAGCGCGCCATACTCGACGCTCTCTATCTGACAAACGACAGGACAACTGAGCCAGCACTTGAAAGTACAGCAAGTTGTAAAGAACTTTTACAACACAAAGAAAGAATGCTGAAACATAAAAATTGTTATTGGAAAAATGAGACGTGTTGGGCTAGTTAGCAAATCACATTGTTTCACACATTGTACTTACTCTCATCAATATGCAATGGTAAGAGAAGAACTAGTTGCAATAGAATAGCAGTTGGATCTCGTAGTAACAATGGAACTTCCTTCTCTATGGGAGCAATGGCTGTAGTCTCTGTCTCGGCTTCAACTCCAGCCAGCTGTTGCCACATTTTACCGACAGGCCACACAGCAAGACAACGGGCATGCATAGCCAACACATGAAGAAGTGGTACAATGCATGATCGCTTAGGAATTAAAGGAGAATTGATGCTTTCTAAATCAGTACACAAGTTGCCTCCTCTTTGGACTAATTCCAGTTCCAAGTTTGTACGTGCAATTGAGGCCACAAACAAAAATAGGCTTTGGTGGGATGTGGTAGCACTCTTTTGTTTATATTTGCGGTGAGTACAGTTTGTCATGTCTTCCATTAATTTGCTCATGGCATCAGGTAAAGTAGAAGCCTTTATAGGAACTGGATTTTCTTGCAGCAGGTGACTGATTTCTGACACAATAGACAGGGAATTGGTTGGCCGTGAGCGCACCATGGCGGCACATTCACCAAGCTCTGGAGTCAGTGGCAAGACAGAATTTGCTAACTGCCGGCAAATGGGGCACGAGTATTCACCACGATCAACATCAAGCGATTGCTGCTGCCTCTGTTGGTTCTTCAGAGATTGGAGGTAAGATTTGTGACACTCCAAATGTAAATGATGACCACATGTTTGTAAGTGAACTCCACCTTCCCAGCCTAAGTTCAGAGACAACTGCCATGACAGCTGTGGAAAAAAAAGGAAATGATTAGATTTGTAAGGTCATGTTATGGTATCAAAACATTGAATTATAGATTCAAAGTATACATCATCGAACTGTTGAGACAACAACTGCACTCTTCTGTCAAAATTGTCTGATAGTTTATCTCTTATCTTCAGAACAGATTGTTCTTCATCAGTAGTAGGCAGTTTGAATTCTTTTCTGCTGCGTTTGTGTCCAAGAACACTAGTAGGCTGAAAATCAAAACATTATGAGTACTTGTTCTGTTTATATGACAAGGAAGATGACTATGAACCTCTTGAGACTCACCTGGAGTAGAACAACCAATCCCATAGGATTTTCCGCTGTACTCAATGTTGTTTGGTTGCAAATGGCGCAGTCATATTCCTTTTTACTGACCATTGAAGCATTCTCGTCTTCCTCCCAGTCCATTCCATTCTCATCTGCAATACCAAAATGAAAGTAACAACCAAAAATAGATGACTGTCACAATGACAAGCCATACCACAAATCAAAACAAACCTGTTTCCATTGCCATCTCCATGAATTGCTTTTGTTGAGAAGCAAACTCTTCCATTAATTTCTTTTGCCTCTCTTTGGCACGTCGTCTTCTCTCTTCTCGTTCTTCATCCTCACGCATTTTTTGCTCATCTTTATTTTCTTCAGGCTTCTTTCCCCACAGCTTTTCCCTTACTTCAAAAACAGCATCCCTAAAATAAAAGGAAATTCTCAATAAGAACAAATGAAGAAGGCTAAAAGTAAAATATTATCCATATAAACTCACCGGCACATGGGGTCTAATGCCATGATGTGCTTCAGGAGCTTGCCAACAAAGAAGGGGCCATCTCCAACATAATCATTAGATTGATCTTCACTTGATCCCGAGGCTTGAGCGGCTTGCCTCTCTACATCATAAGGATTGAAACTGTCGGGTGTTTCTGTTAAGTTGGAGTGCAGCTTCAGAAGAAGTGAGATAATACTCTCATTCACACTCATGGGGACATGTACATTTTCAGATCCCTGCAAGAAAATATTTTCACTCTTCAGTTCCTTCTCAATAAGTAACTCAAGAAATTCCTTATAAAGCAGGAAGCTTTGCTTTCCTACTACCCACATGTTTAAATCATTACCTGTTTTTTGTGCTTTTTCTTGAAAAATTTACTACGACCAGAGGATGAAGAAGATGGCTCTACTGCTTGGACACCCACAGCAACAATATTACTTCCAGATGACGAGGCAGCAGGTTGCATTGCTTGAGAGCCAACAGGAACAATGTTGCGACTTGAAGAGGAAGGAACTGGCTCCATGCCATGCATGCCTGAAGCAACCTCTGAATCTGAAGCAGCTAGAAACAAATACAAATCAATTGATGCTTTTGACGCAACCACATTGAATGACATATAGGAAAGATCATTACCACCATCTGCAGAAATCACAGCCAGTTCACCAACTACAGCAAGAGACATTGAATGAGTTATTTCCATTTCCCCAGAACTATCATCATCTTCGGTGCTACGTCCACCAGACACAAGAGCTAAACAGCCACCTTCACTAGCAGAGGCTTCTGATTCACCAGAAAACACCAGCTCTGCGACTTCATCAGGAGAAGCGGGGGACTCGACCTCCATTGTGCCATCACCCACACCTGGTTGAGGTAAAGCAGGGAGGGAAAAGGCGCCTGCTTGACTCGAAGAGCTGCCTGCGATCATATTCAGAGCAGGGGGATGTGTCAGAAAGAGTGGGGCGGAGCGGTATCGCTTCGGCCCTATTGCCCGTGCTTGTGATTGTGATGGCTCCAGAGCCAGCGGACCGGGGCGACAATCCAACGACAACGACTCCCCCTCACCTACAGGCAAATTACAAACTGTAATACCAACTAACTTCACACAAAGACTCGTATTTTATAGGTTGAGATCAAGTAGAAGTCACCAGACCACTGAAGGGAAGGGAGAAGGGCACACACACAACACATGCAGCCCAAATAACAGAATGTTTCAAGCAAGCAGACCAAAGCAGTTTCCAAAATAGGTACAGACAAATGAAGTTAGAGGAGTGCTGAAATTGAACGGGCTGGGAGCAAGTCCAGTTGGACAGACAGGCACTAGCAATTGAAAGGGAGTCGAGGAAATCTTATGGGTGTAAGCCAGTGTAAGCTCATTCATTGATTGCACAAAGATTAACTGTGGCACATAGTCGTAAAAATAATACACTAAAAGCAATGATAGCAAAAGAAGATAATCCAAAGAACAGATGAGTTAAAATTATTTTAACAGTACATAAAAGACTTACTTTCAGAGCTGTCGTAAGCTGAATGCTCCATATTAAGAATGACGGAATTCACTACTGTTCGTAAATTATTTGACAGCCAGTCAGTGTCATACCAGCTCATTAAATCTCCATCTTTTACAATGTGTGGCTCTTGACGGCGAGAGGCAGGGCAGATCTGGAAACAAAACTGTTTAATCATGGGAAAAAGGGGGAAGAAGACACCATATATTCCAAAGGTATCTGAGACTGTACCTGACTAGGTTCCTCCAATGGAGATTCAATTGAGAGGGCCAACTCAAGTAAATATAAGGTCAGAGCAATAACATGGTCTGACACATCATGACCATGAACTGCTTTGTGCAAGACAATAAATGCAAACGAGTGGAAAACACGCGACTGCAAGACCTTGCGAGGATCGTCATAGGCTGGATGGACGTCTTTTGGCATTCGAAAAGGCGGCCATGGCGAACCTGAACCTTTGAATTTTCCTGTTTGTTGAACACTAGAAGAAAAAGAGAGAGAGAGAGGTGTCAGAATAAAATGCACTTAAACTCACTACAAAAAATATATATAAATCTAAACAAAACCTTACTATTCAGTGAAGCGATCCATTGAATTTTGAAAATCTCTGCGGTGCACTGCTCTCAAAAGAACATGAATAGGGTTGTATTGCTGATCCCAAATCCATGCCTTAGGACGGTACATGCCTTGTTGCATATTTCCACTAGATTCAAAGTTTGGTGCTCGGTAATCAGCAACTTCCGTTAGGACAGTCTCAAAGTCCCTACTTTGTGGGAGAGGGTAACTTTTCTCCGGCATGAGGTCAATTAACTGGCTGTGAGTCTTGTCACCCATGCATAGTAGTGTTCCCATTTCCAATTCTGATATAGTTGCTTCACTGACACCTGATGGTAGGAGGAAAAGGAGAAATAAAAACTGAAATATGAAAAAAGCAGCACAAAAGATCATTTTTAATAATGCTTCAATACTCACCCAGGTAATTACGTATGCTGACAAGGGTGGCAAGGAAGAGCAGGCAGCTCTCGAGCATAGGTGTTTCCAGCTCACCATCCAGTAGATGTTGCGGGTTTGTGAATGCTGCCAAACTCAACCAGTCTTTCATATGAAACTGATCCAAAACAGTCGTGAGAAACTTTTCTGGCTGCAGTTGAGTGGCACAAACTTGAAGGAGATACAAGTCAGCATCAACCATTGAGTTGCAGAAATTGCACTGAATATAGGTCATGGCTTGTCCTTTAATTTGCAGGCCATTTCGAACCCACAATCCACTGACGATTTCATAGAAAGCCGCCTGTAAAAAAATGAGAAACATCTCAGTTAAGAAAAATCTCAGTTAACACAGAGCACTGCACAGTCCCTGAACCGATTTAGTGACTGCAGCATCGATTCAAAATTTATTAAGACAATTAGAATTTAGACATTTAGAAAACAAAAAAAAAAACCTTCAACACCAAGCGCAAACCAAAATCCCAACAGCACATGGTACACCATGTACGACAGGGCAGAGACCCGTTTTCGAGTAACGCATTCCGATACAGGTGGTACGAGTCATAATTCGCCACAGGTGTGATTGGGCATGCAGAACACGTTGTTTGCCCGGCTAGTGGGCCGCCGACACCCGATACCCGCATGGAGCCCGCGCCGAGCTAGCTGCATGCTAGCTGGCTGCCTGGGCACCTGCATGCTTGCGCAGCACACTGCCAATCCGACCAGGGGCCGGAAACGGGGGTTCAAACACCGTCGGCTTCTCCTTCCGTTTCCCGAGACTCTAGTACACGCCGCCAGGATTCAAACATCTTCGAGCGACTCGAGTCAAGGGGCCGGAAACACCCACGTGTGATAAGAGAAACGCTGGGAGCACCACATCTGAGCAGCAGCCTCTTCCCATATATGTGTGTGTGTGTGTGTGAGTACCTGTGAGATTTTCGGAGGTAACCAGGCCCCCTCAAAGCGACTAGATTGATAAATACCCCGCATGCCGCACCCACCGCGCCGACACTTGAACGTCCAGGTACCAGGCGCTACCAGGCACCAGAGGCGCTGACGCCCTCCCTCCTTCTCCTCGTCTTTGTCTCGATGACGCCGCGACGCCTCGCCTGGGGCCTGGGACCCCGCCAGGACTAACGGTAACAAGTTGGACGCGTCGTTGGAATTGGAATTTGACAACGGCAGCGGCTGGGTTCACAGCCACGGCGCGCGTCATTCCGTCATTCCAACGGTCGTGTTGTAATTTCTTCCGCCTCCAAGGACACATCGCCGCGGCCGCTACACCTGTCCGGGCCACTCCAGTGGCGGGGGCCAAGTGTGCGTGAGAGCGCGAGGGGGGAGGGGGCTCCTGGAGGAGAGTGAAAGGACGCGGCCGGAGTCCGCATTAAACAGGACAAACGGGCACACAAAGAAGCCAGCGCCATTTCGACTCGGAAGTCGATCGACGATGATCCTATCAGAGGGGGCCGCCCGGCCGTGAGCAACGCGTTGCAGAAAGTGCGCGCCTTGCTCAACAAAGACTTCCTTGTGGGACTCTCCTGGCGGTCTGTCAGGAGAGTCCGCCACGGGGCGGACGGCCGATTCCGAGCACTGCTTTCGTCGCCCCGTCTCTCTCGCACTCATGAGGCGTCCCGTCAGGGTGCGAGAGAGACAGGGCGACGAGAGAAGTGCTCGGGATCAGTGTGCAGGCCCCGCCAGAGCTAAGCCGAGCAGTGGCGGGCGCAAAACGGATCCTGACACACAGCGACGCTCTGTGTCCGGCCCTGCGGCCCTCGGCTGCACGACAGCCCGGCTTTCAAGCGGTCGGATTAAAAGACAGGAACAGCACACCCACTGCTACGCCACTGCCGATGGCGCAGACGTCTTTCACAAGTCGGCGTATTCGCGGACCGCTCCCGACTTCCCCGTTCGCGTCGTTAGCAGCTCGTTCCTTCCCACTCCACTTCCCAGAACGGCCACAGCGCGGCGCGGCCTTATGCCGCGGCCACACAGTGCAGTGCGGGCGACTCGCCTCGCTGCTGTTTGCCGCCGCGGCTGAGTCAGCAATCGCGACGACGCGCCGCCACGCCACGCCCGCCGCGGCGCAGTGTGATCACAACAGAGTCCATGTCCCGCCCTGACTCAGACCCATTGAGCAGGATGTCTCCAATAGCCGAGGCCGCCGCCGCCGGCGGGGACTCGGCAGCAACTCGTCAACGAGCTTCACGGAGACGAGGCGCGGACAGCGAGACCGCGCCGCCTGAAGCCGCGGACTTCCCTCCAACGCCCCGCCCCCGGCAGACTGATTCCGCCTCTCCCTCGCACACGTGGGGCGCAAAGGTGCAGGGAAGACGGGAACGATCGGAATCCGGGGGCAGGAGGCGACGGACGTCGTTGGCGTTATCACCGCGGAGCCAATGCCGGCACGGCCGCGACAAACGGCCACACGGCCACGCGTTTCTCGCCCTCTGTCCCCTGATTCCAACAGTCAGTCAGTCAGTCAGTCAGTCTCTCACGAGATGGCCCCGCAAGGGCGCGAGAGAGAGCGACGAAAGCGTTGCTCGGAATCCGACAGCTGGCGGCGGCGGGTCTGGTAGTAGGAGTGACCGTCATACAAATAAGCCCCAGCCCACCGCCCCCACCGCACCCCGCCCCGCGTGGTGTAGTAGCAGGGTTGCTGAGGCGTAAGTGAAACCCACCAACGAAACAACGGATAAGAGAGTACGCACACACGCGCGCGCGGCGGTACGCGGCGGGGTCCCCGGTCGGAGCGCGGAGCGGGTGGAGGAAGGGAGGGAAGGCGAGGCATGTAAACAGCTAACCGGGGGGCCGAGCCGAGACGAGCCGAGCCCGACGGCAGGGCAGGGCACGCGCACGCCACGCGCCGCACAAGCAGGTACACCCTGCCTTCAGTCAGTCAGTGTATGCCCCGCCGGTCTCCCGGCCACAACGCCCCGCCGCGCACAGCCAGCCGCGAAGGAGCCGCGACCGCGAAGCAGAGCCGAGCGCCGCGCTGCCGCGCTCCAGTCCGCCAGCCAGCCAGCCAGCCAGCCGGCCGCGCCGCAGGAAGAGAGGAACACGAGCGCGTTCCTGCCCTGCCCCGCCCCCTTTTCTCGGTTGGCGCAACCCTGGGACCGCGACCAAGGCTCCGCGCGTTTCGTCTCGTCCAGCGGAGCAGTGCCGCAGGGGAAGCCGGAGGGAGCCGAGCAACGCCCATGGTGTGAATCTCGCCGTGTTCTCCAACTCTGGCACGACGCTGCGCCTTAGAATGGAGGTGACGCGGGTACTGATGGTGCTGATGCTGGTCGCATCCCTCAAGGCGGCTAAAAATGTTGTCAGTGAGCCCAGTGCAGTGGATGTGGCGCGTATGAAGACTATTTATCTAGTGGAACACTTGTGGAAGAACGTGTCAAACCCCCACTTCACAACCATGGTGAAGCAGGAGTCTTACGAATCGGCTAGTCAGCTGATTGGCGCTTTGGAATCCCTATCGGCTGCCATCAAAGAAGTGGATGCGCCTATAGTAGAAGACAAACTGCATTACATCTACAGATGGGAGCTGATACAAGCACATTCTCAAGGAGTGCATTCTCTCTATACAACATATATGCAGTTTATGGACAAACAGAAGACAACTCAGAAAATTGCATCAACACGGGCTTGGTTAGATATAGCTGAAACCATACTGGAGTATTTGCCGAAATCGGAAAATATTCATAAGTTGACTCTTGCTGCATCAGACAAAAAGGAGAAAAACAACACAATTTTTGAGGCCGCCCTCAATGTATGTGTACACAAGCAAAATCAATTATGTCTGATTTAGTTTAACATTGACATTTTTTAAAAATTTATGTTTTTAAACAGGAGCATCAAAATAATGTCTGCGACAACAAGCAGTCACCTCAGCTCATGCTGTACAACATATTTGCTGATTTGCAACTAACACAGCTAAAATCCTACATTATGGCTCAAAGTGCATATGCACTATTGCAGATTTTTGAAAAAGGTAGGTAAAAAGGAGTTATTTAGGGCAAAGAATAAGTAATGAATGCTGAAGGTAATAATTTATATGTGATCCTTTAGGTGACCAGGAGATAAAAGCAAAGCAGATGACTGAAAAATTTGTTCAGAAGAACAAACAACAAGGAAATGCTGCATTGAATGCGATGAAACTTGCTAGCAGAACTATGTGGCGCTGTGATCCAAAGAACTATCAGGAACATGCCAATTATGAGCAACTTACACGTCTCCTTCAAGTAAGATAATTCATAGCGGGGGGGAAAAAAATGACAATTTCTACATCTGAGGCCTAATTGGGTTTTAACAACTGTACCACAGGGTTATATTGAGAATGAAGTAGACATGAACCCATCCCAATCCTGTAGAGGAAGCTGTAAAAATTATGAGCTGACAGAGAGCCATGGATGTTACCAAGAAAAATTTTGTAGTCAACAGCCTAAATGTGAAGGACGTATAATTGACTGTCAATTCATTGAATCTGACATGAAAGTGTGCCAATCGGTAAGTCCGGGTGGGACAGGTGCGAATGCATACTTGACATGTTGAAGCAGACTTGGTCTGAAGTCTCTCTTCAATTTCAGAATCCTGGCGAGAGGAGGAGATACAAGTATATAGAATACAAGAAGAATGCTCTTCTGGGGACTGACCGAATTGGTCAGGTATCTGAAGCAAATTGTACTTTAGTTACAGTCAACAGTTGGTGGAGATTCTTTCTGCCAGCCCACTGTTCCTACTGCTTCTGTGTGTGTGATGAGCCTGGTCCCTTATCTGACCGATTTTTCAGTCTCAGCCCTGAAGTGGCAGATGTCACCAATAACAAGTAAAGTTGTCATCAACAGTTTCACATACCTGCAAAACTTCAATCAGGTTTCTAATTTTGATTTTAAATATTTTTACAGAGTTGTTACAGGGCTTCGCTTTGTGAAGAAAAATAGAGTGGTGCACATTCAGATACAGGAAGGATCACTCCTGCCACATGGGGTTGTAAACGCCTCCAGTCTACGATGGAAGCCTGTGGATACAAGCCAACCTGACTACAAAATGTCATGGGAAAAAAGGAGTGTTGACCTTGATGACCTAGAAGCTCCTGAGGGATATGTAGTAACAGGTATTTTGGTTGATCATTTGAACTTGATTGTACTCGTGAATCATTGAATAAAATCAATTCACATACTTTGTGCAGGCATACGATTTCAAGAGGTTGGCACACATCTGAATATGGAAATGCAGGTGTCACCTATCATTTATCATAAAGGCATTTTAAAACGACCAACAGAGTTAAGCTACTGGCTTGGCAATGCAAACACCGACAGTGCTCTAGAAAATCCAAGGTAACCTCAAGGCATTTTGCGCCACTACAGTTCTAATTTTGTCTGTATTACCAACGCAATTAATCTTGATTATTATTGTGATGCAGGACTGAACTGCCCATTTCGACAATTGTTCCTCAGAGATCGAATGGGCCTTGTAAGCCAGATTCACGCCATGACACATTTGTACAGTTCACCCACTCAGACATTGTGACAGATGCTGCACAAACAACAGTGCCATTCCTTGACATTCAACCTGTGGTGCTTGACCCCCCAACCTTGCTGGGTGGCGTAGGACTGTACCACAAGGGAACAGAGGGATCTGCAGGATTTGTGGCACTCAAGGTGTCAAACTATGATATTACAAAGCATCTCACATCCGAAGATCTCAGATAAATAATAATAAATAGCAAGACCAAGATCTGTAATGCAATCTCAATCTACTTAGTTTAGACACCAATATAATGGAATATTTCACAATATATCAGTTATGAAAATGAGTTGTTAACAACTTGAAAAGGGTGAATAAAAATGAATAAAAAAGGAATTGCCATCTACTTTTTTTGAAGTTTCTTCACCAAGTGACATTAACTGGAACCCTCAATTAGAAATGATGCATTAAACCATGGCCCTAGGTGAGTGGTCAAACCAGCCTCACAAACCCTAATGATCCTCATCCCCCATGATCAATCCTATAATGCTGCAGTATAAGAACTTTCACCAGAGGATTCAGACTTTGAGTCTAAGTACATGGATATATCTGAGTTCTCTTACCTGTACACGAAGCGGATGAAACATGATGAGCTGCACAACATCAGATGGGGGAAGAACGTCACGGAGAGCCAATCCTTGACGTCTTATAGCATTGCTCATGAACACAGCTAGGTAGCGGTGCAGGGACAGATGGAAGGAAACCTGATATTTGTCTTTCTGCACATCAAACGGAAAAGGGAAAGGAATCAATAAGCATACAGGACTTTGGCGTTTAAATATAACAAATATAAGCTGCTGAGTGTCAATCACCTCAATAGGGTGTGTAAAGCTGATTTCATCAAGCCAATCCTGCAGTGCTGTTAGACAGCTTGCAATCACTCTCTTTGAGTACTGAAGAGTAGACTCATCCAAGTGAGCAAGAAGAGCCCACATGGGATAAGCACAGGCCTCCAGCTCAGCAGAAAATGCAGCATAGTAAGTGTTGGGCTCAAACTCAATATGCTGAGTCATTTCCCTTTGATTCACATTCATTCCTTCAAAAAATAATCAAAAAGAATAATGTCATGTTCTTTAATATTAGCAACTTTTATTAGGAGAAGTAGAGAAGGAAGGTGGAAGGTTTGCCACCTAAACTCACCTTGAAACATTGTTAGAAAATCAAACCATATTTCCAGAAGACTATCATCACCCATAAACTTCAAAGCCACAGAGCGATGTGAAAGAACATTGTTCAGATCAGACACTAAAGGCCAATAGCAATGTTCCTTCATCACAGCAAGACCACAATCAACCACTAAATGTAAATTTTTGTCTGGCTCTAAAATAAAAGAAATGGAACAAGTAAATAACATTTTTACTATGAGGAACAGAACAAAATGTGACAATTCAACCAATTGACTCACCGTGCAATGTGTTGGGAATAAGAAGTTGACTCATCATATACTTCAATGTGATTGTCATTACATGTAGAAGATCTAAATTTTCTGTCATGCTCATTGCCAACTGTTGATTTGAAAATAATTGAACACTCATGTGGACTACCCGGTTAGACATTGAATCAGGATCTGAAGAACGTTCTAGCATATGAGAAATGCGACTGTAATGCAGCACCAAGGCTTGAGTGAGTGCTTCCTGAAATCAAAATAGGATAAAGGGGTAGTTCCAGGCGATTCTCATTTCCTCCAAAGACTTCCTGAGCAACTATCATACCTTATAATCTGGCTCTGGCAATAAGTTGAGCAGCAAACACACCATTTTCTGGGGAAATTCAAACTTAATATTCCAAAACATCAATTCTTCTAAGAAACAGCGGTGTACTAAGCGTTTCTGTAAAGCTACACAGTCTGAAACAAATGAACCAAAGTAACAATAAAAAGGATGTTGATTGCTGTTAGCAGAGGAAATCCATGTCTCAATATAATATTCATTCCCACCTTTGAATTCCTCAGGTGGATCTGGGTTGAGTAATGTATCTAGAGCAGTTTCATATACCTCTTTACTTTTACGCATATAGACTATTTGACAAGGTGAGCCGTTTGGTGTTGTCATATTCTTATAGAGCTGTAAAAATGGATAATAAATAAGAAATGAAAAAAATTAATAATCCAAAAATATGTTGCGATAGGAGACAGTTGTTTGCTTTTTTTTCTTATGTTTTATTTTTGGAATAAACCAAAGAAAATAAAAAATAAATGAGAATTATTTTTTACCTGGGGATTTGTTAGAGAACTAGCCATTACTCGGCGCATTGCAGCACCAAGAGAACTGAATTCTAGCAGCATTGTGAGGAATAAGTCTGCATCCTGAATGGCTGTTGAATGGACTTCAGCCACACTGCAAGGACACCAAGCATTGATAAAACACCAAGGCTACTGAATTATAAAGTGAGAAAAATTCAAAATGGTTACCTGCTGTCCCTAAAGTACTGGATGAGACGGAGAAAGATTCTGGGCATCATAACCTCGGCAACATTGAGCAAATCGGTTGGAGCATTTGGTTTATTAGCCTGAGCTTGCGGGCCATGTCTACTACAGAAACTGTGAATGCAAAGAAAAGAAACAGATGAGACTGTGAAAAAAAAAAAAAACCAACTAATTTGACATCACAAAGAGATTTTCAAGCTGCAGTGACCTACCCTTTTTCTTTCATAACATTGGTGTCTCCACAATCACAGGCTCCCCCAGCCTGGCTCCGAAACATATTGAAGTCATGGTTTATATGATTTCCTTTTTGAAAGCACTCCAGGCAGAGAGACATACATGGAGATATGCTACATGTCCGACACCGGTAGGCAACAAAGTTTGCTGTCCATACCAAGCCACATAATGACGCATTATCATATTGCCGAACTGGAAAGAAAATTAAAGGAGTCAGCTCTTTAGTCAAAATAATCTAAAAATAGAAAAAAAAAACTGTATGCAGATGTTACATAATAGTAAAGAATGTGATGCAATAATATTCAAATAAAAACGATTGATGAGAGAATACGAGCAGCACCCTGAAATGAATGCAAAACAGTGCATCCCCAAATAAGAGGCAGGAATGTGGTTCTTAAGATAGATCACTAGACACTGCCAAGGTGAAGTCAATTGTACCCATGCCAAGGCTGTGACCTAAGCTCAGTCAACACAAGCAGTATCATTGACAGAATTCAGATACACAGCTCTTGCAAACTAAGCAACAGAGTGGAGTAAGAAAAGGGCTGGACTAATGAAAAGAAACAATTCTTAATATTTCCAAAAAACCTTTGTCAAAATGAATGAATGAACCAATGGAAGGATTCAACTTGATGTGTCTTCCAATGCCAAAGACCATTGCAAGCAGCAATGAGTTTTTTTGTTGTTGTGAACCATATGGGTTAACTAGGGACAAGAGGAATTACTCAGATTATTGCCAGTAAAGTGTGATGTCAAGACTATGAACGGATTGTGTCAACAGACACGACTGTCTATTACGCCACTCTAGTGATTTATAGAGGGGTTGCAACAGATGTAATTAACATTTTGAACAACTCTATTTAATAGAGCATACACACTTTCGTTTCAATGACAAAGAATACATGTAAATTACTGAAAAAATGCCACACAACAGTGAGTCATTTTCAAGGAGGACAGCACTCATGGGAGTGACAATTCGTCCTCGATGACCGACTCCAGTCAATGCTCATCATCCTCACGTCACGTCACTCACAGGGCAAGAGTTTGGTGACACTGAACCCAAGCTAGGCCTCGGCTGTGCTGATGTATGCTCGACCTTCCATGACCATAACCTCCAAAAGTAGACATGACACAACTGATACCGTACCTATGTCGGTGAACTCGTCGGGCGTATGACCACTGGCCACCAGCCAGCGGCACCAGTCCACCGTGTCCCAGTCACCTATGCTGTTGTGAGGATTCAGGAGAAAATCCAAAATCTCGTTTAGACGTTGGGGATGATTGCTACAGCAATCTTTGTGCACATACTCCGCAGCGGACTGCTTCCCCTTCTTCATTATGGCCGGAGCCTGAAGAGATGGAATCGAGTTCATTGTGAACCACTTTCTCCTGCCTTGCACCAGACTCTGTCATCAACATTTGCGTCTAATTGCAGACGTGATAAGGGCTAAATGTGGTGATGTAGGCCTTCCCAGGCCATAGTATGTTACCGAACAGTGTTCACTTGACCTCCGGTTCTATTCACTCGACCGACACTAGAGAATATTTCACCAGAATCAGAAGACGCTCGATGCGCATTGTACCGACACTTCTGGGGCGCCACTCAAGAAATAAACAGCGTCATGAGTCAATGGCGAACCTCAAACTTTCATCGAACAACAACACGTTAACCCTGATTTACACGTCTCTACACAGATCGCCGTAGGTTGAGAGGTTTGAGATGTGAGGTTTGCGGTCATTACCAGACATCAACAGCGCAGCGCGGCGCCACCATCGCTACTAGCCACAATGGCCGCCGCCAGAAAGACCAGAAGTGACCGCGGCAAAAAAAAAAGGCGTGACCTTTTCTTAAAAAATGAGATGTTTTGTCATCACCCTCTCAAAATTCAAATCTTAGCTGCATTAAAATAAAATTCATTTGGTTCAGTCTGACACGAAAATATCTCGATCTTCCAGAAAAAGTGCTGGAAACGTCGAGAGCTGTTTAGTTTAAAGGGCGGTGACCACGAAAAGTCTCGCATCTTAAACAACTCTAGGGACGCGACGGTTGTTTTCACGCACACAAGGCTGTTAGGTGACAAGCTTGGCGCCATTTTGGTTGCTTACTGCATCTCTCTGGCACTTATAAGGTAGTTTTCCTGCAGCTCAGCCTACATTTTCGAGCATTATAATGGCAGATAATCAGGTCAGTTTTTGACTAATAGTTTGGGCATTGGTAATTTGATCCTCAGAGTACTCCAGAAGTCCCTAAAACGACTGGAAATCTCGTTTCTATGTTCTTAACGCGCTCTGCTTCCTAGGAACAGAAACCCGACGCCGGTCCCGGAGACTCCAGTTCCGATTACATCAAGTTGAAAGTTGTAGGCAATGTAAGTAAAAATCCCATGTTCCTATTTCGTGGTAAATCTGTCCACTCCCCGCCCCCGCAGCCCCTCTTGCATGCAAATTGGTTTTGATGTGTTCTCGCACGTGTGCCTGGGGCTTGAGCCTGGCTGCGCGTTCGGCTGAGTTTGCCTAATGCCGACTTAAAGTTATGCCGAAAGTGCAGCTCCTTCTGGATCTAGTCGATGCCTTTCTTGCTAAGCCCGTCCACGACTCGATTTAAGCCCGAAAGGACATTGCTCTGGCAAAGGTCTTGTTTTTGTTCCAACTTTGTTACCAGCTAGTGCTGAAGGGTTATGTCGACCTCCGCTAGGCTTGCACTTAGGGCTTTGAACGCCTCGGTGTGACCGGTCAGGACTTGTGGGCCGTTCCTAGCACTAGGGCTATCTCCAATAAATTTGTTTGCTAGCTACAGCAAACATACCTTTCCATAGTGGCATAAAGCTATTTTGTTAAAGTGACCAAAGTACTCTGCCAAAAAAAAATGTATAATAATATCATGAAACAGTGGGGTTGTATTGTCTACTTTACCTCATGTTGCTACTAAGATACTGTCCATATTTTTGAGTGTAATGATTTTACATTAAGTTCTGTGTTTACTCCCTTTACTTCAAATTCCTGAGGCAGAAACAAAGCAAAACCAGCAGATGTTTCTTAGTTTAGTTGTCTTATTTGTCTGACCTCTATTGCAGGACTCAAACGAGATCCACTTCAGAGTGAAGATGACGACACAGATGGGAAAATTGAAGAAATCCTACAGTGAGCGAGTGGTTAGTATTTCTGTTTTTCTGGGGTGTGTGTTGTTATTTGTCTGTATCTTGCACATCCTTACCATCATCTTTGGTTTGCAGGGAGTTCCTGTCACATCCCTAAGATTCCTATTTGACGGAAGGCGAATAAACGATGACGAAACCCCCAAGCAGGTATGTTCTAGTCATGCACTTCAGTAGTTGGCATAGTGTCACTTATGCTCGTCATCTTTCTGATGATGAATCTAAGTCAGACATTTTAACATTGTTCTGGTATAGTCACTATGCTACATCAAATTGAGATCTCAGGGCCAGCAGTTCTAAGACTATGCTGTATGGTAGTATAGATCTCTGACAAATTTTTAGTGTTAGGGGCCAATGGGTAGACTGTTAATGCTTACTGAGTAACTTGCATTTTTGTGGGTTTCTTTTTACAGCTTGAAATGGAGAATGACGACGTAATTGAAGTGTACCAAGAACAAACTGGAGGCATGCTCTAATGTTGATTTGCTAAGAATACATCAACCAAATCATTATCTGATAATCTGATATTGTAAAGAATGTGCAACGCTTTACTTCCTTTATTACTGCACTTGAAGAAATAAATGTTATTCAAATTGTACAAAATGTTGTCACATTCCTCTCTGTTTGTGTTAGTACCTGAACTGACTTGGTACTAGAGAGAACTGAGTTTATTTGTGGAGATAAGATGTGGTATTGCAGCACACTTTGCTGTCAATGAAGTTTTTTTTTTTTTCTTTAGGCATCATTAACCAACTGTGTTTTTAAAATTCTGATTGTCATGATTGCCAGTAAATAGTGTGTATTACTGTTATTATAAGTGTTGACATTCAATTGTCCTCAACGTCGTGTCTGCAGCAATTTTGAATTTTGCAGTGTTATTCATTAAGTTTTCTCGTAAGATTTTCCTTTTTTTGTGTATCTAATGTGCCCTGCAAATGAGCACTTTTAAAATAAAAAAATATTGAAAATTGCCTTTATTTTTTAGTAAACCTTATACTATTCTCTTCGACTGTCGGAAGTGGGGCCTCACTCAAGGCTGCTTTCACATCAAAATCAGATTGTTGATGACTGCACAGTACAAATATAATTCATATGCATTCTGGACTGACTTTAATGAACTGACTAGAGAGGAAAGGGGAGGTCCCTATGAGGGTTGAACTTAACCACTTAACTCGTGTTGATTCCACTTCAAGAGTTCACTAATGAAAGCCTTTAATATCTAGGAGGGTACTTTTCAAGACCTACCATTTGAAAGGCCCGCCATATCCTGGCTGTGTGGAACTCCAGGATCGTTCCCGCAGCCAACACATGACCTGTCTCTCTCTTTCTCTCTCCCTCTCTGTCACTCGCCCAGCAGAGGACAGTGGCAGGAAACCTGCACCCCACTACTTCCAGTATTAAACAGCTACTTTAAGAAGGTCATGGCAATGGCAGGAGTGACGAAACACCTTGCGTCGCGGGGGAAACGCCTGGCGCAGCAACTGGAGGCATTCTCGAGGTGTTGGCAGGTGACCTCGGCGCGTCTGCACACAAGTTCCCTCAGAATGGTAGGTTAGGTCCCGGTGTCTTCTAGTGTCTTAGCCACCAAAATATTGCCCTTACCGCTTATCAGGAGCCGAATCAACCACGTGACCCGGCATGTTGTGAAATTTCGGTGTTATCAGGGATTTGGGAAGCGGCCCCGTCCACCGTCTGGCTCTGTTGCTCCCAAACTTTAGCCGACTTTTGTGCCAAATCCCAAATTTTTTTCTGACAATACTTCCTAGAGGACAGTTTTACAGTTTTCAACATATTGTTCATCAAGTTTTGTCTGAAGTTGTTTTGAAACTTGTTGCTTTCTGACTTGACCTTGCTACAGTCATGGTATACCGCTGCCCAGTTTTCTTTTCTTATCTCCTATTTCCTACTCATTTATTAATTCCATTTGTTGTGAAAGCATTGTGTTCTCATTTCTGATTCCCTATTTTGCAGGAAGACTTCAGAATAGAATCTGACACCTTCGGAGAGCTGAAGGTGCCCAGCGATAAGCTGTATGGCGCTCAGACTGTCCGGTCAACAATGAACTTTGCCATTGGAGGCCCCTCGGAAAGAATGCCTGTAAGATTTTAGGCTCTGCTTTTAATATCAGTGTGAGTTAATTCACACCCATCGAATTACACCTGTTGTCACTTTACAGCTGGCTGTGGTTAAAGGTATGGGAACATTGAAGAAGGCAGCAGCTTTGGTCAACAAGGAGTATGGACTTGATCCCAAAGTTGCTGATGCCATTAGCAAAGCTGCTGATGAGGTCATTAGCGGGCAACTTTATGAACAGCACTTCCCACTCGTCATCTGGCAAACTGGCTCCGGCACTCAGTCCAACATGAACACTAATGAGGTACTTTGTTTGCTGCTTGTTTGCATTTTTTTTTTGTCTTAATACATATTTATTTGAAACATTCATTCACTTTCCCTTTTTAAAACAAAGGTAATCAGCAACCGAGCTATCCAGATGCTTGGTGGAAAGCTGGGATCCAAATCTCCAGTGCATCCGAACGACCATGTGAACAAGAGCCAGAGCTCCAACGACACTTTCCCCACTGCCATGCACATCGCTGTTGCCGTTGAAATCAACAAGTCACTCCTGCCAGCCCTTGAGGGATTACACGGTGCTTTGAAGAAAAAGAGCAAGGAATTTGAGAAAATCATCAAGATTGGCCGCACTCACACCCAGGTCTATCTCAAAACAGGATCATAACGCTTGCAGGTGTGTCAGTAAACACAACTAACAGTTTGTTTTGGTTTTTTTGTTTTTGTTTTGTGTGAAGGATGCAGTCCCTCTCACACTGGGCCAGGAGTTTGGTGGCTACACTCAGCAGCTGGAGTTCAGCATTGCGCGCATCAAGGACACCCTTCCCCGTCTCTACATGCTCGCCATTGGTGGCACAGCGGTCGGAACTGGATTGAACACTCGAGTTGGCTTTGCTGAGAAGTGTGCTGCAAAGATTAGTGAATTGACAGGTATTTTTATTATTCTCTTGTATTTTTACTTAATGTTTTACCAATGTTTTCAACATCAAAATTTTCCAGGACTGCCTTTTGTTTCTGCACCCAACAAATTTGAGGCCTTGGCTGCCCATGATGCTTTGGTCGAGGTGTCAGGAGCACTGAACACTGTTGCTGTCAGTATCATGAAGATTGCCAATGATATCCGTTTCCTGGCCTCTGGACCCCGTTGTGGTCTTGGGGAACTGAGCTTGCCTGAGAATGAGCCCGGCAGCAGTATTATGCCTGGTAAGGAAATTTTTGAATTAATTTTTTAAGACACTCATTGGGGGAAGGGGGGAGGGCGTGTGCTAGGTACGCCTTCGGCTTGCGCGCTGAGGGCCTGCTGCAGGGGGCAGGAGTTGTGTGTGACTGCGTGGGTGTGTCGCTCCAGCTGGTGTGGGGTGCTTTCTATCGCATCTGGGGGACCCCCCTCCCCCCCTTGCAATCAAGGAGCCACCCCTGCTGAGGGCTTCCCCGCGCCTTCTACATCCAAGGCAACTGGCTGATCTGGTTTATGCGACGGGCCCACTACGCCGCTGCGGGTGACGGCAACTGATTGTACTGGTCCCCTGATGCCTACTGCATGATGCTTGTCACTTTGCAAAAAAGCAAAAGAAGAGCGAAAGCTGCGAAGGTAGTCCACCCGTCGCGCGCCGAAGCGCGGTGGGGCCCTCTAAAGTGACACCGGCCCCCGGGTTACGTAAACGGGGGTGGGTGCGGCAAGGATCTAGGTGGTGTGGCTGAGTCCCGAGCCGGCGGATTAAAATTCCGGAGTTGATCGATTACGGCTTTGCGCAGCCTCACATTCTCTATCTATCTATCCAATTTTTTAAGACACTCATTTTTATTTTAAGATGGCCTTTTTTTCATTTATCCTTTGTTCTTCAACAGGTAAAGTAAACCCCACTCAGTGTGAGGCCATCACCATGGTTGCTGCCCAGGTCATGGGTAACCATGTTGCAGTTACTGTGGGTGGCAGCAATGGACACTTCGAGCTGAATGTGTTCAAGCCCATGATTGTTGCCAATGTGCTTCGGTCCGTTCAGCTGTTGGCTGACAGCAGTAGAATGTTCACCACCAACTGCGTTCAAGGCATTGTTGCCAATGAAGAACGCATTGCAAAAATTCTGCATGAGTCTCTCATGCTTGTCACTGCCCTCAACCCTCACATTGGATATGACAAGGTACCGTATGACATGTTTTTGCTTTGCCTTCCAAAAACATAACCTTGTACCCTAAAAATCCCAAAAAATCTGACTTAAATTATTTTTTTTGCAGGCTGCAAAGATTGCCAAAACAGCTCACAAGGAAGGAACTACGTTGAAGGAGGCTGCCTTGAAGTTGGGATACCTTACAGAAGAGCAGTTCAGGGACTGGGTAAAGCCGGAGGACATGTTGGGCCCAAAATAGATAGGTATATTTGTTCTGTACATTTGTTTCTTGATCGCTAAGGACATTTTTAAATGACATGCGGTGCCATCTTATGATACAAAACTGCTGGCAGTGAAGGCAATGAACTGTATATAATTTTTATGTTGTAGAATAATGACCATTTTTCAATTGATCTGTCGTGTGATTTGGTTTTATCTGTTTGCTTCGCGTAATGATTTAATGTTTTAGTTGTATTTGAAAGGCAAATGGTGACATTGAATCCAGCTGAACAACTGTCTGTGCTGCAACAAATAATCATACTGTTTATTTTATACTGAGTATCTGGTCATCATTGTTCATAAACAGTCCAAACAAAAGAGATCCTAATTTTATTTTCTTCCTCTGCCTATTTCCACATTCAAAACCAAATTTGATCATTATTTTCTCGGCAACTACTCCGCTTTCAAGGGCCCAGCCTACATTTTCTGTCTCAGACTTAATTGCAAAAAGCTGAGGGGAATGGAGGGTGGAGGGGCTAAAATGGGAACGTTCGGCAAGACATGCACTTATTGCAATGCCGCGTGACGTGGCTTGTGGCAGTGTCCTGTGCTGTGTCGCTCACCCGTTCCCGCGCACGCGCGTTGGCGCCGCACCGGCCGGCCTGTTTGCGCGGAGCGGTGCGGCGGCATGACCAGCAGACTGTCACTCTCGCACTCATGCGGCGTTCCCTTCGGATGCGAGAGAGACGCAGCGACGAAAACGACCCTCGGAATCAGTCCGCGCAGGCAAAGGCGAGATTGACTGATGGCCAGATAGATGCGATAGCCACGCCGATGCCGATAAGCGCCTTGATTGGGATCCATCCCACCGTGCGGCGGGCAGCGAAGCGGCGGAGCCCCAGAGGCGCGACGCCACACGGGTCCGCGACGGCCGGCCAGGACCAAGTGGCAAGCACCTTGCGGCAAGCACCTAGCGGCAAGCCCGCCCCGGCGGCAACTGGCACGTGCAGTGCAGTGCAGGGCAGGCAGTACGCAGCGCCTGGGTTTGCATAAAGCATTGCGCTCCGTCGAGCGGTTGAAGCCGAGCCCCGAGAGCAACGCGCAGCAGCAGCAGCCGGACTGGGGGTTGCACGGGGTTGCAGCAGGTAAGGGGCGGCTGGGCACACTACTTATTTTGTCAAGGCACACTGGTTGCGGCTACAGTGTCCTGCGGTTGCGGCTAGAGTGGTCCTAGTTGAGGCGCGGCAGATCGCGCGAGGTCGGATCGTTCCGCTGACTTGAACCGCTGAAGGTCTGCAGAGGCCTGACAGCGTCGATGATGATGATGTTGTTGATGGAGGAGGAGGAGGAGCTCCTCGTCGTCAGCGAACTCGCGAAGGCCGCCGCCAGTTCACGTTACCATGTGCTTTGCGCGCCAGACGGCATTCGCTGTTTGTTATACTTTCCCCGAGCGGGAACTGCTGGGACTTCCCCAAGCCTTCTCGGCTGGACACACTCCAAGCCGAGCAGACACGAGCCAAAGGGGGATATCTCTTATGGGTGCGCGTGACCCGTCTGCGTAGCGCACCGACAGCGGAGGTGCCAACATCTGAACCAAAAAATGGGAGCCGACCCTGCGTGGTCCGCCAAAATGCTGTGCTAGACCATCAAGCGATTGATAGCGCTATGGTAGCGTAACTGTCAGTGACTCCGGAGGTACGGGTTCGACACCCGCACGAGGCGATCACTGTTTCAGCTGTTTCGGTTCTCTAAGTTGGTACCACTGACTTAGGGGCGCTGACGTCACGATTTGGAGGCCGTGTTTCATAGCATGGAGTTATCCCCCTTTGACACGAGCCGCCCCGCCGCGCGCGTGCCGTCGCAATGCAGCAAGGCAGCAGGCCGGAGGGGATGGGAGGGACGTCTCCCTCACGGGAAGGCTGGCATCTTGCACGCATTGCTGAGCCGGCTGCGAGATGCAAACCGTCGTCGCGGGTTCACTTCCAACGCCTCGTGCGTGTAGTACGAGGAGGCCCCTGCGGGGGCGCAGGGGAGACTGAGCCCGGTGGAGTCCTTGGGCCGTAATCACTCCCTGGTCCGGCCGACGGCCGTTCTGAAGATGTTCCACTGAGCCCCGCACCTCTGTAGCATCCCGATCGAGGGATTGATCCACTGTTTTGATACTTGTGTAGTATTATGGCATGCTCACGACGAGTGCCTTAGCTCATCGAGCTTGCCGATCGAGTACCCTCTGTAGGAGTGTTATTGCTCTCACCTCTTCGAGCCCGTCCCTTTGCTCTATCTCAACAAAGGACTGCCGTAGATGTGCCCCGTATCTGAAACGTCTTGCTTCTTGATTTTTTTTCGCATTGTGACGTCATAAGAGCATGCCTTGTTCGAAAGCAGTGATAGGTGTACTGAACCCTTCACTCGGCAATCATCGAGATTTCTATAAAAATGAAATGGTACAGTTGATACAATTTTTAATTTTCATTTTATATTGAAAGAATCTTGCCAGTTTAGAGAACGATACAAATTTTTGGGTATTCCAACGACGCGACGGCGGCCACCTCCGTGGACGCAAGTTTATCTGCCCGATCAAGGACTGATAAAAACTTCAATTAATTGGCATCGCATTCGTCTAACAAAAGGGCGCGGCGCACAGTGGACGGCGCAGGCGGACAAAACTCTAGACGCGTTTCGAGCTCCAGAGTCGCTTTTAGGACTCGAACCGAACGTGTTACCCCACCAATGGATTGCTTTCCGAACGAGGAATAAATCGGTGGGGGTACACGTTTGGTTCGAGTCCCGTTCAGCGACTCTGGAGCTCAAAACGCGTCTAGAGTTTCGGTCGCCTGCGCCGGTCTTCTGGCCCACTGTGCGTCCGTCATTGCGGAGGAACGCCGCCACACCCGGAGCCAAAGTGGAGATACCCCTCCTCGCGACCCGTTTCCTTTATCAAACTACGTAGTAGATCTTTTCCCCCGCGCCACTACATACTCGCCAGCACAAGCAGCACGCGCACTGCAATAAACATGTCCAGGTTTGAAGCAAGTCCGATCTCGATCCGGCTGCCCCAATCAGTGATAAGGACACAGCCTTGATTTGGCCGTCTCATGATAGAGACGCGATAAGGTGTCCCCCGAGTGACCGAAAAGGAGATAACCCGACTCAGGTGCGGGATGCTCGGCAAGCGGGTCCGAAAGACGGAACGGCAAGCCGGCCCTCCGCCAGCCTTGCGCCACCCCGCAGAGTCGGTTCCACAGAGTCCCGGATCCAGAACTTTACCTCTTCGTCCTCACCTGTTCTCACTGCCAAGTGCGCACCACCGGTGTACATTGTGGGCCAGATTAGCAGCCGGCCCACCGCCCGGCCATATCAAGCCCGGCGCACTTTTTCCTCTGCGCCCCTAGAGAGGCTCTCGTGGATACTGAAGGGGTGCTTGGGCTTGGAGAGGCTCTCCACTGCCGGGATTAGTTAGAGTGCCCGGCAGATAGGCAACCCATCGGGCACGCCCCGCCGGCCGCCGGCGCCGCCGGGTGAGGGGAGGGGGGGTTACCGCCAAAATGACTTTCGAGAGTAGAGCGGGGCGGCGAGGGAATGCACGTGTCGCACAGTGGGCCAGAAGACCAGGCCGGGCGACCAAAAACTCTTGACGCGTTTTGAGCTCCATAGTCGCTTCCACCGCGTCCTCTGGCCCACTGGGTGACGATTCGAATCGATTCTCGCGGTGTTTGAGTAGGGCCTAAGCCAACACGCTGTGAGTGGGTGGATTAGCCGCGGGGCCGGCGGCATGGAGGGGCGCACTCGAGTCGAGCACCGCGATGACTCCATGAAGCGACGAGCCGACCTGTGCCACTCCACCGCGAGTCCCACCCACTCGATCGCGGCTTTAAAGACACTATTACAGGTAAATCGGTGCAGGGAGTACCGAGTACTTGTGAACCAGGAGTGGCAGGATAATCTCGGGACGTATCACACTGTAGTGCAGGCAGACGCCGTCGGGGAAGTCCTGCGGCCCACTGTGGCCCCGCAAATCTCACCGGTTACGAGATATAGACACCTGTATTTATTTTAGCGGGTCACGACGGCTTAGGAGCGGCTCACTTTTCTCATCTCTAGTGTGTAGCCCGCCGCAGGTTTCTTTGGACAAGAGCTGTCTTTGAACTCGATCTCCTTGTGCTCCGCCAGGATGGACGCAACCCACGACGAGCCGCAGCAGGCGCTGGAGCTGGTGGCGTCGCCGCTGTACCCGCGTCCCGTGGATCAGCAGCAGCAGCAGCAGCAGCAGCAGCAGCAGCAGCAGCAGCAGCAGCAGCAGCAGCAGCAGCAGCAGCAGCAGCAGCAGCAGCAGCAGCAGCAGCAGCAGCAGCAGCAACAGCAGCATCATCATCAACAACAACAGCCTCAGCACGAGCAGCACGAGCAACACGTACATCCTCACGACGTGCACGTCCACGCGCCCGAGCACCACGACCTGCATCTGCACCATCTGCAGCACCCGCACGCTGAGCTGGTGCCTCATCATGTAGCCCACCACGTGGCCCACCCCGTGGCCCACCCCGTAGCCCACCACGTAGCCCACCCCGTAGCCCACCACGTAGCCCACCCCGTAGCCCACCCCGTGGCCCACCACCAGACATACGAAGCCACCCACCTCCTGTCGCACCCGGCGCACCCGCACCCCGTGCACGGCGTGCACCCCGTGCACGCCAACGGCCACCTCAACGGCCTCCACAACGGGCACCTCACGGTGCACCACACGCACACCACCACGGTGTACAGCACGGGCAACGCGGCGGCCGCGTCCACCACGTCCGCCGCCGCGCTCTACGACGGCTACGAGCAGCCCTGGCACCTGCTGCCCCCGGACTACGTCGCCGGCGGCGAGGAGGACCTCCGGTAAGTCACTTTCTCATACAGGGGTGTGGTTGCGTGCGGCGGCGACAGATGGCGCTGCCGGCAGGGAGGGGAGACCACTGGAGCGCGGGGTATCTACATAACAGTGGAGGCGGAGCAGGCGAGCAGGCTTCTTCCCTCCTTCCGCACCACTCCGGGGTCGCGGCTTGGTCCGTGGGGTCGCCTCGGGTCGCGAAGTGCTACCTAAGTCTGGCAACCAGACTGAAAAAAAGAAAAAGAAAAACCCCATTGCAAGACATAATGACAAGCCACGTACTTCAATTCAAAAATAATTTCGTAAATTTTTGCAAGAGAAAGGTCATTTGGTGCAGGACCGATCTCCGAACCGGAAGTGAGTGTGGTGCTTTCCCGTGTTCTGCCTCCCATCTAACCGCCGCCGGCGAGTGAAGCTCAAGCACGTGTAGCCACGGCGCAGAGAGGCATCCACCAAGGGAGTGGCGGCCGCGGCGAGGCGTCCTCCCTCCGGCCGTGGAGCCCTTGGAGGGCGTCATTCAGCACCAAGGCGGCACGGCGCGGCGTCGGGACGGTCCGGGACTCCAGCCCGGGGCTCCAGCGGCACCGCGCCGCGCTCCACCCGACCGGAGGTCGCAATTCCGGACCGGATCCGTCCGGCCTCCTTCCGGTCGGCCGCGCGGCGCGCGCCGTGGCCGCGGGTCCGCCGACGAGCCGACCAGGGAAGGCAGGCCTGTGGCCGGCCACGCACCCAGCACACAGTGGGCCAGAAGACCGATGCAGGCGGCCAAAATTCTGGATGCGTTATTGTGAGCTCCAGAGTCGCTAAATAGGGACTCGAACCGAATGTGTGACCCCACCAATGGATTGCTCTCCGAACGAGGAATCCTTGGTGGGGTCACACGTTTCGGTTCGAGTCCCACTTAGCGTCTCTGGAGCTCAAAGCGCGTCTAGAGTTGTGGCCGCCTGCGTCGGTCTTCTGGCCCACTGTGCAGCACACCCCATGTGCGTCATTATCCTCGATGTAACGCGCGTTAACTCCAAACCACCGCCTTTGAATGGGGCCACCCCCGCCCCGCCCTGCGAGGCGCTCCTGTGTTTGGACGCGTCACGGCTCCACGGCGATGGAATCTGTTTTCATCCACTTTTTCGTGAAAGCCGATTCGGGGCCAAGCTGCACGCCGGACCTGCGGGGCGTGGGGGCCCAACTCGGGGGCGCGGGGCGGGGATGCCAAAAGCCGCACGCATTGTGAAAGCGCCCCCACCTCCCCTTTACATTGTCCTTGTTGTTTCGTAATAACTATACCACCGCCGCCACTGTGTGGTGTGTGATGTGTGTGTGTGTGTGTGTGTGTGTGTGTGAGCGCGCGCGTGTGAGCAGAGATCAGCACACAGTGAGCTAGGCGTCGTCGCTGACAGCTACATGTGTATTCGGAGGATCACGACGACGACGAGGCCGGCTTTGTTTCGCGGCCTCCATCGCGCTGCTGTCCGTCGGCGACCCGCAGCACGGCGCAGCATGGCGTCGTCGTGGCGCCCTGATTACAAAACCGCGGCCCCGCGGACAAAGTATAAGGTGTGCGATAGAGGCGCCGCCGCAAGCGAAGGATCGCCGTGGTGGCCCCGCCCCACCCCACCCCACCCCGCCCCGCCCAGACCGGTCACCTCACTATCGGGGCCCCGGTCGGCCGCCACCGCCGCCCCCGTGGCCAGCCGATAGATAGATAGATGGATAGATAGATAATGGCGTCCTGCCGTGACGGCCCAGTGCGCTTGTGGCGAACTACACCGTGAGCCGCAGCAAGTGGCGTCCAAGTTGAGTGCCAGACCGCACTTGCGTAGAGTAGGCGTGAAACGCCAGGTGCAGTGCGCGCGCTTATAGATATCGTGTCGTACTACAGTATGTCACAAGGACCACTCATTTCGGCATGAATCGCAACATGTACCGCCGCCAAAGATAGATTTGTTGGATTTGTTGTTTTTTTTTATTTCGGTCCGGACGATGCCGGTGAAGGTGTTGCTGATGGTCTTGGCACATCCGGCGCGCGAAGCGGGAAGGTGGTCGAGTTTCCCCGCTGTGGCCCCCAGAGTGCCCGGCCCGACAGTCGCAGGGCGATGGGTGTTGGGGTCAGCGACGCCGTGTGTGGCCGCACGACGCACCACATGGCTGGCCTAGGCTGGCCCCGGTCGCACACGCACACAGACGCACGCACATAGACGCACACAGTCGCTCACACACAGCGTTTTCTTCAATGAAAGTCGCACTTTCTTCCTTCCTGATGTCGCAATCGACTCATTCATACTTCGCGCGCAATGAACCGAGAGAGTAAGTGTTGTACTACTCCTGTATGTGTGTGTATGTGTGTGTGTGTGTGTGTGTGTGTGTGTGTGTGTGTGTGTGTGCGCGCGCGCATGCGTGCGTGTGCGTGCGTGTTGTAGAATCGCGACAACTTTGCGCATTCATCATGTCAAATGCAACTCATAACACGACGGTCCCGACGGTCCCGGAAGGGAAGTAATATTCGCATGAATGGAAGTGAAACGCCGTGGGGTTGGCGGAACTGCCGTGGCGGCGTGTTGGCGGCCGTGCGGTGGCAGCATTGACGAGTCGCGCCATTTTCCGACCGCGTGACTGCCAATAATGATGGCAGCGCGCGCTTTAAAACTTCCTTCCCCGCCCGGTATAATCTCACTTTAAACGCACTTATTCCGAGTGACTAAACAGACTTGATGTGCCACCCTTTTCTCACGTGTCGCTACACGTCGCCACTCGCGCACAATGGGGCCCGGGCAGCCACCCAGCGCGACGGCGCAGCGGGGAAGGGAGAGAGAGAGAGAGAGAGAGAGAGAGAGAGAGAGAGAGAGAGAGAGAGAGAGAGAGAGAGAGAGAGAGAGAGAGAGAGAGAGAGAGAGAGAGAGAGAGAGAGAGAGAGAGAGCTTTGTCTGATTTGGAATAAGATCCGGTCTGCTTCCGTTTGAGTCGGCCCGAGGATGAGCCGGGGCCTTACTGATGTGACGGACCTAAACCGGATGACGGCGAGGGGAGTCCGTCGGTGAAGTGCACGTCGCCGAGGTTCGAAGAACACGCCTGGCCGGCAGTATGAGAAATATGGCGGTGGAATGAAGACTATATTCGCTGCATCCACTTCCATCCCTCTAAAAGGACCGGCCCAGAGTGGGTCAGAAGAAGACCGTTTAGACGGCCAAAATCCCGGACACTTTTAGAGCTCCAGAGTCGCTAAATGGGTCTCGAATCGAACGTGTGACCGCACCAATCGATTCCTCGGACTTCCGGTGCAGTTGTTGTTTTTTGTTGTTTTTTTTCTTCGAGGGATCGAAGCGTAAATCTAGTGAAAAAGTCTACCATACGATTCTATTAGGAGGCGACATTGATCACGCCCGGTCCAGATACAAAACATTTCGGAGTCAGTATTCGAACCCGAGCCGCCGCCGCCGCCACCATCGCAGCCTTCGCGGACGTGTGCCGCGGCCGGGCGCGCGTGGACGACTCAGCGGCGCAGCAGGGGACGAGAGCACAGTGGGACAGTGGAGCACGCCGTCGAACGGCGGCCGAGGCGGCGGAAGTCGGCCGTTGGCGATGCCATTCAGTTGACGGAAGCACAATCGGATGAAACCGCAAAATGCGGCGAATTGCAGCAGGGACCTGCGGGGCGGGGCGGGGCGGGGTGGGGCGTGGCGAGCTCATAAAATACAAACAAGGACCCAGCCTGAAAGGGGGCTGAACGGAACGGGCCGGTGCTGGACGTGGTGCAGCAGCAGGGTGTTGTCAAATGAGGATGAGATGGGGGACCAGGGGGGGACCGCCCGGGGCGGCGTGGGGTCGGCCGGGGGCGTGCGTACCCCCCCACCCCCTTTCCCCGCACCGCACCCCGTTCACCCTCACCTGGCCGACGGGCTGCTCCGCCAGGTGAGCGAGAGGGCCGCGCGCGCCGGGTAATTTAAATGGTGCCGTGCTCGCCGAGCTCCGCGCGGGGCCATAACCAGCCGGCGAGAGCTTCTTGTTGCTCTTGTTGTTGTTGCGCGTGTGCGCACGCTGCACGCAGGAGGAGGTGAGGAAAGGGTGGACGTAAATGGCAAAGTCATCATCACCCTGCTAGCAGCTGCACTCTGGAAAGTAAAATGAGCAGTGTGTAATTTTTTAAAAATTTTTCTTCGCGGTATCGCGGCATCATGCGGCGCGTTCAAGAGAGCCGAGCCGCACCTCGTCCAGTGGCCACGTATATAGGGATCCGGCTGGAACGACTTCTCCAGTGACTCGCCTTGTGAGGATCCCATCCCCCGTTTCCTCCTCCAGGGCTATCAATGTCCTCCACACAGGACACCGCGCCGCAGCGTCCCCGCCGGCCGGCCGCACAGTGGGCCCGCCGTGGACCCGCCCTGGGCCCGCCGGGCCCCGCGGCGGACACAAAGTCGTGTGTTTCCGGGGCCGGAAGTATCTATGAAGTATAGGCGGGCCCCGCCGCGCCGCACGGCCCGCTCGCCTAAATGGGAATTTATTTGTGTCGTTGACGGGGGCGTGGCGTGGCGTGGCGCGGCGCGGCGTGGCGCGGCGTGGCCGGGTGAGGGGATTAGCCCGGACGGGAAGCACTTCCCCCTGGCAGGCCGAAGAGGAGTCCTTTCGGAATGCAGGGGATGATTCGCTGAATGTGGATGGCGCAAGGCGGGGCTGGCTGCCTGCCGCTGCCCTGCAGGACGACTGCTCCCAACAGGCGATCTGTCTGTCTCTCTCACCCCGCTGCGGAACGCCCTCCAGTGAGTGTGTGTGAGAGGGAGAGAGAGAGAGAGAGAGAGAGAGAGAGAGAGAGAGAGAGAGAGAGAGAGAGAGAGAGAGAGAGAGAGCGAGAGCGAGCGACGATTCGGAATCAGCGCGCGCGGGCCGGCACGGCGCGTGACGCGTTGGGTCGTGCCCATTGTGCCGCATTGGCTGCAGAAGAGAGACGTGTTCGAAGTCGCTACTCGCACGGGCACACGGCGTGGCGCGGCGTGGCGTTCCGCGCGCTGGCCGGGGATCATCCTGATGGAAGAGCCCGTCGGGCATTAAGAGTAGGGAGGGAAACTTTTACGGAAAACCGTCGTCGCCCCCTTGGCCGCTGCCTCTGGTCCTTCTGGTGTGTTGCACAGTGGGACAGGAGAACGTTGAGGCGGCCAAAATTCTAGACGCGTTTTGAGCTGCAGAGTCGCTAAATGGGACTCGAATCGAACGTGTGACCCGAGTGGGACCCCAGCAACGGATTGCTCTCCGAAGGAGGAATGCGTTGGTGGGGTCATGCGTTCGGTTTGAGTCCCATTAAGCGACTCGGAACCTCAAAACGCGTCTATGTGCGCACACTTGCGTTTGCGGAGTCCGCACTCGCGGCTTATCAGTCAGGCTGAGATTCGATTCGCGTCGCGCTCCACCTTATCCATCACCGCAACCTTCTGCAACGGAACGTGCGAGCGGGGAAAAAAAAAATAAAAATAAACGCGGACGGCGAGATACATGGGAAAAATATTAGTACGTATCGTCATTGTTTTTGGCGCCGTGCGTCGGCAGGTTCGCCGAAATCACTGCCGCGCGCGCTCGCAGATAAGATTGGCGTCACTTTGGCGACGAGTGCTGTGCGTTCAAAGGACTATCACTGGGCAATTGCAGAGACCGGTGGTGGTGGTGGTGGCGTGGAAGTGATGGTAGTTGTTCATGTTGTTGTTGTTGTTTGTCAAGGTGAAAGGCTCCCGCCCCTTTCTCCTTCCGTGTGCCGTCGTCTGGCCGACCCGCGGAACGATTCCATTAACCAAGTTCAGGGCGGGACGAGTACGGCCCGACGGCCTCCACGAAGGCCTCCGCGGAGACTCTCCGCCTGCCACCTGCCTCGTTCCCATGGGGCCGATGACACCGTCTGCACCGTCGCGGCCGCCACTGGGAAACGGCTGAACAGTGTGACGTGGTCGCTCTATGTCAGACAGAGAGGTGCCTGTCTCGCTCTCTCTCTGGGCAGGGTTGTTAACGTTAATCTCAAAATTAACGCGTTAAGGTTAATGCGAGCGCATTAACTTAACGCGTTAACGTTAACTCGAAATTGACAATTTAACGCGTTAACGTTAACGTTAATTAACGATTAACGGCGTTGCCGTAACGCCGTTAATCGTTAAATTAACGTTAACAACCCTGGAAGACGGACACCGGACACGCGGACGGGGACCGTCTCTAACACTGACGTTTAAAAAAAAATAATTCCCGGGCCGATCGCGCATGAATTCCTTCGTAAACGAATTCACGGCGTTTCGCGTTAAGTGCATCCATTAACTTAACGCGTTAACGTTAATGATCCGGACATATTTTAACGCGTTAACGTTAAATAACGGTTAACGGCGTTACCGTAACGCCGTTAATCGTTAAATTAACGTCAACAACCCTGTCCCTGGGTGTCCGGTCAGAGACAGCGCGACAAAGCGTAGGAATGGGACTGCTCCTCGGACTGCTCGGGCTCGCGGGCCGTCGCACATAGTGGGGCGCAGGCGGCCGAAACCCTAGACGGGTTTTGAGCTCCAGAGTCGCTACATGGGACTCGAACCGAACGTGTGACCCCACCAATGGATTGCTCTCCGAACGAAGAATCCCTTGGCGGGGAGCGCGGAGTCGCCGAGACGAGCGACTCGTCTTTTCGTTCTTGGCCGTTTGGAATCCGGCGGCGCGCGCTGCTGCTGCTCGGCAAAGTAGTTCCACTACAGGAGCAGCGGGCGGCGGCGTCTTGTTATCGTGGCGGGAAATGAGGTCTTCCCGGTGACATGCACCCCGCCCATTAGCCAGGCACGCCAGCGGAGGGAGAGAGAGAGAGAGAGAGAGAGAGAGAGAGAGAGAGAGAGAGAGAGAGAGAGAGAGAGAGAGAGAGAGAGAGAGAGAGAGAGAGAGAGAGAGAGAGAGAGAGAGAGAGAGAGAGAGGGAGAGAAGGGGGAGGGGCGGGGGGAAACAGCGGGGCGGCGGTGGAGGGTAGGGCGCCGAGGGCGCGCCACTCACCAGCTCTCGTGACTCCAATCAGGATTTTTACTCGGCATTTGAGTGTTTGTTTTCCCAGCGAGGAGTGCCGACTGGCGCGGCGTGGCGTGGCGCTCCGCCCCGCTCCCCGGCCCCGCGCACCTGGCCGAGGCACCCGCGGCTCCCAGAGGGCACGACGGTGCAGGGCAGGGCGGCAGCGCACCGACGAGGGTCGATCCGTTTCAATGTCTCTCGGCGAGAGGATCGCTGCGGAGCATTGCGAGCCGCCCGGCCCAGGCGATTCCGTGGAGAGTCGCGCCGTCTCTCTCGCAGCCCCGCGCAACGCCCCGTGAGTGCGACAGAGACGGGGCGACGACTCATCCATCCGCAGAGCGCGGGCACGGCGCCGAGGTGTACTACCCGCTCACGTCACTCGGTATCGCGTCCCGGATTGATACCCGGAGCGTGACGGGACAAGGCGGACCATCCAACATATTTTTTGGCGTGATTCTCCCGGAACACGTCAGACAGGGAGACAGGCGAGGCGTCGGGCCGTCGCGCTTCGGGCGCCGCGTCGCCGTCCGCGTCCGCCTTCGAGACGCCGGTTCGCACCGCACAGCGAACCGATTCCGAGAGTCGTTTTCCTCGTGCTGTCTCTCTCGCCCCTACACGGGACACCCCACAAGTGCGAGACAGACAGAGCGACGAAAAAGACTGTCGAAAGACAGTTTGGAGCGGACGACGTTTGTGTTTGCTGTGTTTGTTTCTCTGGAAAGCGGCTTCTGCGTTCCGCTGCCGTCTGATTCCGAACACTGCTTCGTCGCTCTGTCTCTCTCGCACCCC
This sequence comes from Stenchaetothrips biformis, assembly GCA_030522485.1. Lineage (NCBI taxonomy): Eukaryota > Metazoa > Arthropoda > Insecta > Thysanoptera > Thripidae > Stenchaetothrips > Stenchaetothrips biformis. The sequence goes on along the minus strand of CM060092.1, from coordinate 17,360,331 downwards.
TACGGACCGTCCCATGAGTGCGAGAGAGACAGAGCGACGAAAGCAGTGCTCGGAATCAGACGGCTGCGTTCCGGCGGCGGCGTCGCTCCCACGCTCCGGCGCTCGCTCGGCCCGCGCTGCAAGGAACCTCGCATCTCCTAGGCCGCGTTGCTGCAGTTGGCTGGCTTCTGCGTGGCCCAGCCGGCGCGCAGGTAGGGTAGGGCCAGTGGGCCAGAGCGATGACCGCGGCTGCATACCCGCACTGGACTCTGTTCCCTCCCCCACGGATTAGCAGATTCTCTCTCTCTCTCTCTCTCTCTCTCTCTCTCTCTCTCTCTCTCTCTCTCTCTCTCTCTCTCTCTCTCTCTCTCTCTCTCTCTCTCTCTCTCTCTCTCTCTCTCTCTCTCTCTCTCTCTCTTTCTCCCCTCAACAAAGCTAAACAAAGCCCTAGCGTCTTGTGCTGTCTGGCATCGGCGATTGTCAAAAGAGCGAAAAGGCGACGAGAGCTTTACGACCCCCTGCTCTCTCTCTTTCTCTCTCTCTCTCTCTCTCTCTCTCTCTCTCTCTCTCTCTCTCTCTCTCTCTCTCTCTCTCTCTCTCTCTCTCTCTCTCTCTCTCTCTCTCTCCATCGCTCTTATTAGCGGTACTGTTTATGGCTGCACCTGTGCGCTCTCAAGGTGACACTCGGCTGTCGTGGACGACGGCATCCTCTGGACGACGCCGTCCTGGACAAGACGTGTCCCGGCCGTTCTCACGGTTCGCCTAGCCCGGCCCGCGCTGCGCCGCGCTGCCGGAGTCGTCGCTCTGTCTCTCTCGCACTCTTGGGGCGCTCCGCACGGGTGCGAGAGAGACGGAGAGACCGCGCATTGGCACGCCGAGGTGCGAATCACGGCGGAGGAATGCAGCGTGTAAAGCGCTTCGAGTCGGCCCTGCGAGGTGTCGCGAGTTCCCACCGTAGACTTCAATTGTTTTTATTGCTAGTCAAAGGTGCGAACTTGTCGTCTGTATAAGCATGCGCTGCGCTAGGCCGCTAGGCCACACGTGCTGAGGCCGACATAATTTCGGAAAAGAAATTCACTGCGGACGTAGGCCAGCAGACCGTTGAGGCGGCCGAAATTCCGGACGCGCTAAATGGGACTCGAAATGAACGTGTGACCCCACCAATGGATCGCTGTCCAAGCGAGGAGTCCATTGGTGGGGGTCAACCGTTCGATTCGCGTCCCATTTGTCGACTCTGACGCTCAAAACGCTCCTAGGCGGTCTGCCGGCCCACTGTACGGGGCTTTCTCCTCCCCGCTCTCGGGCGTGTCTGCGGCGCAGTGTAGGGCCCGGGTACTCGTCGGCGGTCGGCCCTTTGGTGTTGCTGCGCCACTGTAATCCAGGTAGCCGCTGGCCGGTCACGTCCACGATGTCCACGACGAACACCGCGGGGCTCCGCACAGTGGGCCCGGCGGGCCGGGCTGGGGGCTCTAACAACCCGACGCTGCTGAGAAGCTCTTCGCCGTCGAGCAGCTCTCCGCTCTCCACCACGACGCACAGTGGGCCAGAAGACCGCTGGAGGCAGTCAAAATCCCGAACGCGGCGTTTTGAGCTCCAGAGTCGCTAAATGAGACTCAAACCGAACGTGTGACCTCACGTATGGATATTGCTTTTCGAAGGAGGGATCCATTGGTGATGACACATGTTCGGTTAGGTTCGAGTGCTACTTAGCGACTCTGGAGCTCAAAACGCGTCAAGAGTTTTGGCCGCATGCGCCTGTTTTCTGGTCCACTGTGCGACGTTCGAGGGGCTCGCCAGGACCTAGCCCCTTCCAGGACCTCTCTCCAGCTGAATCTTGAGAGAGTGACAGACAGACAGACGGACACGGACACACACTGTAAAGTGCGCTCTCGAGACAAAGCGGGCGTGTCGGGCAGTGTACCGTGCGTGTACGCGGATAATGTTAGGTAAGCATTCGGGGGATGAGTAAGTGTAGTGTGGTAGTTGCGAGATGGGGCGGGGAGGGGAGGTCCGGGCAGGCCGGCTGTGATACCGCGGTGACTTTGGAAGGGGAGTGCTCTGCCGCGCCGCGCCGCACCGCACCGCACCGCGAGCAGCTGGAATGGATGGGGGACGAGGAGTCCACGGCTTCGCGTGGAGAGGGAATACTCGACCAGTAAAGCTCCCCGACAGCGCCATGGTTACATTGGTTATCTCGCAGGCTGTGGGTGTACAGTCCCGCACAGAAAGTTCGCGACCGTACACTTCACGAACATGAACACTCTTAATTTAAAAAAAAAAAAAACCGCACGAACGGTTTTGATCACATATGGGGCGCAAACCGTTACCAGGTTCGTTATACGAAGAACAAGTCCGTAAATTACGAAGTATTTTCTTTGTGAGCTTACGCATGTACAAAATGACAACGCTGTTATGGCAAGCCACGTTTCTTTGGAAGACCTGAAGTAGTTTGCAAGGTTTTGGGAGTTTTGCTGAGTTGAGATTCCTCATTAGCGCGTGACGTATGTTTTTTAGCCGATGACACCATCACAAAATCGAAAATTAACATAACCATTTTGTTTTTGTTTTTTTCAAATATTTATTCTAATTGAATAGGCCTTGGGGAGATGACCCGCTGAAGGGGTCGTTGACAGAGGGAAATGACATTGGCCGCGTGCATTGCATGCCGAACCCAAAGAGCTCGGAATTAATCCTTCCAACTCCCGCCGAGCTTCGTGTTTGCCGCGGCGGTCGGCGGCGCGCGTCCGAAACCGGGACGCACTCCTCACAGTGGGTCAGAAGACCGTCGAGGCGGCCAAAATCTCGGACACCTTCTGAGCTCTAGAGTCGCTAAATGGGACTTGAATCGAGCGTGTGACCCCACCAATGGATTGCTCTCCAAACGAGGAATCCATTGGTGGGGTCACCACGTTCGATTCGAGTTCCATTTAGCGACTCTGGAGCTCAAAACGCGTTTCGAATTTCGGCCGCCTCAACGGTCTTCTGAACCACTGTGCTCCTCGTCGTGCACCTTTCTCCCGCCCCAAGGCCGCCATGGAGGCCAGGAGCCGAGTGATTCAGAAGGAGTCGCCCCGTCTCTGTCGCACTCATGGGGCTCTCCATGAGGGTGCGAGAGAGACGGAGCGACGACTGTCTTCGCCTCCGCGGCGGCCTTCTCCGGTTCGTCACCGAGCCGTCAGGGAACCGCCGTCGTCCGCGACGCTGGGGCGCCCGGCGCGGCGCGGGAGGGGTGACCTACATTTCGCGTGCCACTGTCAGATATTTCTTTCCTGAGTAGTCGGGTGCTCGTGGAGGATAGCATGGCATGTCGCCCCAACGGCCAGCACTCTGATACCGCCCCTCCCGCCATGCCCACACTAGCCCCCCCCCCCTGCCGTTCCGGCTGATGGGCCCTCTTAATAGCGCACTTTGCCGCTGTCTAGGAAAATCAATAGATTGACAAAGCGGCCGGCGCGCGCTGTCCGCGGCGTCCGGCCTGGCCTTGGGCCTGGAGGGTGGGAAGGGCCTAGCCTCACAGCGTGGAGCGGTGCACAGTGGGGCAGGCGGCCAAAACTCTAGACGCGTTTTGAGCTCCAGAGTCGCTAAATGGGACTCGAACGGAGCGTGTGACCCCACTAATGGATTCCTCGTCCGGATAGCAATTCATTGGTGGGGTCACAAGTTCGGTTCGAGTCCCATTTACGAGCGACTTTGGAGCTCAACAAAACGCGTCCGGAATTTTGACCGCCTCCAACTGACCCACTGTGCGGTGGCGGTCCCGGCTGCTCGCTCCGACTCGCGGTTTTCCTTTCCCTTCGCGAAGCCCTTCCGTCGCGGAGCGGGTGGAGGGTGGGCTACCAACGAGGTCGTCGGGAAAGAGGTCTCTCCGCACAGCGCACCGCAATCCGGCCTCGGAAGCACAAGGAGCAGCGGCGGCGAGAAAGACAGAGAAGCAGCAGCGCGCAAAAGGTGCTCTGGTCCAGCGGAGAGCCCTTTACCCGCGTCCCGGCCTTAGCACCTCTTGCCCCACGCCCCCGCGCCGCGCCGCGCCGCCCCTCCGCGCGGGCCGCCCCCCACTCCTCCCTCCAGCAGCGGCGCGGCGGCGCCCAATGGCAGCACGCGGGGCGGCCGCTGCGCCGCCATTGGCCGCACGAGTGCGGAGGGGTGGGGGGCGGCGAGGGCGAGGACGCCGCCCTTCAGAGCTACTCATGTCCCCTCCAGGCCGCTGGCTGCAGCCCCACCAGGCCGGGGCCTGGCCGGGGCATCAAGGCGATGAGGACCGCGATGGAGCATGCGCGCCTTGTCCACCGCACGCCGCGGCCCGCCGAGCGAGCGAGACGGACGGCGGCGGGGAGGCGCGCCGAGCTCGCGCCCCGAGTACCAATGTGGCGTGGAATCGATGGCCCTCCATCGGGGTAGTTGCCGGAGCAAGCGAGGGAGAGGGAGGGGGAGAGAGAGAGAGAGAGAGAGAGAGAGAGAGAGAGAGAGAGAGAGAGAGAGAGAGAGAGAGAGAGAGAGAGAGAGAGAGAGAGAGAGAGAGAGAGAGAGAGAGAGAGAGAGAGAGAGAGAGAGAGAGAGAGAGAGAGCGACGAGGGCCGGCTGGCGGCACGCCGAGGCGGCGCGGCCAGAACCAGGCAGAAAGGGAGACGTGGTGAATGAGGAAGGTAAAGAGATAGAAGTGGGGGTCGTCGAGAAGAGGTGTTGGAGAGTGCTTCCAAGGGGAGGGGGTGTGGCGTGGAGTTGGACTCTAGCGCGTTCGAGAGCCAGCCCGCGCCGCGCCGCATAGAGAGACCGGACGCGAGCGACGCCGAACGCGACGCCGACCGCGACGCGCGACCACGCCACCGCGACAACGCGACGCTCGCGCCGACGCCTGGAGTGCGAGCATGCGGCGGACGCCCCGGGATACTTGTTCACCACCATGACAAGGATAGCCTCGCCGACGGATAGCTGTTCGCCCCGCGTCGCTGCGCGGTGACCCTCCGGACTGTGCCCACTGTGCGCGTGTTGGTGTGTGTGTGTGTGTGTGTGCGTCTGGCGCGCGGGTGTGAGCCCACCCGTCACGCTGAAGCTGGAGAAGCCGACCTGGAGGACGGGCTCTGGCCCGGGCCCTGGTGCGCGGCCCGCCGCGACCATGTCCGAGAGCAAGAACCGCGGGCCCCTGCCCCGCTCCGGCCTGCCTCCGGGGCTGGCGTCGGGGCTGGCCTCCGGGCTGGCCTCCGGGCTGGCCTCGGCCGGCCTGCCGCCGTCCCTGCTCGCCCTGTACCAGGGCCTTCCTGGATTCATGCCGCCCTGGTACCCCGCGCTGCTGCCCGCCTGGTGCGGCCCTGCCCTGCGCTCCGCGCTCCCCGGGTCAGTATCCGCATCCACGGCCTTCTTTGGCACCCATGACGCGTGCGTGTTTTCGACGCGATAAGACCGCCGCTGTCACCTGGCCGTCCGTCCGCTGGGATGATCCTCGCAGTCCACCCGCATCCGGCCGACAGTGGGCCAGGCGGTCAAAATCCTCAACGCGTTTTGAGCTCCAGAGTCGCTAAATGGGACTAGAACCGAACGTGTGACCCCACCAAGCTCTCCGAAAGGGGAAAATCATTGGTGGGGTCGTAACGGTCGGTTCGAGTCCCATTTAGCGACTCTGGAGCTCAAAACGCTTCTAGAGTTTTGGCCGCCGGCGCCGGTCTTCTGGCCCACTGTGCAGTGTAGGGCCGCCGAAGCCTGCCAGCATTATCAGAGCGGCTGTATAATGAACAATGCGCCGATAGGCCGCGGAGCCGTGAAAGGCTCGCTGCGGTCAGCGAGGACGACGATGACGCCTCGTCATACGACGTCTTTGTCTCGTTCGTTTGAATACGACTTCACACTCATTTGAACATGGATGCCAACATTCAAACAAATGTGACATCATAGTCGAAGGAACGTGGCAAAATTCGCATACTAAACGAATATGAAACGTTATTTGTTGAATAACAGTGGTGTCTTGCTGGCGAAAAAAAAATAGGCAGTCTTCCCATCTTTTCCGTTTAGGACGGATCAAATCTATAGCAGCATGCTCACCGAGGACCGCAGGGAAGGCGTCAGCATCGCGTCAGCAGGATCATAGCCACGGTCAAAGCCCTGCTTTGGAACACGTTCACGTAGTAGTCTCCCTGTGCGCAGCTTGTGCGCGTAAAGTTGCACGCGTAGCCGAATCCATGCGCAACAACGCATTCGTGCAAAGCGACGTGCGAAAATTGATTCGAGCATTCTAAAAAGCAAGCTCAATTTCGTGCAAAAGCTTTTCACAAATAACCACATGTTACGCATTGTATGGCGCACAGCACGTATACGTTCTAGAGGAAGCGAAAAATTGACAAAAGTGAACCCCGTTTAGTGGTGACAACAACAACAACAACGACAACAACAACAGCCCACGTCGTGCCTCGCGGTGGACACTGATTGTGATGTTCGGCCGAGGGACGGCGAGGGCGTGGCGCTCCGGAAGCGCACCGCAGACGGGGTGGCGGGTGGCGGCCCTACACCAGCCCTACACTGCACAGTGGGCCAGAAGACCGGCGCAGGCGGCTAAAACTCCAGACGCGTTTTGAGCTCCAGAGTCGCTTAGTGGGAATCGAACCGAACGTGTGACCCCACCGTTGGATTCCTCGTTCGGAGAGCAATCCATTGGTGGGGTCACACGTTCGGTTCGAGTCCCATGTAGCGACTGGAGTTCACAATGCGGTTAGAGTTGTTTTGTCCGGCCGCGCCGGTCCTCCGGCCCACTGTGCCGTGGCGGCCCTGCCCGGCGCCCCATCGCGCCGCGCACACTTAGGGCGGGCCGCCGCCGTCCGACGTTCCGGTGATAAATATATGCTGCGGATGAAGGCGGCAATCGGCGGAATTAGCCTCGCGCGGGGCTCTTGTTCTTGTTTCAGTGCGGTTCTTTCTTTTGTTCTTGTTTGATATGCGTGGTTGTTGCTCTAGTTGTTGTTTGGCGTGGCGCGACGCGCGACGGGTGGATCAAATTTATGCATGGTTCGGCGGCCTCCGGCCCCCGGTCCGGCGCGCGGGGGCGTCGCGGGGGCGTCGCGGTGCACACCGACGGGCACTACGGGGGCGGCCGGATATTAGAATGGGCCGCTGGCGTGCCGAGTGGGAATCAATCCGTGCGACGCTTTCGTCGCTCCGACTCTGTCGCACTCCTGGGGCGTCCCGTACGGGTGCGAGAGAGACAGAGCGAGCCGTGCGCGGCATTGTAGTGGATGGCCTGGATAGGGCCCCGCGACGCGGGTCCCACGCGGCTGTGCAAACAGTCCACTGGTTGTCGCTGTCGGCGGGCAAGCGACAAGCTCGCAAACCTTCTTCTTCTTTTTTTTTCTCTCTTTTTTTGCTCGTTTTGGAACAGCGTCTCGCATCTCACGTCATGGCATGGCAGGCCGGCGACAAGCTCGGTTTGAAACCCACAAGGCCGAGTCCACGGCCGGCCTGGATGAGGAGTCCAAGGCCGTAAAGCACTCGAATGGAAGGACCGGTCCTGTTCCGCCCCATGCGTGCACCTTCCTTCCCAGGAAACCCAATCCGCCCCGCCCCGCCCCGCCCCGCGCTGGAAGAGGCAGAACGCCCCTGGGTCACGCCCCGCCACCCCGGGGGCCACCTGGGTCTCGGCCTGGGCCGGCGGGGCGGGGGTGGCCGCCCCTTCGGCGAAGTGACGTGATTCTTGACCCGAATCCCTGTTGGTGCAGGTCGTGGAGGGTGTCACCGTGGCCGCGGCACCCTGCGGCGGCACCTGCGACGCGGCCGCCGGTGATGGAGCACCGGAGTCCTTTACAGGTGGAGGACCCAAAGGACCCAAGCCGGAGTAAAAGCCGGAGGACGTGCGCGCCGCACCGCGCCGCGGATTTACCCCCGCGGGGGCGGCGGGGGGCGGCGGGGGGGCGGACCACCAATCCCAGTGCGTGCCCGCGCCGCGCTCCCGCTCCTCCTCCACGCCGCCCGGGCTATCGTCTCGGCGGGGCGCTGGAATGCTGCAGCACCGCGCCGCACAGTGGGCCGGAAGACCGGTGGAGGTGGCCAAAACTCGAGACGCGTTTTGAGCTCCAGAGTCGCAAAATGGGTCTCGAACCGAACGTGTGACCCCACCAGTGGATTCCTCGTTCGGAGAGCAATATATTGGTGGGGTCACACGTTCGGTTGGAGTCCTGGTTAGCGACTGCGGAGCTCAAACGCGTCTTGAGTTTTGGCCGCCTGCGCCGTTCTTCTGTCCCACTGTGCGCCGTAGGGGTCGGACCCTGGGCCTGGACCAGCTCGACCGGCCATGAAACATGAACACGGGCAGTGCACTGTCTCGGCGCTGCTGCGGCCGATGGGCACGTTCGATCGATTTAATCGCGCGCGACAGTCTTTCTCAGACTTGACAAATAGCAGTTTGTCGTCGTCGTTTCTGCGCAAAACCTCGAAAAAAGGCGACGAGATGAAAGAACTCGGAGGCCTTGGGGCGGCCAGCGTCGGGCGGTGTACCTAGAACAAACCCACGGACGTGACCGTCCATAAGCAAGGCCGGCAGTCCAACCCCAGCAACCACACGGCAGTGCTAGTGCTTGTGTGTCTTGAGTTCCTTTCCAATTATCTACCATCTCCGCGCGTGAACGCGGACAGATTTTCACGGACTTTGCGCATGAGTGTTTCATTAGCGTTGCTTCACGCCGCTGGTTCCCTCAGTACACACTTCAGTTTGTAGAGCAAAAAAGTAAGTGATTTGCGCGAAGTTTTATACCAGGGAGCTTACCGTCGCTAAGTGAGCTGGTGGATACGGCCATAAACACTGTGTTCATGGCTGTGTTGAAATACCGATTGTTGGACACTGTACTACTGTCCAGGCGCCAGAGCGGGGCCGCGGCTTCCCGGAGTCGTCCACCTGTCCCCAGCGTTTGAATCTCCGCGCGGCGAGGCGCCGCGGGGGCCTCGGGTTTGAGAGGGTGGAGGGGTAGAAGGCGAGGGGGGAGGGGGGGCGGACTTGCAAATCCCTGGCCTTCTTTGTCTCGTCACGTGCTCTCACGGCGATGACTCCTGTGTGTAGCACCAGCACATTTACTCTTACCTGCAGGTGCTATAATGTATCCTCGACCTGAAACCTATCGTGGTTGATGGCCCTGCGGACTGATTCCGAGAGTCTGTCTCTCTCGCACTCATGGCGCGGCCTGTATGGGGGCAGAGCGAGAGGGACACAGTAGTGACAAGCAGTGCAGAGCGAAGCCGGCCGAAAGCCGAGCGGGTCGTCGTCGTCGTCGTGTTATTGTCTCAACCGGAAAGCTTCTCCGAACCGAAGTGCGAAGGCACAGTGGGCCGGCTCGTTACGGCGGTGTAGTGTAGCGCTTGCTGTCCTTGTCCGGCGCGCCTTACCTGGCCGCGCGTGGGAGAGGGACGGAGCGACGCGGCGCGAACACCAGACAGCGTGGAGCCGGCCGGGACCAGGCGGTCTGACCTTCTTGCCCGCTCCTCCCTCCCCCCACCCCCCCCGGGCCCCACCGGCCGCTGTAAGCAGCTAATGCAGGCAGGTATAGGGTGGGACAGAAATCATAAACTTATCTCGCTTCTCTTCGCACGCTTTTGCCTTTCGGCCGAACCGCCAGGAATTCCTCACCTTAATTTTTTTTTTTTTTTTTTTTTTTAAATTTTTGAAGGTGGCGACTTTATGACCGGATTCGGATAACGGGGATAACGAAATCCTATGACACTTCGGACTCCTGTGCGATTCTCCTTGTCTCTTTCTCTCCGGACCGAAAAAGGGAAAGGGTCTTGATGGCGTGCCTCATTACGACAATTTATACGGTCAGCGTTAAAAGTCTTACCCGTTTTTTTTTTTTTTTGGTTTTTTTTTTTAAAATCCAGAATACGAAAATAGCAATTTTGATTTTTTTCAAAGCCCAAGGTTACAGCCTGAAGTGTAGGCATAAGGCAATACTTTGCACCTGTAAGGCGGAAAAAAATTAACCCTTTGCCCCTGCAAGTAGGCAATGTGCGCTACTATGAGGCCGAATGTAGATCCGCCCCTGCCCAAGCGGTTGGCTGGGCAAGTCCTAGTCGATCAGTTCGAAACTCGAGTCGAACTTGTTCCCCTAGCACTATACGAGCACGACGCGGACCTGCATGGCCTGGTCATAAAAACACGCGGCGTGGCCTGGCTACTCCACTAACTCCACCCCCACCCCGCGCGCCGCCCGTCCCTGTCCGCGCCCCCACCCCCGCGCGGAAGGACCGGTCGCTGCATGCAGGGCAACAGCCTCCTCCACCGCCACTGCCACTTCAGTTTGGAGTTGCTCCTCCTTTGAGGAAGGTCGTTGCTGCCGAGTGCAGTGCAGTCGGCGCGCCCTCCTGATGCACGCCTCGTCACGTCACGGCGTTCGTCCAGCGTAGCAGTGCCGCGTGACAGAGTGTAGTGTGTAGGATCAGTCTTCTTGCGATCGATATTCGTGTCTGCGAGGCCGTCACCATGTTCTACTTCGGCTTCCCGTTCTTCCCCAAATACGACGGGCTGACGCCGCTGGCCCTGCAGCTGACGAGCAGGTGAGCGGCGGCGCGTTGCTGACCGCGCGGCGCACAGTGGGCCAGACGACCGGGGCAGACGGTCGAAATTCTTAACGCGTTTCGAGCTCCAGAGTCGCTAAGTGGGACTCGAACGAAACGTGTGACCCTACCAGTGGGTTGCTCGCCGAACGGGGAATCCATTGGTGGGGTCACACGTTCGATTCGAGGCCTTACTGTGTGCGACCCCACCAACGGACTCAGTCCGCTGGCATTTCAGGGATGTGCTCGTGCTCTTGTGCTCATGTCGGATATTTGTCTGCGCAGGCTGCTGGACATGAAGGTGCCCCAAGGCCGCAGCGGGTTCCACATCAGCGACATCCTGGACCTCAACGACGCCAAGGTGGCTGAGGGCGACCACGCGTCGCAGCACCCCCTCGCCAATGGTCAGTATTTATTCGGTGACCCAAAAATAAGTGTTCGTCTTTGGAGCAGCCGTTCCGGTGTGCGTTTTGCACGCGTCCAACCCTCGTGCAATTTTTGTCAGAGTGTCAGAAACCTGTCTGAAATCCTGATCAAAATTCGCGCACCTCTGAAAACTTATTCTGATATTGATCGCTTGAGTTCCACAGAATGTCAGGCTAAGTTTTCAGTGTTCAGAGGTGCGCGAACTTCAATCAGGGTTCCAGACACGTTTCTGCCGTTCTGACAAAATTTACACCAGTAAACTCGGCGAACTGGTGATGAATAACTTGACAACGCGGTGTTGCAGGCTTGCCTCTGCTGATGGGCAACACGCCGCAGGACTTGGTGGCGGGGCTGTACGGCCACCACGCGCTGCTGGGCCACCCCCTGAGCGGGTCGGACCCCCTCGGGGGCGCCCTGCCCGGCCACCTCGGCCCCCTCGGCCCGCTGACGGCGCTGCACGGCGCGGCGCCGCCCAGGCCGTCGCCCTGGAGCCACGACACCCGGGACCAGCCCTCGCCGGCGTCCGACGCAGGTGAGTGCCGCGGCGGCGAGCACGACGGCCACCCCACAGTGCGGCAAAAGACCGCCGAGGCGGCCAAACGTCTAGACGCGTTTTGAGCTCCAGAGTCGCTAAATGGGACTCGAATCGAACGTGTGACCCCACCAATGGATTGCTCTCCGAACGAGGAATCCATTGGTGGGGTCACACGTTCGATTCGAGTCCCATTTAGCGACTCTGGAGCTCAAAAACGTGTCCGGGATTTTGGCCGCCTCGACGGTCTTCTGACCCACTGTGCAACCCTTCCGGGCGCCGCTCGACCCGTGAAATGGCTTTCGGATGCCAAATCCTATAAATTGCGAAGCAACGCGGCAAATCGGCGAGGGTGGCTGCGCCGAGGCTGCGCCGCCACTTGGCTCCCTGATCGCCGGGGCGTGGCGGCGCGGCGGCGCGCGCGGGCCGGCCGCTGGCCACCCACCCTCGGCGTCGTGGCCGCGGACCACCCCTCCCCCGAGTTAAGCCTGTCGGACAGCAAATATCCCGGCGACGCTGGCTGCTGGCTGTCGCTGGCTCTACTCCATCACCCCGCCGGGCCAAGGCGGGCCAAGGCGGGCCAAGCTGGGCCAAGCCGCCTCGGCCCCGAAATCCCCGATATATGAGACGCGGCGTAAAACTGCGAAACAAATGATTCTGCTGGGACGTGCAATGTAATGAAGCGATAAAGGCTCCGGCGGGACTGGCGGCGCTGCGGTCGTTAGCGCCCTCCCCTCCTCGGCGGCGTCCTCCCCCGCCGCGCGCCGCCGCCGCCGCCCTCCCCCGGGGCTTAGCCGGGATTCAATTAACGTCTCAATCGACTGCGTTAAACATACACTGATACTTTGGCCCGCAACACGCCCTCTTGGAATCGAATTAGGCGGCCGCGCGCGGCGGGGGGAGCACCCCGCCGACACCGTCACGTCCCCGTCGACGCCGCGCCAGACTGTTGTTGTCGATGTCGTTTTTCCGCTGGGTGAGGCTGGCTGCTTGTCGCCGCGTAGGTACATTCGAGTGCCTCTCGCCGCGAGGGTCCAGCACAGTGGGCCCGGCTGCCTGGCCCACTGTGTGGCGGTGCTGGGGCAGGGCTGGCAGGGCCCAACGGCAAGTAGTAGCCGCGCCTGAGCAAACGCAGCCAGCGTTAAAACTCCCCTCTCTTTGCTCTGCGCGGGGCGGCGCGGGGCGGCGCTGGCCGGGGCCCTCGGGTTTGCTCCCCGCTTGCGGCTATTGTCTTGAGCCCCCGTCTGTGTAGGTACTCGGCACGCCCCGAAATGGAAGAGTGGAAGAACGGGAAATGAGCGGGTAGTTGGTACTGGAGGCTGGAGCCTGGAGCCCGTTAGGCGGAACCTCGGCCATGACGCGCTCGCAAAGACTGATTCCGACAGTCGTTTTCGTCGCTCTGTCTCTCTCGCACTCATGGGCGTCCCGTATAGGTGCGAGAGAGACAGAGCGACGAACTCGACTCCTGGCCGCCACCGTCCTCATCGTCCTCGACTTCCGACCCTCGCGCTTGGAATGAAATTCCGGATGGGGTCGAGTCGCATCGCCACCTTGCGGGGGCCCACACTGCCGCCTGATTCCGAAGGGTCGTTCTGTCTCCCTCGCACCCGAGCCGGACGCCCCGTGAGTGCGAGAGAGACAGAGCGATCCTCTGCAGGACGAGGCGGCCGGCCTGCCGTACACCGGAAGCGGGGACAAAGCGGCCGGCTCACCTCCAGCTTCCTCGCTGTTGGCGTTGGCTCGCCCACCGTTGACTCTTCCTCGCCGTTCTCTCGCTCTCTCTCTCTCTCTCTCTCTCTCTCTCTCTCTCTCTCTCTCTCTCTCTCTCTCTCTCTCTCTCTCTCTCTCTCTCTCTCTCTCTCTCTCTCTCTCTCTCTCTCTCTCTCTCTCTCTCTCTCTCTCTCTCTCTCTCTCTCTCTCTCTCTCTCTCTCTCTCTCTCTCTCTCTCTCTCCTGAGAGGATGTCAGCGCAGTCAACAAGAGGACATCCGAGCCACAGAAAGAGGAGGAAGCGGCGGCATAGCTCAGCACGATCCGGGGTCCATGGTCCGGGGGAGGGAAAAGTAATCGTTCTCGCCCAATGCGACAAACCGTCCTGTTCCGTCTCAGGAACCGTTAAATCCTCAAGGCCAGTTTATGGGGTGCTGCGATGCGGTCTATATAGGTTCTGGGCTCTCTACGGCCCCCTGGAACCACTCAGTGCGCGGGGCCTGGAAACGACCTCGGGCGCGCGACCCCCTGGAAACCACCACGTGGCGAACGCGTTGCACAGTGGGTCAGAAGACCGTTGAGGCGGCCGAAATTCTAGACGCGTTTTCAGCTCCAGAGTCGCTAAATAGGACTCGAATCGAACGTGTGCAAACGAGGAATCCGTGGGTGGGGTCACACGATCGATTCGAGTCCCATTTAGCGACTCTGGAGCTCAAAATGTGTCCGCGGGCTTTTGGCCGCCTCAACGGTCCTCTGACCCACTGTGCGTTGCTTACGCGCGGCCCCCACTCGCGTATCGTCACCTTCGCTCCCCCTTCCCTCGGCGTGTGTGAATGTGAATCTGGAGCTGGGTGTGTTGGGAGGGGAGGCCGGCTGGAAAACACACATTACAAGCCCCGAACACACACTCGCCTCGCGGCATCATGGTGTCGCGTCACCCCGCGTCAAATGAAAGATGACAGTTGACATTCGCCTCACTCCTCCATCGCTCACCCCAGATTTTTTTCTCCTCATCAAGCAACTTGACTACTGGCATGGCGGCCCGCCCGTCCGTCCGTCCGGTCGCGGTCGACGCCGAGCGCGGCGGCAGCGGGCCGCACCGTGGGCCAGAAGGCCGGTGGAGGCGGTCAAAATCCCGGACGGTTTTGAGCTGAAGAGTGGCTAAATGGGACCCGAACCGAACGAGTGACCCCACCAATGGATTCCTCGTTTGAAGAGCAATCCATTGGTGGGGTCACACGTTTGGTTCGAGTCCTGCTTAGCGACTCTGGAGCTCAAAACGCGTGTAGGGTTTTGGCCGCGTCCAACCGTGAGCTGCAGTCTGCTGGTGGCGTGTTCGCGGCCGAGCTAACGACGCTCCTTTCCGCCAGTCGTCGTCGAGCGCCGTGCCTCCCACTCGTGCCAATCGATGGCGCCGTGTTAAGAGCATTTAGAGTGCCGGTGCGGGGCGCAGCACGCCACAGTGGGTCAGAAGACCGTTGAGGCGGCCAAAATCTCGGACACGTTTTGAGCTCCAGAGTCGCTAAATGGGACTGGAATCGAACGTGTAACCCCACCAATGGATTCCTCGTTTGGAGAGCAATCTATTGGTGGGGGTCACACGTTCGATTTAAGTCCCATTTAGCGACTCTGGAGCTGAAAATGCGTCTAGAATTTTGGCCGCCTCAACGGTCTTCTGACCCACCGTGCAGCACGCGTGGCACGGTCATGTTCAGCGTGGTACAGGTGTCCGGCCGCTGCTGTGCCGCCGGACGCCGAGGAGGGCAAGGCGGCAGCTGCACGGTGGCCGAGACGACGGCCATCTTGGCGGGGACGCGGCGCGGCGTTGGCCCACCATTGTGCGCCTGCCCGGGGCGTGGTGCGGACTTTCTTCCATCCGACAAAGATGAGCCTCAGATGGGCCGAATGCGTTTATAAACACGACTCGGTCCACGCGACGGCCATCGGCCATTGTCCGGCGGGACGGCCGCCACGGCGGCGGCCTCCGCGCGGAGGGTGCGCGCCCCGCCAAGAAGAAGGGGCCCTTTGTGGACGCGGTGCTGCGCGGCCTGTCAAATCGTGACGCGAGGTTCCGGCGTCACCGGGCCAGATTTCATTCTAAACAACCGCAAAGTTTGGCCTCGGCGGCGCGCTGCCCGACGGCGTCCTTTGCGGCCTTTCATCACGCTAACGCGAGGCAACGCGACGCGGCACGGGGCGTTGAGAAACGTCGCACAAATGGGAATCGGGTGGGACGGACTAGTTTTGAGTCGCACTGCGGGGGCAGCGCGTGGCTGTGTGTGTGTGTGTGTGGTCTGTCTGCGTTCGGTCAAAACAACCCCATGGATATTTGCACGCGCCACTCAGTGGGCCAGAAGACTGGTGGAGGCGGTCAAAATCCCCTGCGGGTTGTGAGCTCCGGAGTCGCTAAATGGGACTCGAGCCGAACGTGTGACCCCACTAACTCGGAGAGCAATCCATTAGTGGGGTGACACGTTCGGTTCGAGTCCCATTTAGCAATTCTGGAGCTCAAAACGCGTCTCGAGTTTTGGCCGCCTGCGCCGGTCTTCTGGCCCACTGTGCGTCGCTGCGCCCTCATTGGCCGAGACAGCACAGCCAGCCTGTCAGGCTGGAGGGGTGCACGGCGAGCACGGTGTCCCGCGCGAGGACTGCTGTCGAACATGTTGTGACGGCGACGCGCGGGATCGACAGCCACGCGGCCCGGCCAGGCCCGGCACGTCATGCAATGCAACGTCTGCCTCGGTTTGCTTCAGTGCAACGTTTTGCTTTTTTTTTTTTCCCCCGCTGCCGCTCCGCACCGTGCCACGCTATTATGCAGTCATAAAATAGTGATACCGGACGCGAAGCGCGCTGGCCGCATCCTCGGCGACCGCGAGCAGATCCAACTCGAAAGCGGTATTATATTTGGCGCTGCCGTCCGGCTTGTTGCCTGACTTGCCCGACTCGAGCGGATTAATGAAACCGCGATGACGTCTTCATGAGGTGCATTACAAGTAGCGGCGGGAAGAGTGGCTTTATTTTTTCCTTGCAGTGCACAGTGGGCCAGAAGACCGGCACAGGCGGCCAAAACTGTAGACGCGTTTTGAGATCCAGAGTCGCTAAATGGGACTCGAACGGAACGTTTGACGCCCACCTCGTTCGGAGAGCAATCCATTGAAGGGTAACACGTTTCGCTCGAGACCCATTCAGCGACTCTGGAACTCAAAACGCGTCTAGAACCTTGGCCGCCTGCGCCGGTCTTCTGGCCCACTGTGCATACTCCTCGCCATTGCCCCCCACTCTCTCTCCCCCAACGTACTTCGCCGCGCACTGCCAAGTTACTACAGCGAAGCAGATGCGGCAGCTGGGCCGCGCGATTCGACGAGCGGGCCTGTCGACCAATGAGACGCGCGGACACACACACACACACACACACACACACACACACACACACACACACACGCGCGCGCGCGCGCGCGGATACACAAAGGATACATTGCCAGGCGTGATAGACGCGACACTGCAGCCCAAATACCCACACAACAACCCGTCTCGTCGGAGGGAGGGGGAGGGGAGGTGTGGAGATTTACCCCTCCGCTCCCCATCCCTCCTGCGAGGTGCAGATGCAGTCCGCCCGCGGGCTCCACCGCCGCGCTGATAGGGGGGAGTGAGGACAGCCTCGTGTTGACAAATCGCTTCTGATTTTGAGGTTGGGGAGGGAGGAGGGTCGGCAATATAACGTTTTAAATGAATCCTGGCGGCGGTGAGGGGGACGCGACAACAAGGGCCGTCGCGGTGCGCCTCGATGTCCTCGACGTTCGACTTGGAGCGTCGCCCTGGGCCGCGTCTCCGAGGCCCCCGCAGGAAAATTGCCTCAAATTGTCCCCGGCAGGCCGGACGTCCTTCGTCCTTTCCCCTCTCCCGGCGATGTGCCGTTGTCCTGCTCCCACGCCGAGCGACGCCGAGCAGAGAAGCAACGTCGGTCCGGATGGAACTTCGCCCCGTTGCACAGTGGGCCAGAAGACCGGCGGCGCAGGCGCGGCCGAAATTCGAGACGCGTTTTGAGCTCCATAGTCGCTAAATGAGGCTCGAACCAAACGTGTGACCCCACCAATGGCTCGCTCTCCGAACGAGGAATCAATGGGTGGGGTCACACGTTCGATTCGAGTCCCATTCAGAATTCAGCGACTCTGGAGCTCAAAACGCGTCTAGAGTTTTCGCCGCCTGCGCCAGTCGAATGGCTCGCTGTGCGTTGAAGGCAGTGCCCTCTACTGTAACCGCGGCAACGCTGTTCCCGCGGCGAGCGCGGCGTGCTTGCCCGCGACGCGGCACCGCGGCTCCGGCCCGCCTCCCCTCCGCTAAGGTGTCCATTACAGTGTAATGCAGCTTAGTGCCATTCAGGCTTGCCACCCCGCCATCACGCTCCGGCCGCGAATCGACCCCGCCTCGCTGGAGAGGCCTGCCGCCCTGCCGCGCACTGCGAACCCTGCCGACCGGCCGCGCTGACCATGCTGTTGTTGTTGCAGGCGGCATGCTGGCGCCCCAGGGAAAGCAGCAGGTGTCCCCGGACAGCACCTCGCACCACAGCGCCAGCCTGGAGACGATGGGCACCGAGCTGTCCATGGACTCGACGGCGTCCTCGGCGCAGGCCGCCGACTCCACCCGCGTCAAGCACGGCTCCCCGGCGCCCGGCCACGCGCACCCCGGCGGCAGCGCGGCGGGACCCGAGGCCGCGGACCACCGCGACGACGGCTCCGACCCGGAGCACGACGACGACGACCTGGTGGACGACGACGACATGGAGGCGGGCGAGACGGCGTTCGGCGAGGGCGACGGCCACGGCGGCGAGCAGTCGGGCGGCGCCGGCCAGCCCGGCGGCGTGCACAAGAAGCGCAAGCGGCGCGTGCTGTTCAGCAAGGCGCAGACCTACGAGCTGGAGCGCCGGTTCCGGCAGCAGCGGTACCTGTCCGCGCCGGAGCGAGAGCACCTCGCCTCCATCATCCGCCTCACGCCCACGCAGGTCAAGATCTGGTTCCAGAACCACCGGTACAAGACGAAGCGCGCCCAGCAGGAGAAGGGCATCCACGACCAGCACCAGAGCATGACGGCGCTGGCGTCGCCGCGCCGCGTCGCCGTGCCCGTGCTGGTGCGCGACGGCAAGCCGTGCGGCGGCAAGAGCCCCGGCGAGCACCTGGCGCTGCCGCCCTACGGCCACCCCCACGGCGGCCACCACCCTCCCGGACACCACCTCGTGCTGCCGCAGCCGCGCGGCTGGGCCTGGTAGCCGTGCTCGCCGAGCTCACCGTCGTGGTGGCCGTCGGGCCGATCCGGGCCGGGCAGGCTGACTCCCCGGCATGTCGCGGCAGCGCCCTGGCCGTCATATCAGTCCCTGGCAGGGCGCGGCTGGGCGGGGCTGCGCGGCGGCAGCGGCGGGCCGAGGGGCCTAAGCCCTATCCTACGCCGGGACACGCACCCCCCCACTCCCTCGCCCGCCTGCTCGCCAGCCAACCCGGGCCCGGCACGGCGCGCCCACATCACCTCCCCCATCTGTGATACACTCTTGTACAAACGGAGCCCCGCGCTCTCGGCCGCGGCCCGCGCGGTCGGCGCCGCCCCCTCGCGCGAGGCGGGCAGGGTCGGATCCGAGCGCCGCCGCGGCAGTCCCTCTGTGTTCAGGAAAGGGATCTAGGATAAATCGAAAGTTTCCGACTTATTTGTTTTCCATAGAGTTTTATTGTACGTAGTCGTGTACGTTATAAATGATAGAGATTATATTCATAAGGATTATAATACTGGTACTGTTGTGAGGGACGTCTGGCGTTCGATCAGCTCCCGAATAGCGTAGTGGTTTGAGGAACTTTTTGTTTCGCTGAGCCGGTTTGGCGGTTTGGCTCAGAGCGCGTGGCCGCGTCCTTTACCATGTGATTTACCAACTTACCTGCAAAGTGATGAACAATTGATCTCTGGGTGGTAGGTCTTCTTGATGCTTTATTTGTTTCTGTCAGATGTGCAGTAGTGCACAGTGAGCCCTGCATTCCTGTGGCAGTACTAATGTTCCCCTGTGTTCCTATAGAATACACGCAAAAGTTAAGTTTTGCATTGTTACCAAAGAATTTGTTCATGCTGTATATTCTCCATGTAATGATATTACGCATTAGGCCCTAGGCAAATTTTGTTTCAAGTCTGTTTTTATTTCTTTTTTTTTTTTCGCGAGTTGAACGTATGCAGGACTTTACTGTCTCAAACATGGGGTTGTATTGGCAAAAGGATGATATCCGGCTTTCTCGAAATTCAATACAAAGTTTGCGTTTAAGACTCGTCTGTAAATTGTACAAAATGTGTTGAGAAATATGAGTATGCCTATAAATATGTACAGATACTTTGAAACGGAGTGTGATATGAAATTACGTATTATTGAATATATATATATATATTAAGCATCTCTTTGCCCTGGTCAAACATCATAAATAAAGTTTGTACATAGATCATATAAATTATTATGGATTTTTAAAGTTATCTTCAGATTATCAATGGAACGATGTAAACAAATAAAATCCAAGTCAACTTGAACTACTATCGCTGATCCGAGGTCGAATAAAATGAATACGAAAGTTACAATAGCTACTGTTTCTTATTATCGTCTTACCTTTCCCTTCCAAAGAAAAATGACAAGCTCCAGAAAATTTACAGAAAACTTAACACAAACACAAGCTCAAAAAAGAAAACTTTAACTCAAAAGAAATGACAATGACGCTGGTCCTCTGCCGCGAGTTCCCATGCGCCATGTTGGACGCCAAGCTGCAGCACTTCTTGCCCCCTCCATAGCGGCGCTCTCCCCTCTGTGCGGGACTGCGCTCGAAATCACCGTCCGGGCGCGGCCGCGCGGCCCACTGTGGGTGCGACACAGACGGCAAGCAGGCAGGCGTTGTTGTCCTCGACCGCGGCCCAGCCTCGCTCCTCCTCCCCTTCATCCAGAACTAAATCCCGCGCGTCTCACTCTCTTTCTCTCTCACTCTCCTTCTTTCCCTTCGCCCCGCTTCGCCCCCCCCCTCCTCCCGCCCCTCCAGTCATTGTTGGTTTTCTACGCACCTATTACGCCGGAGACTGATTCCGAGAGTCGTTTTCGTCGCTCTGTGTCTCTAGCCCACCTCTAGGAGACGCCCTATGAGTGCGAGAGAGAAAGAGCGACGATAACGACTCTCAGTCTGCAGGGACGTCGACAACGTGGACTGCAGCCTGGACACAGAGCCAACGATGCTCCTCTCTCTCTCTCTCTCTCTCTCTCTCTCTCTCTCTCTCTCTCTCTCTCTCTCTCTCTCTCTCTCTCTCTCTCTCTCTCTCTCTCTCTCTTTCTTTTCCAAAGGCGCAATAGAAATGAATATCACACGCGCGTTCTAGATGGATTCCCGACACTGGGTCCCGCACCCTCCCCCGCCCTCCTTACCCTGATAATATGCACCGTCCTGAATGAGATTGCATGTCGATTAACACGTAGCGTGGCGCGACAAATTCAAATCCGTTGAGGCAATAGCACGAGGCACACACCGCAACACAGTGGGCCAGAAGACCGGCGCAGGCGGCCAAAACTCTAGACGCGTTTTGAGCTCCAGAGTCGCTTAACAGGACTCGACCCGAACGCAAGACCCCACCGATGGATTCCTCATTCGGAGAGCGATCCATTGGTGGGCTCACACGTTCGGCTCGAGTCCTATTTGCGACTCTGGAGCTCAAAACGCATCTAAAGTTTTGGCCGCCTGCGCAGGTCTTCTGGCCCACTGTGCGCCAGGGCGCACACGAGCTGTCTGTGCTATGAGGGGGGGGGGGGGCGTCCCTAAGCCACATCGGATACGACCGCTTCCAGGCACCCCGTTCTTACAATAGTTCGACTCCGTTGTTCATAAGGAGGAAACAAAAAAACAAAACAAAACAAAAAGGTGACTCCTTGCGGGAAGATTATTACAGGGAGCCCCGCCGACACCGCATTGCAACGGGTTGACAAGCGGCGGCCTTATTCAAATAGTGGTGACGGATGGCATCATCGCTGTCAAGGAAGCCGCGGCCCGCGAGAAGAATGGCCCAAGTCCAGACTAAAAATTCAGACTAATGACGTCGACACCCTTCCTACCGCGCGATTTAGAGAGAGAGAGAGGGAGAGAGAGAGAGAGAGAGAGAGAGAGAGAGAGAGAGAGAGAGAGAGAGAGAGAGAGAGAGAGAGAGAGAGAGAGAGAGAGAGAGAGAGAGAGAGAGAGAGAGAGAGAGAGAGAGAGTCAAAGGAAGAGGGAACAAGCGGAGAATAGCCGGACTCGCCGCTCCCTGAGTGACGGCGGCTTCCGCATGTACTTCCCTCCGCGCACACGCTCTGCCACTACGACGACCCCCTCGGCCCCCACGCTGCGCCCCTCCGAGACTCCCGAGAGCATCGACCGGTGGCAGCGCCCCAGCACACAAGGCACCAGAAGACCGGCACAGGCGGCCAAAACTCTGGACGCGTTTTGAGCTCCAGAGTCGCTAAATGAGACTCGAACCTAACGTGTCGTACCCCACCGATGGATTCGCCTCGTCCGGAGAGCAATCCATTTATCGGGTCACACGATGCGGGTCGAGTCCCATTTAGCGACACTGGAGCTCAAAACGCGTCTGGTATTTTGACCGCGCCTGGCCCACTGTGCAGCGCCCCAGCAGCGCCACACACACGACGAGCGCCCGGCGCGGTAGGCAGCGTGCCTCGGGGCCCCGCCCGCCGGGCTTGCCCACCGCTCAGGCGGCCGCCGCAGTACTTGTGCTGCCCGCTGCCCGCACCGGTCGCTCTGTCTCTCTCGCACCCCTGCGGCGCACTCCTTGAGTGCGAGGGAGACAGGATGACGGGTGTGGCTGCTTCCCCATTCGCAGCGGCGGCGCTCCGATTCGCCGCTTCGCCGTTTCCAGTCCGGCGTCATGCCGCTCTTTTTATTTCAGCCGGGTTTGTTTCCGGGTTCCGGACGCCGCACTCCGGGCGACTCCGGGCGGCCGCGTGTCCGAGTCTGTATGGCCGCGTGGCGCCACTGGACCGCCGGCCGCGCCACTCCACCACAGTGGGCCAGAAGACCGGCCAACAGCGGCCAAAACTCTGGACGCGTTTTGAGCTTCACAGTCGCTTAGTGGGAATCGAACCGAACGTGTGACCCCATCAATGGATTTCCCTCCGAATGAGGAGTCCATTGGCGGGGTCCCCCGTTCGGTTCGGGGCCCATTTAGCGACTCTGGAGCTCAAAACGCGTCCGGGATTTTGTCCGCGCCTCCACCGGTCTTCTGGTCCACTGTGCGCGAGGCCGCGCTCTCAATGGAGACGTCGGCGTCGCGGCGCCGTGACTGTGCGCGATGCGGTGTGCGGCGCACTGTGCAGCGACGTCATGACCGTCGCTTTTCTGGTGCGCGCGGGGAAACCCCGCCCGGAGTCCATCCATATCCCCTCGCCCGCTGCCGCCGCCTCCGCCGCCGCCGACCAGGCCGCCAACGTGCTCATGACCCTCCTCGCCTTCGTGCGCTTCCGGACTCACTCCCGGAGTTTCCCGGAGCCCCGCGCCGAGGCCCTATTGTGGACGAGCCGGCATAGCCGCCTCACCCTTCCAGCATGGCGTCGTTGTCGTTGTCGGCGCGCATTTGGGTCCCTCGCAGTGCAGCGACAACAACAACAACACCGAGGCCTGCAACAACAACAACAGCAACAACTTGCACCATCAACGTCGGCGGCACGGCCGGCACGGGGGCAGTGACCATCAGCGGCAGTCTGCGCTGCTGGACTCGAGCTCCTTTAGGAACAGGGGAAAAAAAGATAAATAAAGTTGGTGGGGGACTCGAACCCGCGGCTGGCGGCGGCGTGGCGTGGCGGCCACCCGCAGCGAAATAGATTGCACCTTGTCCGATCGATCTCACTCTAAGGAGGCCCGGCCCGAGCGATAATGGAGGGGTAAGGAGGATGGATAAGATGGCCAGGAGCCGACACGCCCAAAAATCAGAACCGTTTGGCTAGCGGTCAACGCACCAAAAAGTTTGCCTCGAAACAACAACGATCCGGCGGCGTTTCGCTGTCCGCTCGTGTTGTGGCGGCTATGCAGCTACGCTCATCGCAAAGGCCCGGCCCCGCCCCGCCCCGCCTCAGCCCGTCAAAAAGTAATGAATAACCCCCAGAAAAGGCGCGGGGCTCTTTTCGACGGCGCTTATCCCGTTTAGAGCGCGGAGCGGAGCGGGCAGGGCGGGGCAGGGCGGGGCGGGGCGGGGCGGGGCGGGGCGGGGCGGGGTGGGGTGGGGCGGGGCCCCGGGGATGAACCATGAACCGAGTAAGCGGGGCAACGCGAGGCAGCGCGTGGCGGGGGCGTTTATTGGAAAGTATATCATAATGAAATGCCGAGAAGCTGCGATGCTAATGGTGGTGGGTCGGCGGCGGGTTACTGTCCTTGTGTGTGTGTGTGTGTGTGTGTGTGTGTGTATAGCGCCGGTCCAAGTTTTCTCATTAATTCAATACCGCATTGTCTCATCACATGGACTGGCGCCTTGCCTATGTATTGTGTGTGTGTGTGTGTGTGAGAGAGAGAGAGAGAGAGAGAGAGAGAGAGAGAGAGAGAGAGAGAGAGAGAGAGAGAGAGAGAGAGAGAGAGAGAGAGAGAGAGAGAGAGAGAGAGAGAGAATGAGTGTGCGCGCGAACGAAGAGGAAGTCGTGACACACTGAGTGTGAACACTGGTAAAACTAAAGCGTAGTATTACCCTCTGTTTTCAAGCGTAATCAGTTTACGCTTGAAATCAAGCGTAACAGGCTCATCCGCCAAGATTTCCCCTATCTAAATGCATGGGGGAATTTCCAGAGTATGCTTCATTTCAAGCGTAACGTCTTCAAGCGTAACTCTATGCTTGACTCAAGCATAGAGTTACGCTTTAGTTTTACCAGTGAAGTCTAACGCAAGCAGTCTGACTCGGAAGGAACGGGAATGGAATTAGTTGCTAAAAGATCTATAAAAGATGCACGGAGAGAATAGACCCCCCACCGCCGCGCAGGCCGCGCGCTGGATCCTGCAATTTCTCATCATGAAGTTGGCGATGCCGTCGTGGAAAGCGCGAAGCCGGCACTCTGAGTGAGAAGGCCCCAGCACTTAAAGTGCCGCATCAGGCCGCCCCTGGACTGTGGCCGTATCTACGGAGAGCGGCGGAGAGCCGTTCATTACTTAAGGAGTCTCTGGCAAAGGGAAGAGGCCGGCCACTTCATTAATAACGGCCGTCAGTAATTAAGTGTGCAAATTAAACGCATCAACAACAGCGCAACCAAAACAAGCACCAACCGCGCGGTGCACAGTAGGCCAGAAGACGGCGAAGGCGGCCAAAACTCTAGACGCGTTTTGAGCTCCCGAGTCGCTCAGTGTTTTTTTTTTAAAAAGTGGGGACCATACCGTAAGTGTGACCGCGCCAAAGGATTCGTCGTTCGGAGAGCAAACCATTGGTGGGGTTAAATGGTCGGTTCGTGTCCTGTTTAGCGACTCTGGAGCTACTCAAAACGCATCTACAGTTTTCTGGCCCACTGTGCCGCGTTGCCGTCGCGAGTAAGGCGAGCTTAACAGCAGCAAAGGCGCAGGCAGTTAATTTCAGTCGGTTTTATTTGTGCCGCAGTTCTTAGTTTCGCTCTTCCAGCGGCAGCGCCATGATTAACGGGAGCGCGCGGGACAGCCGCGGCCGCGGACGGCGAACAAGAGAAACGACCGCTTTATTTTTCATATCCGTCTCTCTCGCGTGCGGCGGAACGCACGGGAAAAGACAAAAGGCGGCGCGTTATTAATTGCTTAACGTATCGCGAAAAATGGGTCGCCGCGCGCAAAAACGCGAAAAGAGAGGGAAAATCCCCGCGCGTCGCAACAGAAAAGGGAAAAGCAGGGGGAGGCGGAGAAAGTCATGCAAGGGACGACGGAAGCAAGGCAGATGACAAAGACACGACCCATAAACGACGGAAGGACACATTTTTTCTTGTTGGCGGGGTGAAATATTGTATGCGCGGTTGCAGGACACGTCTACTATATATGGGGGAGCGGGCGTACGCGTGTAAGAGAGAGAGAAGGAGAGAGAGAGAGAGAGAGAGAGAGAGAGAGAGAGAGAGAGAGAGAGAGAGAGAGAGAGAGAGAGAGAGAGAGAGAGAGAGAGAGAGAGAGAGAGAGGATGGTGCCGGCCTTCTTGGCCAACGAGGGGCCGCGGCATCGGCCAATCTGCGCGCGGTATCTTTGCTGACCACTTCGGCGCGGTTTTCCTTTAGGCCACGCGCTGTCCTGCCAGTGCACTACTGCCGATACACATCGTGGTCGCCGTGACACTCCTCGGTGTGATTCAGCATAACGCGCCGCCGTAACCGCGCGGCCTCTGGCGGGAGCAGGGACGTTCGACGGGACCTGCTGGCTATGGCCAGCCAGCCAGCCAGCCAGGCAGGCAGCCAGCACCCAGCTCCGCAAAGACGTCCGCCTTCTTTCTTTATCGCGCTTTCCTGGCCACTGCCCAGCCTCCCCCCCCCTCCCGCACGGCGCTACTTGATTCTATCCGCGCCATCCTTTTTACTCGGCCGCATCGCAACGCATTGCTCCGGTTCGATGGACGGGAAACAAACGGCGCGCCGATATTTTATCCCGCTCGGCCGAAGGCTCGCGTCGTCGCTCCGTCTCTCTCGCGCCCGCACGGGGCGCCCCGCGGGTGCGAGAGAGACAGAGCGACGAAAGCGCTGTTCGGAAGCGCAGCGTGCTGGCCTACGACCCGCACGGCGACGCCGCACGCTGCTGATTCCGAGAGTCGCATTATTTTCGTACCGCTGTCCCTCTCGCACCCAAACGGCACCCCCCATGAGTGCGAGGGAGACGGACAGCCTGCCGTCCGGCCACAGTGGGCCGCCCCGCCCCGATGACCTCCGCGCCACTTGCCGCCAACACGAGCAGACTGTATCACGGTTATTATCGGGTCGCGCTGTCGTTGTCTCTGTCTCTCTCCGTCCCCTCCGCGGCCCGGCGCTGCTCTTTGTTGCCGCGGACGGCGGCGGCGGCGACGGCGAGGACGACGGAGGGGCGAGGCGAGGCGAGGCGCGCTCTTGTTCGCCACATCATAAATCATAATTTTGCCGGCGAAATGCGCGGGAGCAGTGAAAACGCCGCCGCCGCCCTGGTGGCCTCCGCCGCGCAGCGCCGCGACACGCGCAATATGTAGTGCTGCTCCTGGTGGCGGGGAGGGGGAGGGGCGGCAGGAGAGGGGAGGGGGAGGGTGTGGCAGGGGCAGAGGGGGCGAAATGAGAGGACCCAGCGCGTAATGAACAAGGCGGAGGGCGAGAGAGAAAGCCTGGCAGAGATTAGGCAAGGCCCCGCCGCCACCGCCACAGCGTAAGTACGCGCCGCGCGCTAAAAGCAAAAATGGCGGAAAATTTGAAAAAAAAAATTAAAAAAAGGGTAAACGTTTAAGGTTATATGCTTTAGGGAAAGGGCAACAAGGAAAGCCCTGGAGCTCTAGACGCGTCTAGAGTTTTGGCCGCCTGAGCGGTCTTCTCGCCCACTGTGGCGCGCGGCCTTCCAAAAGGGAAAGCCAATCTACGGGAACGAGAGGACCGCACCTAATCCACATTCATCGAAACGAAACGTATCAGGGGAGTGTGCAGAAAGCTGCTGAATGTCGTCATGTGGGTGCGCGGGGACCAGACCCTTTTTAATTCTTTTAGCGCACGCGGCCGTGTTTTGTGTCGACCAAGCTCTACTTCCAGTTCGTCAGAAATCGACACAAAAAAATCGAGATGGCGTTGCCCAACAACATGCGAATGAATGCCTCCCCGCGGCCCACCCTCCATGATGCCCTCCGCGCTGTTGTCGTAGAATGGTAGAATGGAAAGGAAACATTATTGGCGGAAATCAGCAGTGGGCAAACTCGGGCATCCATTACAGTAATTGTTGCAAAAAACCAAACAAAAAATACCGTAACGCTAACTTGAAAGCAGATGATGAATGAAATTTTAATCTAATTCGTATCGCATCAATGGTATGCAGGCATCCAAGATGCGCTCAGACAAACACTGGTCAAACACCTCGCCTCCGCGCCATTCAAAATTTCCCGCGGGAAAATTCATTGTCTCGCGGTACCACGAGGGACTATACACTACATACCAGTACTATTGTCACAGTTTTACATCGATCGTAACCAGAGCACGCGGACGCACGCACGCACGCACGCACGCACGCACGCACGCACGCACGCGCGCGCGCGCGCACACCCACACACACACAATCACACAGGGCTATTAGCGGTGGTGGGAGTAAGCCACCACCAGCAGCAAGTCATGCTCGGCAACGCAATGAAAACACACTAATTACCTGCGGGAACGACTTCCCCAACTCTCTCTCTCTCTCTCTCTCTCTCTCTCTCTCTCTCTCTCTCTCTCTCTCTCTCTCTCTCTCTCTCTCTCTCTCTCTCTCTCTCTCTCTCTCCCCCTCTCTCTCACTCTCCCTCACACACACACAATCACGCACGCACACGCAGGGCGCGGTGGGTGTGCTTGCTGACGGCGAGGCTGACGGTGTGCTGGAGGTGCGGCGGCACGTGGCGGCGGATCGGCGCGCGCGTCGACGGCCAGCGCAGCAGCGCAGCACGTGCCGCGGAACCTCATCAAAGTCACCACCGCCGCGGCGCCGTGCTCGTCGCGTCCGCGCCGCCACGCTATGGCCGACCCGACGGCCGCGTCCATAGAGTTGTGGCCGCGCGCCGGTCTTCCGGCCCACTGTGACGCGGCCTCTCCCCCACCCTGCCACCTGGAGCACCCAGAGCATCTGCCCGTCAA